>JAROYE020000154.1:0-20774 GCA_029619315.2 Dynastes maya | reverse complement strand
AACATTGAAAAACTATTCTCTGAGAGATGCTGTTTTAAATATAGCTATGGCTTGGAATAATGTAAATACTGCAGTTATAAAGAAGTGCTGGAATAATATTTTAGACATTGACGATGACGATCAGGAAAATATTCCACTAAGCGTTTTACGCTCTCGTTTAATTAACGACGAAGCCTTTAAAGCAAATCAAGATATAGGACATATTTTACAAAATACCACTCCAAATGTAAGTAAATTTTAATTATAAAATTGATATTTTTTTAGACTCATTTTAATGATTGATGAATGGAATAAGGACATATTACAAGAAGCCACTGAGGTAAATGTTATTGATAAAAGTGATTCGGAAGAGGACGATAATAGTCATTTGTTAATGTGTAATATCACCAATGACGACAAATTAATTTCGACAAATCATGCTCTTAAATCTGTTAATGATCTTATGCAGTGGGTGGAAGAAAATGAGGAGAATGTTGAATTTTCACAGTTACTAACTCTGCATAGTTTAAGAAGTAAATTAATTGAAATTAAAGTAAATAAAAAGTTAGAACAATCGAAAATAACTACGTATTTTAAACCAAAATTATAAGTTAATAGGTTTTTAATATAAAAATGTCACGTATTATTATTGCCAAATTATAATTATTACTTATTATAATAAAAGTAAGATTATTAAATAAAGTTTGATTGCATATATGTATTTGTATTTGATTTTTTAATAAACCTCTATTTAGTGAACAATCCGATTTAGTGAAGTGGCTTGGCGAATAATGTTCACTCTAGCGGGACTCTACTGTAATTAAAAATGCTCCATTTTTAACATATATGCAGGTGATCAACTAAATATAATTTAATAGCTATGTATTATTGTGTTAAAATTTCCACATGGAAAGTAGCTGTCCTTAATGTCTACTGTCTATGGGTGCAATCCGAATAAACTACCATAATTACTTACACACCTACATTTTTGCTTGGATTTCAGAATATTATTTATTTATTGTTATTTAGGAGGTATAATTATCTAACGACAAGTAAAAGAAACATATCACATTAAATAATTCCGCAAAAGACTGCTCTCATGCTTAGTTATCGATTGAATCTCCTTAATCCCATAATTAAAGTAGGTCCAAGTAGGGCGAGAAAAGGACCTGAAATCTAATACAATTACCCTTCACTAATAAATACGAGAGCAAGTCAAATATTATCTACACTTTCGCCATAACAAGCTTGGGAGGTTATCGTAGTGGCGGCCGCTTGCGCATGCGTTGAGTTGGCGCCTCTGTGGTCATGTGTGCGAAATTTAATCACGATCGCGTCATTTGTCTGCTAGCTACAACAGCATAAGCATGTCAGCTCCGCTATTAGTTTGCACCAAAGAGGAACAACGAGCAGTGATCCGATTTTCGTGGTCAGAGGGTGTGAAACGTGCTGAAATTCACCGGAGACTTTTGTCACAATACGGGGACAGTGCTTTATCCCGTAAAAGCGTTTTTTTTTGTGGATCGAAATGTTTCAAAGTGGCCGCACGAGCGTAACACAAAAAGAGGGAGCTGGACGGCCGTCAACCTCGACCACCGACGACAACATTCAGCAAGCTCGAGAGATGATTACAGCAAATAGGTGAGGTTACATCTTCTTTAAACATCAGTCACGGTTCTGCCTATCAAATTATCCACGATGAACTCAAATTTCGTAAAGTGTGTGCGCGATGGGTACCACGAATGCTTACCGCAGAAAACAAAACCAAACGTTTAGACATTTGCCAACGCTTACTGGATCGCTTCAACGCGGAAGGAGACGCATTTTTAAGCAGAATAGTGACCGTTGATGAAACGTAGGTTCATCACTATGAGCCCGAACCGAAACGCCAGAGTATGGAATGGAAATACTCAGGATCCCCTAGCACGAAAAAATTCAAGACCTCGCCATCGGTTGGGAAGGTAATGCTAACCATGTTCTACTCTCAAAGAAAGTTTTGTTGTTGCAAGACAACGCCCGTCCGCACACGGCCTATAACACCATAGAAACTATCAACAGGTAGGGCTTTGAGACCCTGGAACACCCTCCCTACAGTCCTGATCTCGCTCACCCAGACTTTCATCTCTTTGGACCGCTCAAAGAAGCTTTGAGAGGTCGTCGATTTGCCTCAGACACAGACGTTCGGGATGCGGTGTAAAAGTGGTTTCACGACCAACCGAAAACCTTCTACCAGGAAGGCATACGGAAGCTTGTGGCTCGCTGGAGTATTTGACTTTTATTTATGGGGAAGGATGAAAGATCCGGTTTACCAACCACGTCCTACAAAGAAAACTGGTTCAAGCGATTTATAATAATATCGCCAGCCTACCATAAGTAAAAATCGAAGCAGCCGTTATTAGCACTCGTCGTAGACTAAATCTGCGTATAAATAATGACGGTAAACAGTTTAAACATTTATTTATTTCTTTTTTTGTTTTCGTCCCGTTGATTGGTGGGATGGTGGTGCTTACAGAGATATGTACATTGTATTCTTTGTTTTATTGTATAGATTTTGTTATCACTAACGCTGGCCACGAGCGGTACCGCGCATCGGCGTAGAATCAGTTCGGACCGAGAGGAATGGTAGTATTACTTCGTCTGCGGAGCAGTACGGACATTTTCGCTGCCGGTCATTTGCAATTTCGCAATTGTTTATCTGTCCTAGAAAAATTATGATTTCGTCGGCAAAACGACCGCGGTCGGACAAACTTCGAAAATTTATTGCAGAAATTCCAGACTTAATATATGAAGGTGCTAAAATTAAATGTGTAATCTGTAAAATCCCGTTAATGTGTTGGTCCAGACAACATTGTCTACGACACGTAAATAGTGAAAAGCATGTCTCAAGAAGAAATTGCGCACGAGACAATGAAAAATTTATATTTAATTTATGCGTTACGTTTATTGCATGTAATATACCGTTTAATTTACTAGACAAGGAACCATTTATCTGCTTTTGGAATAACTATTCGGAGTGCAAATTACCAAGTCGAACATCGTTACGAAGAATTGTGCCATCTGCGTGCGAACATATTGAACAAAAAATAAAATCGGAGTTGATCAAAAATTGTGGTTATGTGTCGACGAAACAATAGATCGGAAGAAACATTCTGTTCTTAATGTAATGGCACGCAAATTGGAACCTCATCAATCGGCACCTTCAATTCTATTAGTCTCCAAACGAATACAACAGTGTACTGCCGAAGTAATTTCAAAGTTAGTGTTAAATACATTGGACAAGTTTGAACTTTCAACAAACCAACTCTTGATGTTAGTGAGTGATGGTGTTGCAAACATGCTTTCTGTAGGCCGGTCTCTTAAAAAGCATTCTGCTAATTTGTTACGCATTACGTGTAAAATTCATGCTCTCAATCTTGTGGCGGATAGTATCAGAAAATGTTATCCTGAGGTAGACGCTTTAATAGCGTATACCAAAGCAGTATTTGTCAAATCACCGAAACGTATTCGCGAATTTCACAGACTGTGCCCCCGTATACCAGAGCCACCAGAACCTATTCTAACTCGTTGGGGAACATGGTTGCAGGCCGCGTTTTATTATCGTAAATATTTTGACAATATTAAGAACGTGGTTTTACAATTCGATACAAAGGAAGCTGCCGCTATCCAGAAAAGCCAGTCGAAATTTCAAGATAGTCAGGTTAAAATGGATTTAAAAATTATTCACGACAATTACTTCGGGCTAGCAGATGCAATAGAAAAATTACAAAATCCTGCGGTGCCGTTAGAAGAATCTCTACAAGTGCATTGCTAAAGGTGGAAACTATATCGAAAAATAATGTATCTGTTGTACACCTATCTTTGTTTAATACAGTTGTAGAACTAAAATTGTTGACAATGTCGGTATTTTAAAGTGTAGTTTGACATAATTCTTGCTATTTTTAAATTTAAAGTTTGTTGCCTCAGGATGAGCTTGTCTCGAAACCGGTAGCGCTGATAGATATTATTAAACAAACTTTGTGAGGAATAGACCACTTTTATTGACCCCAATTATTCTCTTTATCACTTTAGTAATGAATTTTTTTCCCATCACTATAGCTCTTAGTGGGACACGTATATTAATTATAGTGTGCTAGTTTTATTGACAAAATATGTAATTAAATGAAAAATATGTATTTACTTTTGCAGTGGTGTTTTTTATGATTTTTACTATAATTAAACGCGCCCAAAATGTATGACAAACGATAGTGTACATACATAATTTCGTTGTCAAACTGCTTCATATTAGTTGTGAAGTAAAGAGTCATTCTAAGTTTAGCGTTTAAAGCCCACCTGTGTGTTATTTATGTGTGTGTATTTATACAAGATCCACAAACCAAGGTTCTAATTATAAGATATGTAGTATATACAGGCAACCACTCACCTTTATTTACGATTATTATATTGTTTACCCCGAAGCCCCCGGTCATAATATTTAGGCAATGCCCCTATCATGTGGAAATATCTGTTCGTTTTGTTTCCATTATGAGCATCGAGCCTCTGCTGGGCGCGTTACGTGTTTTGCAATTCATTTTAAATAGTTCGTAAAACGAAGTTGGATCTTTTATTTGCATTTGTTTCGTCTTAATCCCCGGCCGTGAGTAGGTAAATACTATGAGAAGGCGTTTGGAAAAACATTGTTTGATTGGGTGTTAAAGAAAGTATTTGGTTGCATATTCTGCTTAAAAGTGGTATTTCGAGGAACAAACAGTACTTCAGATGTACGAGATTTACAGTATTCTGTTCAAGTATAATTGTAGAATATGTTTTGGTAATAAAAAGCATAGGTTGTTCAAAAAAATGCCTCATTTTGGTGGTCTATGGACTTTTAGCGCCTCGAAGAATTGTACCTATTGATGCTTATCGTTTACTTAAAAAAAACTTTCAATGTTAACTAAACTTTACGTATTCTGTATTTTAATACGTATCTGTTGCCTATTGCCCTGAAAAATATTGGTCGTTTGTTCTTTACCTTCCTTTAAATAATGAACAGGATATACTTTAACCACTGATCATAATGTTTCACACAAAGTTTCTTTACAAAGAGTTTTAAAAGAAAATCTATTTTTTTTGGCCAAAGATTGTGTTGTATAGCATTACACATTATGAATTAGAGTTTGTTTAAAAGGGTGGTATCGGTAGTGGCGCCACCGTATAAAACTTTTTCCTGTGTCTTGATGTCCACTGTGCAGCCAATTGGCAATCCCCGCCCTGGTAAGTGCGTTAGAATTGCAAACATAGCAAACCCCCATTGTCGATTCATTTCAGCCGTCGACGGTGTTGTGAATTTACGTTGTCGTATTCAACTTCAGTTGAAAATGATCGTTCGACATCAGTGAAGTAAGATTTGCATAATGTCAGATATTCCGTTTGCACTCATCTGGCAACCTGATTTTCAGTTATAGACCAACCTTTTCGTTAAAAATTGCCACCAACATTTTTGAGCAACATCGGTCGTGATATCTCAAACTAAATTGTAGTAAATTGGTTTACAATTGTTTGATTCTTTATAAACATTTTTTTTCGTGTTGAATTTCCATCTGGTATTGAAAACTAGTAAAATGCTTTTATAGTTGTGAGATAAGCAATTTCATGAATAATAAATAGTAGATAGCAAAGGACGTGGGGTAGTATGCCAAAACAAATAATATCTCGGCATACTCAGCCATCACACAAATTATTAATTAAGCGGGAAAGGCCATTTCGAGACACATGAGTCTTCATCTTACGCGCGTACTGAGTGATTGTAGAGAAAACATATTTCAATCTAAACGAATCCGCCTAAGCCTACTCTACAAGCAAAATATATACAAGTATAGTTTATTTCAAATTATAAGAATATAAGTATGTAGAATTACAAGGCCTTTAATACTTTATTGCCACCTTCTGTGACGCTAATAACTGGCAAATGCATATGAATCTAGGGGCCGTATTGACATATAAATTACGGACCTATTAAGATAATATTATGTTTACGTATATATATATTTACAAACATGTATAAATGTTACATAGTAAGCAATTTCTATGTTAACAAGTAATTAAAGAATTTACAATATGAACTTGAGATTTAAATGTACAAACAGGTAGTTACGATATCGCAAATCATAATTCCATTTCTATCAATTTACTAAAATTTTGTCATTACGGTCCTCAGAGTTTGTTTGCGTGTCCAGGTAGTATTACCGGGGCGCGGGTGGTGCAATAACACCATTTTAAAGCCGGTTCAAAAGTTATATTTTATAATTGAAACTAAACTATATCTATTTTTACCGCTTAACTAGGACCAAGCAAGTTAAAGTCTAAGTAGAAAAGGCGGCAAAAGGGTCTTTGTCATCACGAAACGCAAGGGCGTAGGCCATCCACCCTAATAAATAAAAGCCGAGCGGAGACAACGGTTATGTTTCTTTTTTTGTTCGTCAAATTTGTGGTCTTTCGTCGCTATCTTTACAAATTAAATGACCTCTTACGTAAGAAATCTAAAAGATAGGAAAAGTGTAAAGGTCCCTTCCTTATTGCATTAGGTTTGCATTCTTATGTATTCTAAATAGTCTCTGTAATCCAGTTCAAGCGGGCGAAATCACGTTGGTAATCAATGTTAGGTAAGTTTTCTAATTAATATTATGCCCGGTATAGTTTATGTGTTGTGCCCTACACTTGACGCTTCGATCTATCCGCAATTTCTTGAAATTTGAGTTCTCAAACAAGTCCCACAAACATTACTTTTTCGTTGCCGATATTATTGGTTCAACAGAAAATAAAGCCGATTTGATTATTAAAAAGTAATGCCTGGTGATGGAAAAGCACCTAATTTTTCAAATATTTTTTCAATTAAAAAAGAAAATTCCTAAACGAGTTATCAAGTGGAAACCCACTCTATAATCACATTTTATGATTTTTTCTTCGGTTCAACACTGCGGAATATTAAAAATCTTATTGGATGCATAAACACAAACACCCAAACTAGAACCACCTCGCTTTGTTCAACTTGGGACTAATTAAAATGAAAACAAACCGATAATCGCATTGTAACGATCGTACTTGCGAGACTTGTAACAAGCATTTAGCATATTTAGACACTACTAACCCGAGCCTATAGACAAATACATTCCTCTGCTTCGTAAAGTGTATTAGTTCTCTCTCTGTCCATGTGCTTATTCACGTATGTTTTTTTCTATTTTTAGAATAACCGTTCCAAATTGACTCGGTAATGGCCGTGGTTAATAGAATGATGTCGGACGGATACTTTACAGTAGTTGCGAGTGTAATTTGTAAGAATTAAGACGAATAATTGGAAAATAATGATTCTGGTAAAGTTTTCGATATCCAACACAGTATCGAGGTGGACGATACAGGGATGTCGTCGTGAAGAAACTCCAGATTACTATCGTTAATTTCCATTTTACGGCTGTTCGTGAATGACGGAAAATTCACCCCTTTTTTTAAACTGATGTATTTTAGTAGAATCTCTTTGGTATTTTAAATACGAGGGAAAGGTAAATTGTTTGCAAAAATTTCAATGAAGTTGCAGTGCGAATTATAAGGTATATTAAATTGATTTAAAGTATATTTCAATTAAAAATGGGTAGATATTAAAGGGTGATGGGGCGGATATTTAAAGTTGTAGAAATATAATGATATTATAATTAGATTCGTGCTTGCAAAATTGTTTGAATACTGGTTTATTGAAAAAAAGCAGGATAAAAAGTAGTTTAATTCCTTTCTTGCAATCGACTTGCGATGATATAGCAAAAAATTATGCCTGGAAAGATGAAATAGTTAAGTTAAACCTAAATATAAATATTTAAGTTTAAAATTTAAAATGATGATTTTAGGCCAACCACGTAAACACGTTTGTCAACTTTTAACAAAGAGAGTTGGATGCAGTTTAGACAGGACCATGCACTTTCGAGGAAAACATCAGGTACCGAGAGTTTTAATGATGTTTAATCGCGTGGCCCCGAAACAGCCCGTTCTCTTGATGAGAAGCGGCCAGGGTCACCCTATTGAGTGACTATAGACGACATGCATCAATAAAAAAATGATTATCCTGTTCGCAGACAGCCAGCAGCCAGACCGGCCAGCGTGAAGATTAAAGAGACTGCTAATGGTGATTAAAATCTCCATCCACAACATAAGGATTATATATGAAGCCACTGGAGCCGAGTTTCTGCGTAAATTTAGGAAATGCCGTCCCTATATAAAAGCGAATATATTCCGCCTTCTTCGTGAACCAATTTGAAAGTGTTTAAAGACGAACGAATAACGTAGGATCTATTTTCAGTGGAGATGGGCGAATGTTTTAGTGATAAAAAGAGAAAGTAATCAAAGAAGGTAAAACTTAGTCGTAGCTATCAACTCGGACCACTTTTCTGGTCCGAATAGACCTAAAAATAAAGATATGAGCACAACTTCAGATGCCAAGGGTACGAGCAAGAGTATATTAAAGAAATCATTAAGGGATCTGGATGTGAAACATTGGTATTTCATCTAACGATGTGAGCGTTGAATGGCAAGACCTGGAAAATATCATCCTGGAAGCAATTAGGAAAACACTACCCCAAAACCAGGAAACAAAGAAAAAGAGATGATGGGAGCAAGCATGCTAGGTTTCACAATTAAAAGTTGTATTTGTATTGTATTGATTACGAGAATAAATCATTTATTATTATTATTACATATTACTATAACTACTGGTACTAGGTGGCGCCAGGAAATATTTCAGTTGCCGTTTATGAAGATTAGTGGCATAAACTGAGAGATGTTAGAGCAATGTTGCCAGGAGCAAGAAGCTTTAATGTTTTTTCATCTTTCTCAGATTGTGGGATATCATTGTTTGTAATGGGAAGCATGGGTAATGTATGTATTCCGGTTGCATCGCTACTTCTAGGCGGCAGTAGAAGTGCAGGAATATCTCAATTGCTGTTTTCGAATGATTTAGTGGCATTAAACTGAGAGATGCAACAGCGATGGGACAGGGCCCAAAAAACGTTAAGTGCTTTTCTCTTCTACATTGTTTTTGCCTGGAGTGATTCGATCAATACCATGAGCCATTTATCATCGTTACCGTTTCTAGGAATTTTTCACTTTGTTTGAACATTTTCTGTAGATAATAACTACCTTAGCATTTTTAGGTTCCACAATCAATGAGAATAAATTTATGCATAATATGCGGATATATCGTACTATTTTAAGCAAGGTAAGTGCACTAATAATGTGGAGATAAAATAATATTATTCAAGAATGTCTAAATATAAATGCTTTATTTTAAGAAAATTAACCTAGGTTATGAGAACAATACCAAATGCTTCTGAATAAGAAAACTATTTAATATACTTAAGAAAATATTGTCTTGTATTATAACGGCATTTACTATATACTAAGAATCGCATCTTCTTCAAATTTTCTGCAAGATTTCTTGAATAAGTTACAATGTTCATTAAACAAAGAAATTACAATTATTTCATTAGAAGTATATCTTCCTTAAGCGTGAAGAAAAAAAACGTTTAAAAAGAAAAGATTATGTACTTTTGATTAAAATAGTTATTGTATTTACAAAGCCAGCTACTGTCATCAATAGTTGCACAAATTTTCTTCTTTTACGCAAAACATATCTTTTCTAATCCGTCCACACTCTGGGGCCCTCGCGCCTCCACTTCAATAAATTGAAGATTTTAGTAGAAAGTTTATTTGTTCAAAATGAATTCCGGCAGTTTGTCTAAAAACGTGACTAACGTGTTTGAAATATTTAGTTTTGCGGCTCGCTTGCCAGGCTGGTCATACGCTTCTTGTATGATTGGTTTATTAAAAGCCAAAAACAATTTTTGTTTCTTTACGTTGTGCTTAATGTTATCTCTTTTTAAAACAATCAATTTAAGCATGATTTAAGATGAATCAAAATACTGTTTGTTCTTATCCTTATTCGAAGGACTAAGTAGATCATTCCGGGGAGTTGACAAAACAAAAATATTGCAAAACGCGATTCACATTCAAACCTAATATATGTATCTAATTTAAACTATGTTATATTCAACCGTAACGCGTAACCATTTTCGGCTACGTTATACAATTATGAAGTACGAAGTTGAATGACTTCGCCGTTCCTATTCGTCATTCCGAAAATGCCAACGGGGTCTGCCGACTTAAAAGAACAAACGTCAAATAAAATCCAATTAATAATTCCGATGAGCTTTAAAAGCGTAGGGCCAACTTACATGCTATATACATATATAGATATACGACCTATAGAAACTCGCCTATATAGCGCGGACAGCAGCACCGCATTAAAAAGGAAATGCGACCGAAAATTGCGCCTGGACAGGGGCCGCCATTGCTTAATTTTAAACGGGGCCGTTTAAACCGTATTCATTCGATTTCTTGTTTGCGTTTCCCGGGCCGTGAATAAAAATATTTCCATTAATGGCAAAGAAATGTATCGTACGGCTGGGATTAGAAGAAAAATGATATTCAGAAATAAATCCGCCTACGTTTAGAGTCAAATGGCAGTGCTGAGTGATATGTGTTCAATTTACATCGAAATAAAAAGGTGTAAACAATTGATTAAGCTTGATCGTGAAATAGCTTGGCCTGTGATATAATGAGATGAAGCAATGGTACGATATATAAGTAGAAACACAGTAATGTAAGGGGGATAATTACGGAACTTATGATGTACCTGAAACAGCGGAACAGTACGTTAACGGTAATAAAAATGAGTGTGAAACCTTATCAGCTATTTCGAAAAAGTCATTGACGTTGTGCATCTTCAAGGTTGTCAAACTCCGACACGACCCGAAGAGTTGTAGTTTTTTAGTAACCAACCAGACAAGTGCATGACAATGCCCAGCCAACGGAAAATTGAGTACCACGACGCGGCATTTTAATTTAACAAAAGAAGCCTAATCACATTAAACAACGTTTATAGTGATTTATCTCCTTCATATCTATATAAAAAAACTGGGATAACGTTTCCGTTTCGGGGCAAGAATCCTTTGAAGATGATGAGTGCGCCCGGTCGTTGTGGTTTTGTTTTTGTGCTTGTTGTTTTTTTTTTTTCACTTGAGCTGATAACGCTTCAAAACATTTCGATTTATTGGTGAGAAATGAGATTAGCGGGTGCTGTTTGAAAGTGAAGGAATAGCAGTGATGTATAACATTTCTGAAACACGTATTCGCTGAATGCTTATAATCAATTTGGTATGAATAAGATTAGTGCAAGATGGTACCGCATCTTCTTTCTGCTTTCACGTGAAGTCGGGTGAATTGCGCGCTCGGTTTTAAACATGCGTGGAGACGACACCGAAACCCGATTTCGAGCCTATTGTCTAAGGAGATGGAGACAAGGGTTTGTATTATGATCCTATTACCCAGAAAGGAAAATCGACGAGAACTTAGTATGGGAGCAAATCCAGTTATCAGGTATCCTAAATAAATAGTTTCAACCTTTTTATTTTCACAATGGTAGTCTTGGTGATAGTCGATGGTTTCGGTTTTTTGGAAATTAGGGTCTCAACATGTCCATTATTACACCGCGTCGAAAATCTTGTACTGTATATATTGGCAACTCTAATGTTTTGTAAAAGACAATAGAGCTACCCCTATACTAGGAAGAGTAAACATTCCCGAAATAGTTAATCAAAATTTATAGTTGGACGCAGTTTATTACAGATTATCAAAAAGTATGGCGATTGATCATCCTGGCAATAACAGAGTTTTATTAATATGTAAATGGGACAAAAGCCAAGTTAAATCTATGACACTGACTGTCTGTGTGCGGTAACAGCCCTGAAGATATCCCACAGAGTGTGGCGAAACGTCGGCAAAGCTACGAAAAGGACGCTGTTTCCAACCGCGAAACCAAGAGTATAGTATTATTGAACGACCGCGGAAGCCTACGGACTAAATGACAAGTAAATCTTTTCAGAATTCATAGTCGAGCAAATAAATAAGTCATGAGGTGTGGTGACCAATTTTGAACCTGAACATTTGTCAAAACATTACCAAAAGATCATTCCGTTGAGAGGTGCCATAAAATCACACAAGTTGACTCACTAGATGGTTCATATTTTGAACCACCGTTGCAAACGGCAGACAAAAAAGGTGGTACGTAATTTGGAACACCGCCACTCCAAAGTGTAATGGACGTAGTCTGTTCATTGGTCCATACATCTTCGAAGGCACTTTGACAAGGCAAACAGTTATTTACATCTTGTTTATTACATGTATTTGTTATTGTATAGGGACATTGTGACTTGATGCACACATTTTCTTCACCTACGAAATTGTGACATATGCTGTTGGTCTGCAAAGCGTGCTTCATTCACTTACTTTTATTGCCTGCTATCGTATCGTATATCAACAGAATTGCAAGATAATGAGCTTGTAACTTACTTTACAGTAGCAAAAACAAAATCTATAAAATCCAAATAGAAGAACCAACAAGAGAGGAAATAAAGAAATAATCATAGTCTCCTCAAAAAATAAAACAGGTCCGGGAAGCCGGCTGAAAAATGCCACCATAATCCTTATACATAAAAACAGGAAAGCGAATTACAGTACAATAACTATCGAGGCATATCTCTCGTTAGATGTGGACCTACAAAATAATTAGAACCTAATCAAAAAAAAAGAATAGAAAGAGCTAGGGAGTCAGAATTGGGGAATATCAGGCAGGTTTTAGAAAGGAAAGAAGAACCGACAAATTTTTACGATGAAAGAAACCTCACAACCTGCTATGAGGCCAAATGTTTTCTTTATCGATTTTAAAAAGGCATACGATTCGGTAAACAGAAAAAACCGTTTAATGGGCGCTATGAGAGAGCTAGGCGTATCTCCAAAATTAGTAGATCCAGTAAACATGACGGCTAAATGAAAAACAACAAGCAACGTAAGAGTAAGGAATCAAAGTTACCGGGAGAACTTGTACGCTTAAAGCAAACTGAGATAAGGAGAACCCCTTCTCGACCATCTTGTTAATATCGCATTGGAAAAAAAATATTAGGGATTGTAACTAATAACAGAACAAGAGACATATTGTTACAAACGACACCAGTTAATGGATAATGCGGACGACGTGGCTATTGTAACTAAAAAGAGATGGAAAAGCACTTAGCAGAATTGTAGAAGAATTCTCTCAAGATGGGGCTCTAAAGCTAAACCAGCAATACGTGTAAAAGAATGAAGGTGGGAAGCTACCAACAAAATAGAAATATTATAGATGAACATTGTCTAAGCAAAATGAAATTTAAGAGGTGGAAGAATTTGTATATTTAGGAGCCAAAATAACAAACAAGCTCCGATTGAAAAAAGGGCAAGTAGAATCGGAGATTGACAACAAGCGAAATTAGAGCGGCGCGAGCTTTTTTAAACCATTATATGAGGGCGAAACAGCTGTCAAGGAATGTTAAATTTAAGTTGTATAAAAAAATCTGAGACCAACGAGAGATACGGAATGGTACCTGGTGCGTTAATAAGAAAGTACAGGAAAGACTGCGAGATGGTGAAAAGAATTTGAGAAGAATTGTGGGGGGGGAAAGAAAATGGAAAAACTCATTTTTTAAGAACCTTCGGATCGTCAACACAGATGGTTTGCTAAGTTGGTGGTGGAATAATGGAACGGCGTTATGGAAGTCCATACTTTTGATGGCACTTAAATAGCACCATGTTTCTTGGGTCTTATAAAAGGCATCCTACCGGTACTTTTGGGAAAATTATACCACTTTATATCCGAAGAGAATTAGGTGGGCAATATCTCAATAGATGGATAAGACGCGGAGGTCACAAACTTAGAAGGTGGAAGGTCCAGACCCCACAAGTTCTAGGATTTTTCTTATGCGGATATCAAAAATATTGCTTATGATTAGGGACCGCCAAACCCATCCGACACTATGAAAGACCAGCGTTTCGTTTATAACGCTAGAAATTTGTTTAAAAGTGAAAACAGCATTTAAGAAGGAGTTCATTTATGCATTGATAAGAGGACATCATTGAACGCTTGTTAACACTTACATTTAAGTTTGTGTTTGTTCAATAATGTATGATTTGCTATTTATAGTTATGTCCCTTTCTTTTTAACTTAGTATGAAAGAAAATCCAGTTGAAGGGTTAGGACTGGTAACTATCATCTAGTTGTGAGCAGTAATAATAAAGTCAGTCCCGTCAAAGCTACTTTAGTAAAAGAAATGGGAAGAAAATGAATATTCGAAATTGTGAAGTCTAAATTACTAAGAAAAATATAAGATTAATTATAGGAAATTCTTAATACAATTTTCATAACTTGTTTAAAATTAGATTCTAATACGGTAATGAATATCAGGTCTGTTCCATTCAGTATAAAAAAGGTTATTTGATAGATAAGGATTAGAGTAACCTAAAAACTGCGGACTCGCATAGGCGTCGGGATTACGGGTAATATAAGAATACCAGAAAAAATTCATAAATAAACTAAACCGGTAGAGAAGCAGGCATGTAGTCGCCTGAATATAAATCATGTTAAAACCGCGCTGAGAGAGATTTGTTTTAGATCGGTTGAGCTGTTGCAGAGATTAGCGAACGGTCAAAGTTATGTAATTACGTGTCGCTGTGAAAATATAGATGTGTTTTTTGTGTGTTGTAGTATTATACCAAGTACATAATTAGTGTATCGTTTCATATAGAATAATATTACATACTAAGAAAAGCAATGCCTTCGTAATAGATTTGTAGAATGTACTAAGTATGTGTCACTTTTTCCCCATTTTAAAATACGACGTAGTGCAGTTTTTGCTAATATGCAATGTTCGTTGGCATGCCATTGGGACAGAAACTGATTGCCAGGAGGCGTCAATGGGATTAAGAAATGAGAAAGCAAGAACTGAAATACATTATACACTATTCCTCATACATTTATAATTAGTTACCTCTTGTAATCTCCGTTGTCGTGTGGTGAGAAAAGCAGCTTTTAAAACGTTTTGGCCGACAATACGTTCCAAAGTACTCATTACCCTCACAAAACACAATTACAGATCATTTGCCGCGAATGAAAGCGGCTAGAAATGTGTGTAAACGTGATTTGTGTTCCAAAAAATAAGGGATTACCGTGGGGATGAGACGACCGATATAAAGAAAAAAAGTATTGTTGAATTGTAATAGCTCGCGTTTTACTAGCGAGAAACACACCATCTCGAATATAGGTTAGCTTGACAAACGTGCTCAACAATGTACGCGCGAAATATTCAAAAAGTGATAATGAACGCTTTGAAAAAATTAAAATTTTCAAGACAAGTTGTAATGATTGTGACAGATAGTGCAGCACGATTGTGAAGTGTGGGCGATCCTTAAAAAAACATATTATTTCCTAACATAATACATATTAAACCTGCGTGCTGCATGCTTTTGAATTTAGTTGGTGAAGTTGTCGACAACATTACGAAACGTAATCAGCATGATTGAGCGTACTAAAGCAGTGTTTCGTTAATCTCATAAACGTTTAAAAGAATCGTAAATTTTGTACAGGGATTTAGAACAGTCCTGAACCAATTTTAACGCGATGGGGTACTGGCTAACAGAACAGCTTCTTACTATTTGATTAATTTTCAACAAATTCAAGCAGTTATATGCGATTAATCGGAGATGAATTCAAAAAGCAATTAGAGAAAGTCAAAGAGGAGAATTTCAAATTCCTCAAACTTTCGAGATGTAACAACAATAGTACCAATTATACAGTAATTACTAGAGCCATCAGAAAAAACTACCAATGTACTTGAATGTCATTGCAGGAATCATTAGACATAGTGGAGAGTGTAAAAAATAAATTACACACATAAATGATCCGCCAGGATTATGCGCTAATCAAAAAGAGTTGGCAGATGTTTAATGGAAAAACCCCGATTTGAAACTTTAGAGGCCGTTTATAATAAAGTGTATGTAAGCGATAGTGAACCATTTTAAGTGATTTGAAAACAGTGCTACTGCAAATGTAACTTCTTAGATGTGAGAGATCGTTTTCTATTGTATAAGAATATTTTTCTTGTCGAGCACAAGGTTAAAGGAGGTAAATGTGGAAACATATGCATGATGCAAGTTTACAGTAGTCCACATCCTGATGCTCTAATTTGTTGAAGAAGTAGCAAGTACGTTTATTTATGAATTTTTTGTATTCTTATATTAACCCGTAATACCGACGCCTATGCGAGTCCGCAAGTTTTGGTTACTCTAGTAATGATAGTCCAAATCGAAGGTATATTTTCGTCCACCCTGTATAATTTTTAGGGATCATTTTTATTTCATCATCAAGTAATGTATGTAATAATATACATACTTAAATTTTCACAACTTAGGTGTGTAACTTCTTTTTGAGTCAGCCTGTGTACATCAAAACAATTTTAAAAGTTGCTCTCAGTGAACCTGCATAACCCTCAACAAAAATATTTTGCCGTTTTTCGTATGTAAACCGACAGGAATGTGGTGCCCCACTCTGTATATATCGTATTTATATTGTAACATAACGAAAGTAACTTGTTTTACAGCGGCAAAAGTAAAATCTATAATATCTACGTTGTTTGGGATTAGAACAATAATAACATGTTAATTAATTAATTAACTATTGTTACTAAAAAGTACTTAAAATATAATTCATTTGCAGTTTATAAATTACCTCTGCCGTTAACTATATTTGTACTACTATATGATGTATACTATAAAAGTAACAAAATTAGTCGTTGTTTTGAATAAATCAATCATATATCTACATGCAACCATACACCCAGGCCGGATGTCGGACCATAATCATCGCTAAAAGATATCAAATTTAACAGGAAACGAATAACGTACATCCTTCAACAACATCACAAACAAGACAGAGAAGCCGTATCGGCAATAATGCGGCAGAAACTTCGTCTATATAAACAAGCGTTTTCTTCCACAGTGATAAAGCGCTTCCGAGAACGCAGTTGTTCGACCGCATTATCTCGCAGCGACAAATATTTATACAAAACTGGACGATAAGATGCCGGTTCGATCGTTCGATATCATCCGAGCAAGTCGAAGAAAGAAAACGGAGAGACCGCGAGAGGTCGTCGTGACAGGCGAATATGTAGGAGCAGCAGCTTTTGGAGTCCGGACGACATCTTTACCGACAGTATTAGAGGTCTCAAATGCAACTAATGCTGCCGGTTAAGATGGAACAGCACTCCGGCAAACCCACACGTTTCTGGATGGCTGAGACAATCCATGTTCGTTGTGTTTCTGTCGCATTGTTCTGTAGGTCTTTCGATGTCCGTTGCGAGAAGCAGTGCTGAGGAACTTCTTGTTGTGTACTTTGTAAACACAGTATTCAACAAGTACACAATTTGTAATGGAGAAACTATGGTTTCTTGACTCGCTTGTTGTATAGGCTTACTGATGTTACAGATGCTTGTATAGCGCGAAGTTAGGTTAAATTTTTAAAACTGTGAAGCGGAAAAAAGTTAAAATGGGTACACAGAAATGAAAAGCGAGTACACGTGGGAAAGGTTATTGTACGTTTGCTTAGAAAATATTCCAGCACGGTATGAATAAAAATATTGATTTATCAGTGCTGTTTCGATCATTTTACACAAATTCTGAAGTAGTAATTTATGTTGGTGTAACACTGAATTCAAAGAGGTTAAAAATTACTTTTTCTCCACCCCAAATTGTTGTATTTGTAATAAAATGGTCTAATTCAAAATTACGAGAGGGATGACAAAAAAAATAGGTGCCGTTTGCAATTTTTTGCCTGTTAATCGCTGTTTTCCAAAGGGTTGTGTTGTTTTATAAAGGTTTAATCAACAAAATGAGTGAAATTCAGCTAGAACGCAGAAGTATTATCAAGTCTTAAGGAGGGAGGAAGTTAAGAATATTTATGACAAGGTGATAAGTAGTGAAATATCTTTCTCGGATTTTTTTAAGTTTGTTGATGAAATTTTCTAATTTTAAATGAACAAAACGATCTTGTCAGCGTGTCGGGGGTATCCTGGATACCCTTCGACAATTTTTTGAAGAAATTTCCACACTCAGTAAAATGTTTTTTTTTTTTTTTTTTTTTTTTTTTTTTTTTTTTTTATTTAGTTTTTTTTTTTTTTTGTCCCACGAATTTAAGATTTTAAGAGTACAACTAACCTTAAACTTTTGAACGAAGACAATGTATATAAAACCCTGTGGTTTATATAACCACCAACAGGAAACTGCCTGCTCTGGATTATTAAACCCTTTTTCTCTTATATTAAAGACTTTCTTTTTGATTTCACCATCGAGCACTTTATTACGGGCGATCGAGTTAAGAAAGAACTTTGATTAACAACCCGAATTAAAGATGATGAAAAATATGGCGTCTGTTCATCTTTCTTTATTTTAAATCGCGGAAAGACCGGCGATTGTTTTATTGAGCAGCCCAATTTTGATAATAACCCAAATAGAAACATTTTCGATGACTTTCGATCAAATGATATTCTTTTTGCAACAGCATACTTGAGAAACGGGGAATGCAGCTGACTTACCAGGAGGTTGTATGTGATGATTCTGTGATCCAAAATGTCACCAAAAGCTTGAAAACGAGAAAATCCACTGCCAATTACAGAAAACCTTTCAGATAAAGAATTTAATCCCAATTTTAAGTTAAAGGAGGTCTTACGAAATTCAACGGCAAGACGACAATCCGATCGAGTTGTAAAGCTAAAACGTCCTTGTTCATCTCAGACGAGTATCCCTGAATTGTTGGTTATAATAAGGTCAATACTTTTGTTCACGATGCCCTAATATGGTTTGGTATTATTGAGAATTCTTTTCAAAATTTCTCCCAATTCGAATCGATTTTCCTAAACAAGTACTGGGGTGAAAATGTTCAAGGTAAAGTCAGAGCCGATCTCTTCACACGATTCATCGAAAGGCTCTCCAAAAGAGAGATATTTCAGTAGCTATGGGAAAGATGCGCCGTCATATTTTACAGTAAAGTTTAGGTGTAAACAATTTCGATGGGACAGGGAATTCATTCAAGATGACTCAAGATGCGGAAGGCCTGTTGAAGCAAGTACCAATGAAAACATCAAGAAAGTTGAGGAATTGGTCGTAGCAGATCGAAGAATAAGTGTTTCAATGATTGCTGCTGAAGTAGAGATATTAGAAGCTACAGATTTAAAAATCTTACGTGAACTTTTAGGAATGAATAAGGTGGCAGTCCGTTGGATTCCGAAATTGCTTGCTCCTGAACAAAAGTGGCGTCGGCAACAAATTTGTGACGAAAAATTTGCCGGCATTGGTTGACAACAGAGATCTTTTTTCAAAAGTTGTAGCGTTGTCATCAAATGCATTTTTGTTAAACGATTGGTTCCACATTCCCTGATTATTACATTTTTCTGTCTCAACTTCATTAACTGATAATTTAATGTGTATAGTGTTTATATTGCAAGAATTATTTCGGCTAATAATGCATAGTTTGTACTCAGACTAATTAACATGATACATATTATTCGCTAAATAACAGATTTAGAAAAGCATGGTATTATATATTTCATACATATAGTCCATGGCCATCAAATTGGGACCAATTGATTTTGGGGTAAAATCTAAAAAAACAGTTGGTAATGTTGACAATATTATTATTTAAGTGCATATACTGAAAGCAAGTAAAATTTTGTATACTATATTTATTATATTTGCTTGTTCCTCCCTTGTTTTTATTATTTCCTCATCCTTTTTTGGCATACTGCCAATCAGTTTTTTATTGATTTTTTTTTTCGTCACTATTTGCTGAAACATATTCAATATTTTTGTAATTCTTCCTTTGTACGTCCCTGGCCATTTTACTTGAAACATGTCAAAAATCAACCTTTAACCGGGAAAAATTCCCTCCTTTTATAGTATATTCTTTGCTTTTAAACCGATGTTTATAGGAGGACAGATTATTGTATCAATAAAAAAAATCCAGAGAAATGATATTTAGAACGTAAAGTATGTATATTAAAATTTCATTAATCAACCTCCATTTACGACTTACAGTTTTTGAGAATCTCGTATTTTTAAAATTTTTTGTCATAAAACCTTTATAAAGCTAATTTTATCGTTAAGTGTTTTGTGTTGAAATAAACTTATTGAAAAAGGGAAAATTGTTATTCTATCTCTCTTAATAAATTTTTTTTGGAATTTTGGGAAAAAAATTAAATATTTTGGGGTTGTAAAAATGCCCCGGGAAAAAATTTAACAAGTGAACAAAAAACGTTATACAAGTCTTCACATCAAAAAACATTCCAACGAAAATTGCAAAAAACACAGATGTTTTCTCCTTTTCTGTATCCTTTTTTCTAAAACTTAAACGAAGAGTCGCACTCAAAAAAAAGACGGGAAAAGTGAGGTGGAAAAAAAAACTTCGGAAAGATTTGACCGTGAAAAGTTTTTTCAGGCTTTTACAATAGTTTGCTACAAAGATTCAACAAATTTCAAAAAGAGGAATAGAGATTTCGGAGAACTGTCAGGCGCCCTTGCGCGAAAAACGCCTAAAGGCGAAACCTGTAAAAAAGCCCCCTTTTTCAGAAAAAAATGGGAAACTGTTTGTTCAACTTTGCAAAGATATCGACATTTCAAGACGGAAAAGGAAAAAGGTGAAAATTAACAACATGATTTTTTTGAATTTAAATTTTGTATTTTTAATAGGGTTTTTCCTTTTTGTGACGAGTGCTCCTCTGTGTTTAGTGCAGCGGCCAATTTTTTCGTAGAAAACCTAGCGGCGTCCACGAGTCCACGGGGCTTCGAACTGTAAAAAACCCCCC
>JAROYE020000153.1:0-21044 GCA_029619315.2 Dynastes maya | reverse complement strand
GGAGGGGAGGGAGGGGGGGGGAAGAGAGGGGGGGAGAGGGGGGGAAGGGGGGAAAGGAGGGGGGAGGGGGGGGAGGGAAGGGGAAAGGGGGGGGGGGGGAAAGGGGGAAGGGGGGGAGAGAGGGAGGAGGGGAAGGGGGGGGGGAGGGGGGGGGGAAAAGGGGAGGGAGGGGAGGGGGAGGGGGAGGAGGGGGGGGAGGGAGAGGGGAGAGAGGGGGGAAAGGAGGGAAGGAAAGGGGGGGGGGGGAGGGGGAGAGAGGGGGGGAGGGGGGGGAAAGGGGGGAGGAGGAAAAAGGGAGAGGGGGGGGAGGGGAGGAGGGGGAGAAGGGGGGGGAGGGGGGGGGAGGGAAGGGAGGAAAAAGGGGAGGGGAAAGGGAGGGGGGGGAGAGGGGGGGGGAGGGGAGAGGAGAGGGAGGGGGGAAGAGGGGAGGGGGAAGAGGGAGGGAGGGGAAGGGGAGGAGGAGGGGGAGGAGGGGAAGAGGGGGGAGAGGGAGAGGAGGGGGGGGGAGGGGGGGGAAAAAGGGGAAAAGGGGGAGGAGAGAGAGGGGAGGAGAGGGGGGAGGGGGGGAAAGAGGGGAGGGGGAGGAGAGAGGGGGAAAAGGGGAAAAGGGGGGGGGGGGGAAAAGGGGGAGGGGGGGAGGGAGGGGAAAGGGAGGGGGGGAAGGGGGGAGGGAGGGGGAGAGAGGAAGGGGGGGGGGGGGGAGGGGGAGGGAAGGGGGAGAGAGAGAGGGGGGGGAGAGGGAGGAAAAGGGGGGGGGGGAGGGGAGAAAGGGGGGAAAAAGAGGGGGGGGGGAAAAAGGGGGGAAAGAGAGGGGGGGAGGGGAGGGGGAGGGAGGGGGGGAGAAAGGGAGAAAAGGGGGGGGGGAGAGGGGGGGAGGGGGGGGGGAGGGGAGGGGAGGGGGGGGGAGGGAAAAGAGGGAAGGAAGAGAGGGGGGAGAGGGGAGAGGAGGGAGAGAAGGGGGAGGAATGGCGAGGGAGGGAGGGTAATGGGGAGGAGGTGAGGAGCGGGAAGGGGAGGAGGAGGGGGGGGGTGGGGGGGTGGGGGGGGGGGGGAGGAGATGGGGGGGAGAAGAGGGGGGGGAGGAGGGGGGAGAGGAGGGGGGGGGGAAGGAGGAGTAAGGGGATAGGAGGGGGGAATGGAAGGGGGGAAAGGGAGAGGGGGGGATGTAGAGAGAGGGGGGGGGGAGGGAGGAGGAAGAGAGGGAAGGTAGGGGAGAGGGATGAGGAGGAGGGAGGAGGGAGGGGGAGGGGGTAGGGAGGAGGAGGGGTGGGTAGGGAAAGGAAGGGGGGGGTGGGAGGGAGGGAGGAGAGGGGAAAGAAGAGAGGGAGGGGAGGGGAGAGAGGGGAGAGAGGGAGGGGGAGTAGGAAGGGGGAGGATGAGGGAGGAGAGAAGAGGAGAGGGGAGGAGGAACGAAAGAGAAGAGAAGGAGGGGAGAGGGAGGGGGGGGGGGGGGGAGGGAGGAGGGAGGAGAAGGGGGGAGTGAGAGAAGGAAGGGGAGGGAGGAGAAGAGGGTAGAGAGGAAGGAGAGGGAGGAGAGGGGGGGGGGAGGGAGAGAAGAGATGGGAGAGGGCGAGGGAGAGGAGAGAGGAGAGAGGCAGTGGGGAAAAGAGGAAGAAGAGAGAGGGGGGGGGAGGGAGGGAGGGGAGAGAGGGGGGGAGGGGGGGGGGGGGAGAAGGAGGAGAGGGAGGGAGAGAAGAGGAGGAAGGAGGGGGATGGGGGAAGGGAGAGGGGGGGGAGAAGGGGAGGGTGTGGGAGAAGGAGGAGGGAAGGGGAGGGAGAGGAGGGGAAAGGGGAGAAGAAGGAGGGGTGGGGGGGGAGGGGGGGGATGGGGAGAGAGAGGGAGGAGGGGGGGGAGGGAAGAGGGAGAGAGGAGAAGGGGAAGGAGGGGAGGGGGGGGGGGGAGGGGGGAAGAGGGGGGGAGGGGGGAAGGTGAGAGAGGGAGAAGGGGGGAGGGGAAAGGAGGGAGGGGGGGGGAGAGGGGGTAAGGGGAAGGGGAGGGAGGGGGGGGGGGGGAGGGGAGGAGGGGAGCGACAGGGAAGGGGAGGAAGGGGGGGGGAAGAGGAGGAGAGGGGGGGTGGGGAGAGGAGGGGGAGAGAGGGTGGGGAGGGGGGAGAGGGGGGGGGAGGAAGAAGGGGGGTAGGGGGAGCGGGAGAGGGGGAGAAGGAAAGAAGGGGGAGAGGAAGGGGGGAAGAGGAGAAGAGGGAAGGAGAGGGGTGAAGGGGAAGGGGAGAGGGGGGAGGAGGACGGAGGAAGGAGAGAGGGGGGGGTGGAGGGATGGAGAAGGGGGGGGGGGGGGGAGAAGGAGGGAGGGAGGGGGGAGGGAAGAGGAGGAGGAGGAGGCGAGGAGAGAGAGAGGGGTGGGATAGAGGAAGAGGAAGGAGGTGGGAGGGGGGGAAGGAGGGGGGAGGGAGGAGAGGGGGGGGTGAGGAAGGGGAGAAGGGTGGGAGTAGGGAAGGGACGAAGAGAGAAGAGCAGGGGAAGAAGGAGAGGGAGAGGGAGGGGGGAGGAAGAGAGGGGGGGAGGGGGGAGAGAGAGGGAGGGAGGGGAGAGAAAGGGAGAGAGGGGGAGAAAGAGAGAGAAGGGGGAAGGGAGGGGGAGGGGGGAGGAGGGGGGGGGTGAAGGGGGGCGGGGGGAGGAAGGAGTGGAGGTGAGGAAAGGGGAAGGTAGATATGGAGGAGAGAAAGGGAGGAGGGGAGAAAGGAGAGAAGGGGGGGGGAGAGAGGGGAGGAAGGAGGGAGGGAAGGAAGGGGAGGGGAGAGGGGAGGAGGAGGAGGGGGGAGGGAGAGGGGGAGAGGGAGGGAGGGGGAGGGGGGGGATTAGAGGAGGGGAGAAAGAGAGAGGAAGGAGAGGGAAGGGGGGGGAAGGGGAATAGCGAGGAAGGGGGGGGGGAGAGGAAAAAGGGGGGGAGGGGGGGGGTGAGGGGGGAAAGAGAACGAAAGGAGGGGGGTGGGAAAAGAGGAGGAAGGGAGAGGGAAGAAGTGGGGAGGAGGGAGAGGGGCGAGGGGGTAGGGGAGAGAAAGAGGGGAGGGAGAGGAAAGGAGGAGAGAGGAGGAGGGGGAGGGGAGGAAGGGGGGGAGGGGAGGGGGAGAGGAAGAGGGGGAGAGGGGAGGATGGGGGGGGAAAGGAGAAAGCGAGATGAGAGGAGGAGGAAAGGGAAGGGAAGGAGGAAGGAGAGTGGGGGTGTGGGGGGGTGAGGGAGGGAGAGGGGGGGGGGGGGGGGGAGGGGGAGGGAAGGATGAAAGAGGGGGGGGAGAAGAGAGGGAAGGGGAGGGAGGGGGAGAGAGGGGGGGAGGGGAATGGGGGGGGGGAAGGAGGGGAGGGGAATGTGGGAAAGGGGGGGGGGAGGTGGGAGAGGGAGGGAGATGGAAGAAAGAGGAAGGGGAAGGGAAGGAGGAGAGAGGAGGGGGAGAGGGAGGGGGGGGGGGGGGGGGGGGGGGGGGGGGGGGGGGGGAGGGGGGAGGGGGGGAACGTAGGAGAGAGGGGGAAGAGAAGAGGGAGGTGAGGGGGAGGGAGGGGGGGAGAGAGGGGGGAGGAGGAGAGGGGATGGGGGGGGGGGGGGGGGAGGAACAGGAGGGGAGAGGAGGTAGGGGAAGAAGGGTGAGAGAGGGGGGAGGAGGAGAAGGGGGGGAAGGAAGAGTGGGGAGGGAGAGGAGGGGAGGGGGGGAGGAAGAGGAGAGGGGGGAGGGGGGGGGGGAGGGAGGGGAGGAAGGGGGGGGGAGGAGAGGGAGAATGGAGGGGAGGGAGAGGAAGACAAAGAGAGGGGGGGAAGGGAGAGGGGGAGGAAAAGGAAGAGGGGAGGGGAGGGAAGGAGGGGGAGGGGAGGGGGGGAGGAGGATGGGGAAAGAGGGGGGAAAGGGGAGGGGGGGGAGGGGGGAGGAGGTGGGGGGGGACAGGGGGAGAAGAGGAGGAGGGGGGAGAGAAGGGAGGAGAAAAAAAGGGGTGGCAGAAGAGGGGGAGGAAAGGGGGAGGGGAGGAGGGGGATGAGGAGAGGGAGAAAGGAGAGAGGGGGGGAAGGGGGAGGGGAAGGAGGAAGAGGGAGGAGGAGGAGTGGGGAGGGGAGCGGGGGGGAAAGGGGGCGTGAGTGGAGGGATGGGGGGGGGGGAAGGGGTAAGGAGGAGGAGGAGGGATGGGGAGGAGGGAGAGGGAGAGAGGGAGGGGAGGGGGGGAGGGGGAAAAGAGCGGGGGGGGGGGGGGAAAAGAGGAGAAGGGAAGAGGGGGGAAAGAGGAAGAGAAGGAGGGGAGTGGGTTGAGGTGGGATGTAGGAAGAGCAGGGAAGGGGAAAGTTAGGGGAGATGGTTTTGGGGGGAGAGAAGAAGGAGGAAAGAAGTGGGTGGGTAACGAGTGGGAGGGTGGGCGGGTTGTAGGGGGGAGAGGGCAGGCTTGAGGGAGGATGAGGGTTGAGAGATGAAGGGAAGGAAAGAGGGGGGAGAGAGGAAGGAGGAGAGAAGAAAGAGGAAATGAGTTAGGTAGTTTAGGGAAAGGAGGAGGGGGAGGGGTAAGGTAGGAGGGATTGAGGTGCGAGGGGAAGAATTAATTTTAATATGATTTTAGGTGGAAGGGAAGATATTGAAGGGATTGTTTATTGTAATTTTGTTTTAGGAATGTGATTTGTTATTATTATTGTTTTTTTTGATTTTTTAATGTTTGTAATGATTTTTTATTTTGGTATTGAATTATAATTATTTTGAGCATAATATGTATTGTTTTAGTATTGGTTTTAGGGGTTTTGAGAAATAGGAGTGATTTAGGTAAAGATTATTTTTTATTGAAGGAGTTTATATATTTATTATTTATTTTGTTAGAGTTAAATGTATGAGAAGTTGGATTAGTTAATTGGTAAAAATGTTAGATATATTGTTTTATTTTATATATAGTTTAAGGAGTTTTATTAATTTATTGTATTAGTTTTTTGGAATTTTTGGGTTGTTGTTATGTAAAGATTATGGGTTATATGTTTTGTTGTTGGACTGGGTTTGTATTTGATAATGGTTATTATTAAGTATTTTTAATTGTATTTTAAATTTTATTTAGGATTGAGTATGGAGTAGTTTTTGATTAGATGGAGTAAGTGAGATATAGATTAATTATTGAATAGTGTGTATATATTTTATTAAGATGTAGTTTTATTATCAGGTATTAAATTGTATTGTATTGTTTTGATAAAATAGTTGATGTAATTTATTTTATTTATGTAATGAAGAATATATTTATGTTTTATTATTGTAGGATGGAGTTATCATATTTGTTTGGGATGTATGGATTATTGGTACTTTGGTTATATAGTTATTTAAATTTAATATAATGTAATAAAAAGTTTTTTATATTTGTGTATATGATAATAGTTGTTGGGAAATTATATGTTTTGAGTATAGAATTAATCTGTTGGGTAAGGTTGTTTAGGTGGGCTGTATGAGTAGGGATTAGTGAGTGGATTGTCCTTTTAGGTATTGTATTATTTAGTGTTAATTAATAAAAGGAATATTATTGTTAAGTATGTTAGATTTATAATTATTTTTTAAGGGTGGGGTTTAATTTTATGTAGTAGAATAGTATTGGGTTGATATTTGTTATGAATTTGTTTGGATAGTATTATTTTTTTTTTTTAGAGAGTGTTATAGTTATAATATTAAATAAGGGAATGTATTTAGGGTGATGTGTTAGTTAATGGATTTATTTGAGTGATGTTTATTTAAATTTAAGTATATTAGGAGTATGGAATTTAAGATTAGTTTAAGTGTGTTATAGATTGTAATTTGTATTAAATAGAATTATTATTTTTTTTTTTTAAATGTTTTTGTATATTTAGTAGGTTTTTATTAATTGAATTGTAGGGTTGTAATGTTAGAGAAGGTAGGTAGAGGATTGTGTGTGAATGGTTTGTTGATCAATGTTATAGTAGATTGGTAGATAGATGTGTGGGTAGTGGTGTACTAAGTTTAGATATAGAGGTGTAAAAATTATATTTTGATTGGTGTTATAAAGTTTTTAGTTTTGTATTATTGTTGATTGTGTGTAGTTTTGAGAGGTGTAATTGGGGTTAAGGGGATGTTATATTATGAATATTTTAGTGTTGATGGGATGAGTGAATGGAAGAAGAAAGTTGTGTTTGGTTATTTATAATGGATTTGATGATTGTGTAATTTGTAGTTGTGGTAGGTATATGGTATGATTTTTAATATGAATATATGAATTAGTGGAATATTTTAATTAGTTATGTTGTGTGGGATTAAAAATGTTAAGTATGGTGTGTAAGAGTTTTGTGGTGAAGGTGAAGGTGATGAAGAGTGAGGTAGAAGGGTTGTAAAAGTATAGTGAGTGTGGATGGGTAGTATATTATAAAGAGGTCAGGTTTGGTGCTTATGAAAGGTGGTGAAGGAAATAATGTTGGAGTGAAGTTGAATGGGAGAAAGTGTTAGGAGTTTATTCTAGATGAATCATTATCAGAAGTTAGTGTTGGTTTTATAGTGTGATTGTAATGAGATGAAGTTTGTTGTTTTAGAAATAATATAGGAAGATAGGTATTTATTGAGTGGATCTGTGGTGGATAAAGGGTTAATGTATAGATGAGGGAGAGGGATGGAGTGATGGAAGTGAGATATAGAAGAGGTATTTGTAGTTATTATGTTTGATGGTAAGTAATAGTATGAGTAGGGGAGTTGTATAGGGAAGGGTGGGGGTGTGGAATTGGAGAATAGTTTGGTGGGGATTGTTTAGTGTAGGGGAAGGAATTGAAGGGCAGTATTTGGATGGGAGGGGGGAAGGTGTGATATTGGGTGTAGTCTTGGGAGGAGGAGAGCGATGAATTTTTTAAAGGAAATTTATGGTGATTAATAATTTTTTAAAAATAGATGTGGTTATGTAATTTTAGATGTATTTTTTGAGAATAGTGTTATTTTTATCTATTTTATTAATATGAATTTTTTATTTGTTTAGTATTTATGTTGATAGTTTTATTAAGTTTAATTAATAATAGTAAGTGAGGTATTATTTGTTGTGAGAATTTTGTGTTTTTTATTTAATAAATTAGGATTAGTTTATTGTTGTGAAGAAGTTAAGAGTGTATGTTTAGTATGTTAATAATTTATAAGTATATTTTTATTTTATATATATTATTTGTTTTATGGTAATGTGTAAAGTGTAGTTTGATGTTAGGTGGGTTTTAACATTATTTAGTTGAAGGTGGTGATTGTGTGTATATAAATAGTAATATTAGAGATGTTGGAGTGAAAATTATTATTGTTATAGGTATAGGTGGATATATTTGAGTGTTGTAATTTGTGTAGTTATATTGGTTTTTTATTTTATTTGTTAGAAGTTAAAGATTATGTAATTTTTAAAATTAGTTTTATATATTATTATGAATGATTCTAATATGTAGTTTTTTATTTTTTTTTTTTTATTTGAGTGTTAGGATTATGGTGTTATATTTAATGAGTTTGTTTGTTTTAATTATTTTATAATATGTATTAAATATTTATATAGTTTTTGTTTAATTTATGTTATTGTTTAGGTATTAGTTTTTTTAGATTTATGTGTGTAAGTGGTGGATAAAATATTTTAATTATTATCTTATTTAATGAGTTATTAAATTTTAGTTAATGATTCTGAGTAAATATGTTTTTATATATATTTTTTTAAATTCAATAGAATGATTGTATTATTTATGTATTTTTTAATTATTGATATAGGAATTAAAGGTGTGACAGAGTGTTGATTGAGTGATGTATTTTTTAATTGATTATGTATGTTTATTTTTGTAGTTATTTAGTTTAAAGATGTGTTGATTTATTTATTTTTTTTTGATTATGGATTTTTTTTTTAAGAAATTTGTTATATTTTTTTGGAATTATTTTTAATAATTAGAAATTTAATAGTGGATTTTTTAAGTAGAATAATTAGTTTTAAATTATTTAATATGTATTTTTTGTAGTATTAGTGTTAATGTAGTATTGATTTGATGTTATGGTTTGTTTATAAAATTTATATTGTTTGTATTGTAATTGAGTGAATGTGGATATGATGTATAGGTTTTTTTTGTAATGGACATATTTGAATTTTTATTATATTTTAAGAAAATATTTATAAAATGGTATGAATATATTAATAGTTGAAATTTTAGAGGGTTTTGTTTTAAATATGGTAGTGTAAAGTTTGATTTAAGAAAGTTTTTATTGTGATTTTTTGTGTGGTTGTTTGTTTTAGTATATTAGGATTAGTAGAATTAGTGTAATTTAGTAATATATTGTAAATTTATTGTGGTGTGTATTTAAAATTTAAAATAATTGTATTATATTGTGATATTTAATATAATAGGGTATTGTTTTATGTTTTTTATTTTATTTTATAATTTGGATATATATTGATGAATTATAGATTTAGTATTGAATATAATTTTAATTAGATTGATGTTATATATTTTTGATATTATTAAATTAAATTTATTTTATATTTATTTATTTATTTATTTTATTTATTGTAGTAGGGTTGATTTATATTAATATTTATTTTATTTTTTTAGAGTTCTATTTATGTGTGTGTATTTGGAGAGTATTAGATAGATTAATTAATTTGTTTGATAATTTGTATATAGTTTTGTGAATTTTTTTATTTTTTAATACATTTTGTGGTATTATGGTTTATATAATATATAATAGGATTATATATTGGTGGAATATTTAATTATTTTTTTTTAGAATATATTTAATGAATGTGAAATTTTGATAGTTTGTATAGGCATAATATAGTTATGTAGATTGCTTATTTTATTTTTTTAATAAAATTAATATAGGTGTGATTTTTTTTTAAGATGTTAATATATGTTTTGATATTTTTGTGGGATAATAGGAATAAGTAGAGAGTTTTTATTTATTAATTATATAATATTGTTAAGAGATTATTGGGTTAAATGTGTAATATATGTTATATGTATTATATGAATATTGAATAGTTTATTTTTTAAGGAAATTTATTGATAAATATATAGTTTTTGGGTTGTTTTATGTAAGTTTTTTAGATTTGTGGGATTTTATGTGTTGTTTATTTATTAATTGGGGTTGTGGTTTTTTTTTTGGTTTTTGTAAATGTTAGTTATTTGTGTGATGATATATTGTTATATTTGAATATGAATTTGTATTATTTGGTTTTAGTTTAAATGGATGGTTATATAATTTTATTTTTGTTGTTTTTATTGTAAGTGAGTATTTTGTAGTGTTGTATTATGTAATGAGTTTAGGAGTTTGAGAGGATGGTATTGTTATATAGTTAGTAATATATGAAATATTTATTTATTAATTATTTGTTATAGTTTTTGATATATAGATTAGTTTTGGTTAATAGTGAATTTTTTATTATTTAAATTATAATTTTTATTTTAAGTATTATGAAAATAATTTGGTTTGATTTTTATTTTTGTGTAAATATAAAGTTTTTGGTTATGATATTTTTAATAGTAGAGTATAAGTGTAGTTTTAATTTAATTGTTATTTAATAGTGTTAGGTGAAAAAAGTTTATGAGATAATTATATATAATGTTAAAATTTTTTTTTTTAGGGAATATAGTTTCTTTTTTTTTTTTTTGTATGTATATGATTATTAGTTTATTAAATAATTAATTGAATAATATTATAAGTAAATGTTATTTTTATATTTATTTATATATATTGATTGTTATTGTTAGTTGTTTGTTTGTGAATTTATTGTGGAAGACGTATTTGTTTTATTTTATTAGTTATTATTTGAATATAATATTTTATGTGATGATATAGTTGGAATGTTTGTAAATAATGTATGTATTATTATTTTGTTTGTGGGGGATTATGTTAGTGATAGATTTTTTTAATTATATTATAATATAATATTTAATGTTATTGTTATGTGAATGTGGGATAAGTATTTATATGATTGTATATTTATATTATAAGTTTTAGGTAATTTTTATCTTAGGATTAGTATGTTTTGTGTGGTATTTGTATGGAGTGTTTAATTAAGATTGTGAAGTTGTGTTTTTGGCTATTTATGGGTTTATTTATATTTGTTTATATAATTATAATGATTATGTGTTTGTAAATTATATATTAAGTTTAGTGTGATAGTAGAGAGATATATATTTATTTAATTATTTATAATAATGATGTAAGTTTGGTAGTGATTTGAGGGGGTGTTTTTAGTTTAAGTAAGTTTTGATGGTTTTTTGGTGTAATAGGGGATTTGATTTTTATAAGATTATATTTGCGAATTAGTGATAGGATAATGATTTATGATTAGAAGAAGTATTTTTTGGTAATTTTTTAATAAATTATATTTATTTTATTATTATTAGTATTTAATTTATAATTTTATTCATATGTATATATTATTTTTTTTTTTTATTTATTTTTTTTATTATATTTTTGTATACTTATAATTAAATATTTGAATATGATTTTTTGATTAATATAATACTTTTTTTAATAATTCTGTATTTTTTTTGATTTTTTGTTTAAAATTTTATTGAGTTTTTTATTATTTAAATTTTTATTTATTTAATATAATATATTGGGTTTAATGTTATAGTATTTTATTATATTTATTATTATTAATATTATTTATTTTTATTAATTTTAATTTATTATAATTTTATTATATATATATTATAAGTTTAATATTATATTTTTTAATTTTAATATTTATTTAAATTAATATTTATATTTTTTTTTAATTAATTGTATATTTTGTTTAGAATATATTTTTATATTTTTTTTTTTGTTATATATTTATTGCTTATATTTATTTTATTTTTATATTATGATATTTCTATTATTTCATAATTTTGTTTCTTATTTTTTGATTTTTATTTTTTTAATTTTATTAATTATAAATTTATTTTTAATATTATATATTTAATTATAATTATATATTTTTTTTTTTTTTATATTTAGTAGTTGATTATTTTTTTTATTATTTTTTTATTTTTTCGATTTATATGGATAATGTTTAATTTGAATATTTTTTTTTAATTTATATATATTAATTATTTGTTTTTTAATTAAATTTTATTTATTATATTATTATTTTGATTAATTTATATTTATAATATTATAATATTAATATGAATTTATTTATTAATTTTAATTATTATTTTATTTTTTTTATATAATATATAGTTATATATGTGTTTTAATGGTATAATATTTTTTTTTTTTTTTTTTATATATTATTATTTTTTTTATTTATTATTATTTTAATATTATTTTATTTTATATTATTTATATTATATTTATATAGTTTAATATTTTTATTTATTTTATAATTTTTTATTATTTGTAAATTTATAATATTAAAATTTTATTTTGTTAGAAAAAATTTTTTATAATTATTTATATAATTTTTAATTTTTATTATTTATAATTTTTTAATAATAAGTTATTTTTATTTTATTAATTTTTGAGTTTATCTAATTTATTTAGTATTATTATTTTATATTAAATATTTTAATTATTTGTAGTTATATTTTTTATTTAATATTTTTTTTTATTGTGATTGTTTAATTTTATTTTTAATTGTATAATATTTTATTTTTATTTTGATTTAATTTTATCTTTAATTTATATTATATGTTATATGAATATTGTATTTTTTAATATGATAAAAAAATTTTTATTTTAATAATTTTTTTTTTTAATTTATTTTTATTTTTTTTATATTTAATAAATTATATTTTTTATTATATTTATTATTTAATATTATTTTATATTTTATTATTTTATTATTTGTTTTATTTATTATTATTTATTTTTATATTTATTTTTATTTATATGAAATTTTTATTTAGATTATTTATTCTTATTATTATTTGATAAATTTTTTTATATTTTTAAATATTTTATTATAAGATCTTTAATTTATTTTAAATTTATAAATTTTACTATTTTATATTTTATTATTTTTATTTTTATATTTTATTTTATTGTTAATTTATATTTTTTTTTAATTATATTATTAAATTTAATTTGTATATTTTATTAATTGATTTTATTTTTTTAATTATTTTATTTAATTTTTTTTTTTTTTAAATTATTATATTTTTATAATTATTTATTTTTTTTTTTTATTATTATTAATTTAATTTTTTTTTTAATTAATAATGGTAATTAATTTAATTTATTTAATTTTTTATTTATAAAAAAAATTTTTATTGTTAGTTTTATTATATAAATATTAATTTTATTTTAATTATATGTTGTTTATAATTTATTTTTTATTTAAATAATTTAAAATTTTAAAATTATTTTTTTTATTATTATTTTTTTAGTTTTATATTTTTTATTATATAATATATTGATTTTTTTATTTATTTAATTAAATATTTAATATAATCTTTTTTTTATAAATATATATTATTATAATATTATTTTATATTTAATAAAAGATTTTTTATTATATATGTAATATATAATTTTTTATTTTTGATTTTTGTAATTATTTTTAATATTTTTTATTATTATTATTTTTAAATTTTAATTTTTATTTTGTTATTAGTTTATTATTTTTATTTTTTTTTTTTTTTAATTTTTATAATATTATTTCTACTTATCTAAATATTATTTTTTTTAAATAACTATTTATTTTAATATTAAATATTATTTTATTTTAAATAATTTTTTTATTATTAATTTTTATTAAATTTTTTTTAATATTATGTTATTATTTAATATTTTAATTATAATATTATATATTAAATTTTTTTAATTTTATAATAATTTTTATATTTATTTATTAATTATTATTTTTATAATCATTTTATATTTTTTATTTTTTTTTTATTTATGTTTTATAATTTATAATTTTTCAATTTTATTTTTATATTTTTTAATTTTTTTTTTTATTTTTTTATTTATTTGTATTAAATATTTTTTATTTTATTTTTAATTATTTTGTTTATAAATTTAATTGTTATATGTATTTGTTATTGTTTTTAATATAAGAATTAAATTTTATTGGAGATTAATTATAATGTTTTATTTTCATTTATTTATAAATATTATGTTTAATTTATTAATATGTATTGTATAGTTATTATAAATATTATAATTTTATCTTTTTTAATAATTTTTACTTATTAATTTTTATTTTTATTATTATATATAGTTATAATAAATTTATGTTTATTTCAAATATTTTTTATATAAATATTTTAATATATATTTTAATATTTTGTTTTATTTTTTTATTAAATAAATAATTTAGTTATATATTTTTTTTATATATAATTTAATTATTTAATTAACTTTTTTTTAATTTATTGTTTTTGTTATATTGTTTTTTATTATTTTGTATATAATTTTAATATTATTTTTATATATGAATTTATTAATTATTGTAATTATTAGATTTTATATTTTTTATTAATATTTTATTATATTTTTTATATTTAATTAAATTTTATTTTAATTATATTTTATAATTTTTATTTTTTTTTTTTTTTATATTAATAAATATATTTTTTTATAATTTTTTAATTTGTATTTATTTAATATTTATTTTTTAAATTTATTTATTTTTATTATACTATTATATTATATATATTCAATATTTTTTATTTATATTATTAAATTTATTTAATTATTTTTTTATATTAGTTCTTTTATTTTTACATATATATATATTTTTATTATTTTAATTTTTATTTTTTATATTTTTTTTTATTTTAATTATATATTAATTATATTATATACTTTTGTTATTTTTTTATTATATTTTATATTTAATTTATTTTTTTTTTTAATATTTATTTATTTTTTATTTTTAAATTTTAATTTTTTTTATTTAATGATTTAAATTTAATTATTTTTGATTTTTAATTATTTTATTATATATTATTATATTTTTTAATTTTTTATTAATTTTATTATTATTATATTTATTATTTTTATAAAATTAAATTTTTTATTTTTTTAATTTATTTTAATAATATTCATTAATTTATTAATATATTATTCTTTATTTTTTATATTATTTAATTAATTATAATTAGTAATTTTTGTGTTATAATTTATTAATTTATGTTTTTTTTTTTTGTTGTTTTGATGTAAGAGTTTGGTATGAAAGAAGGTTGGTGAGTTGTAGTAGATGGGTATATTGAGAATGGAGTGTGTCTTATTATTATATTGTATTAGTAATAGTGTAGGTATTAATTATTAGTGAATAGGTATAAGTGTGAAATATTAATGGTGTATGCTATGATGATGTATTTATGGGGTGAGTATGTGTTTTGAGATTGGTTATGGTTGTGAATAGTGTTGTTGGTATATGTGATGGTGATTTAGATGAAAGTGTAAAATAGATTTAGAGTGTATATGTAGTGATAATTATAAGGAGTGAAAGATAGCTAGTTGTATGTTGTTATTATGGTGGTGTATAAGAGGTGTTGTTAGTGTAGTTATTTTGAGTAATTAATATAATTTGTTATATGATTTTTTGTATATAGAATTTTGTAAGATTAGTAGGTTGAATAAAGTTAATTTTTGTGTTGGATTTGATTTTATGAGGATTAAGAGGGATTAAGATGATTGTGATTTTTTAAGTATGAGTGGATGGGAGAAGTATGTAATGAGGATTTTTATATAGGAAAATGATTGCTAATAGTTATTTGAGTGATAGAGAAGTGATAGGATGATATTTGTGAATTTTGATTATTATAGAATTAATATAAGTAAATTTATTGTTTTAATTTATTAGAGATTAGGTATTGTTGGGAAGAAGATTAGGTTAGGGTGGATCGGAGTAAAATTGTTGTTTTATTTTATATAAAAATTTGATGGATGTATATAGTATATTTTTAGTGGAAATTGGGTATTTGTGTATCGTATATTAATGTTTATGTTTTTTTTTATTAAATTTCAAGTTTAATGTGAGGTATTATGTGTTTTGTTTGGTGTGTTTGTGTTGATTTTAATGTGTGAGAAATTGAATATAATTAATTAAGATTTAATTTTATATATATTAATTAGAAGCCACACCCAGCTTGTGTTAATATAGTAAAATATAGTTTTTGTGAAAGTAGGGGATAATGATAGGATATGATATGTGGTGATAATTTATGGGTTAGAATACTTTTTTGTGGTTTAGATTAAGCTGTAGTTTTAAAGATGGTAAGATTATAATGTTATGGATTGTTTGTTGGTATTTTGTGTTTAATGATAAATAATAATATTGGTGTTATTAGTGATAAGAGGAAGGGAGAAGAGGTAATCTTAATAGGTGGATATTATATTAGGATTTTTTTTTTGTGATGGTTGTATGGTTAGATGGGTTATTGTTTGTAGAAGAGAGAGTAGTAATATAGTGCCGGAAGGGTGAAATTAATGAGTTTGATTATAATTTTTATTATATATTTGTAGGGAATATGGAATTGGTAGAGATATAGTATTTTTTATTTAATGAAAAGTATTTGTGGAATGTTTATGTTTTTAATAGTGTATTATATGAAATATATGAAAGATTTAGTGTGTATAAATTGGTAAAAAAGTGAAAAATTAGATATATAATTAGAGAGTGTAGAGTGTGTGTTATATTGTGTGTAGTTTGGGATTTTTTTTGTTGATTGTGTGTGATTTTTTGTTTATGGTGTTGTTTATGTTAGTGGTAATGTTCTTTTAATTTGTTTGTGTATTGTGTTAGTTTGGTTTGTAAATTATAATTGGGTTAGGTAAATTTTTAGGATGGGGGGTGAATAGTAAGTTGCTAGGATTTATGTTAGTTTATTGTTTTTTTTATTATTGTGGGGTGTAAGTTCGAATGAAGTTGATGAGGTTTAGATGTGAGTTAGATAAATAGGTTGAATATGTGTTTTTAAAATGATTAGTAGGGGAGAGTAAAGTTGATGAATTTTACTTGAGATGGGAGAAGAATATTAGGAGTGTAAGTAGTATATTTGTTATGGAATGTTGAATGTAGTGGGTAGAGTTAATTGTGGAGTTAATTGGGAGGTATTTATTTAGTGATGAATTTTATGAGTGTGGTATTGTGTAAGTTAGGAGATAAATATGTGTTTAGATGATAATATGTGTTATTATTTTAAAATATGATAGTGTGGTGTAGATTTTTTTATTGAATTATTTAATTGATTAATAGTATTGTGTTATGTGATATACATGAGTAATAGCATTATATATATTATTAATTATTTAAATATTGTATATACTTTTTATTGTGGGTGGGATTTTAATTGTTAGTTTTTTTTAATTTAAATGTTTTTTTCATTTTTTTTATGTTGTTATAGTGAGTTGGATATTTATATGGGATGTTATTTTTTAGAGTATTAGATTGTTAATATGTAGATTATATTATTTGGAAATGTTAGTTTTGAATGGTAGTATTTATTTTACTTTGATATATATAATGGAGAGTTATATTTAGTATTTATGATAGTAATTTATTGTGGTAGATTTTGTATAGTCTTGTTATGTAGTGAATTATAGATAATTTATAGATTTGTATTGTTTTAAGATGATTAATTTTTTTAAATTTTATATATTTTAATAGTATATGATTTGTTGTGTAGGTAAGTAGATGAGTATTTTAGGGAGAGAATTAATGATTAAATTGTGAGTATGATATGTATAAGTTAGTGATTTTTTGGTCTTTGGAAGTAAGAGTTTAAGTGTGGGTAGAGGATATAAACAATTGATTATTTTTCCAGTAAATAATTTATGGGTTTTATGTTATGAAGGGTTAGATTTAGTGGTGTGGAGGTGGATTTTTTGGATGTATAGAAGTATAGTATTAAATGTAAGTAAAGAAAATTTTATGTTTATTTGAGGAAAGTTGAGTATAGAAGATTGGAAGTAGAAATGTGATAAGGTGGGAGTTGTTGGGGGTTTAAATGGTTTGTTATGTTGGAATTAAACTTATAGAGAAAATGTTTTTGTATGGAATTTGGGGTGTGGGATTGATTAATGGGGGAGTATAATAGTTTTGTTATTTTAAATTATTTTTGTTGAATTGTATTATATTATGAATATATAATATGGTTATATATTTATATAATTAAATAGATTTTTATATTTTTTTATTTTATTTTTAATATGTTTATGTTATATTATTTATATTGTTTTTTTATTAAGTTAATATTAATTTATTAGTTGTTGATTTTATTATATGAATTGTTTATTTATTTATGAATGTTATAGAGTGTTGTATATATATATATAGAAATATTTGTTAATTTATGAAATTATTTTATTTTTTTTTTTTGTTTGTTGTATTATATTATTTTAATATATATTTTATATAATAATAAATTTTATAGTATTTAAGAAGTTTTGTTGTTATGTTTTATTATTGAATTTATAATATGATTTGTGTTAATATGTAGTGTAATATTTTATATTATATTTAATTAATTGTAGAATTGTTATTGTTAATATGTTTATATTTTAATATATTAGTTTGTTTTTATAATTTATTTTTTAGAATGTGTATGATTGTATTAATAAGTTTGTGAAATTACTAGATGAATATATTTTTGAAAAATTTTTGCAAATTTTGTTGTGCTTTATAATTTAATTAATTAAGATAAATTTTTATGATGTTATATGGTACGATTTAATATTATATTCATTTTTGTATTTTGATTTTATATTTTTCTTTTTTGTTAATTTGATTGTATATTTTTAATTATTTTTGTTAAATTATATATTTTATGTTAGTGTTAATATATTTTCATTTTTTTTAAATCTAGAATTTGTTAATAATTGTTATACTTCAATTTTATCAGGTTATGTTGATTGTAAATATGTTAATTGGTATATAATTAATTGTTATTTATATTTTTTGGTATTTTTTTTATGTATATTTTTAAATATATTAATGTATTTTATATTTTTAATAGTAATTTTTTTTTTGTGTATTTTTATTATTTTTTTTTATTTTATATATATTTAATTATTGATGAAGTAATTTGTTGTTATTATAATAGTTTTTTATTTATTTTTTATATTATATATAGTATTGAATTATTATTTATATTGTATTATTATTTTAAGAATTTATATATGATTATATATTTTTATTGTTTATTTATATTTAATTATTATTTTTATAATAATTAATATATTTTTTTTTTTTATATTTTATTCTAAGGTTTGATTTATTAAAATATTTATTAATGATTCGATTTTTTGATTTATTTAAAAATATGAATTATATTGTTATAGTTTTGTAATGATTAAAATTAGTATTATTTATATTATATGTATTATATTCTTTTTAGTTATTTTATATGCGGTGTAATAATCATTATAATAAGATATATTTATGATTAAATATTTATTTTTGTATGTGAATCTATTGTTAATAAATATGTATTACGTTTTATAATATTATGTTTTATTTTATTATTTTTTAATTTATATTTTATAATGTAGTATATTTTTTATATATTTTGTTTATATAGTATATATTTGTTTTATTTATCTATAACATATATCATTTTATTTTAATTTATATTTATACTGTTTATATATTGAGTATTAGTATATTTATTAGATTTTTTTAATTTACGATATATATTTTTTTTTTATAAGATTGTTGAATTTTTGTTTGTAATTATTTATTTTTTAGATATATTTATTTTTTATTTTATTTGATTTATTATTTTTTTTACTGTAATAGCTAAGTTTTTTAATGTTTTTATGTTTTATTGATTGTATTATTATAAAATTTACATTATATAATGTATTAATATTTATTTTTTTAATATTTATTTTTAATATTTAATTGTTTAATAATTTATTATATTTTAATTTATTTTTTATGATGTTTATTATTATTTATTAAGTTTTTCTATATTGAATTTTTGTGGTTTTTGTTATTAAATTGTTATAGATAATTATTTTAATATATATTATTTTATTTTGTGATTTTATTTTTTTTTTATTTTATATATTTATTTAAGATTGAGTAGTTGTTTTATCAGTTTGTTTATTATTTATTTGAATTTTATTTTATTTAATAAGATTATTTATTATATATTAGAAATTTTATTTAATATTAATATTTTATTTATTATATTTTAAATTAGATTTGATTATTGATATTGTTTTATAATGTTTAATTTGTTTTTGAATAATATTTGTATGATTATATTATATATAAATAAATATATTTTTGTTTATTTTATTTAATTATTATCATTGTTAATATAATTTTAATATTTTAATTATAATATTTATTTAAATTATTTTTTTTTATTATTTTTATAATAAATATTTTATTTTTATTATTAATAATTTATTTTTTTTTTTATTATTTTTTTATTTCTTATTATTAATTTATTAATGTATAATAATATATTTATTAATGTAATTACTTTAATAATTTTTATTTATTTTTTTTCTGTTTTTATATATTTTTGATTACGAAATTTTTTATTTATTTATAAATTATATTTTTTTATATTTTTTATATATTGTTTATTAATTTAATTATATATTATATATTTTTGTTTCCTATTTTTTTTTTTTATTTTTATTTTTTTATTATTATTATTTTTGTTTTTGTTATTATTATGTATTTAATAAGTTAATATATATTATTTTTATTAAATAATTTTATATTTTATTTTATGGTTTTTATTTATTATTTATTTTTACTTGATTTTTTATTATTATTAATTATTTAGTGATAATTTTAATTGATATTTTTTTATATTTAATAAATATATTTAATTTTATTTTTTTTTTATTAATTATATTATTTAATATTATTAATAATTTTTTTTAATATATATATATTGTAATTTTTTTTATGTATTTTTTATATTAAAAATTTATTTTTATATTTTATGTATTATTTAATTAAATACAGTTTTAATTTAATATAATTAATTTTTAATTATAATTAAATATTTTAATTAGATATTTTTATATTAATTGTATTTTGTGATATTCTTGTTTTTTTTTTTTGATTTAATAATTTATATTATTATAAATTTAATTTATATAATATTAATTGTTATTATAAGTTATTTATTAAATTTAAATTTTTATAATTATTATTTTAAATTTTTTTTATATTAAAATAAATATAAATTTATTTTATTTTTTTTATTAGTTTTTTTTTATAATGTTTATTATAATTATTTTTTTATGAATGATGTTATTATATTTTTTGGTTTATTAAATTTATTTTGTATTATTGATTTTAATATGTAATTTTTATTAAATTTTTGTAATTTTGTTTTAATGATTTTTTTATGTATTAATATTATAATTATATATTATTAAATTATTGATATTTTTAAATTGCTAATATATATCTTTAATTTTTTATTTAATATTTTAATATTGTTTTTATTTATTTAACATAATTTATTTATTATATTAATTATATTTTTATAATATTAATATTTAAATTATTTTTAATATTATATATATATATTTATATATTATTTTAATATATTAATAAATATTTATATTATAAATAATATAATTTTATAAAATTATAATTAATTATAATTATTATTTTATAATAAATATATATTATTAATAAAATATTTTTATATTTTATTTATATTATTTTTTAATTATAATATAATATTAAAATTATATAATTATATTTAAATAATTTTTATTATTTATATAAATTTATAATATATTAATAATTATTAATTAATAATATTATATTATATTATATAATAAAATTATAATTATATAATATTATTATTAATAATTATATTTATAATATATATAATTATTAATATTATAAATTAATTATTTTTTTATATATTATTATAATATTTATTAATTTAAATAATTATAATAATTATTTTATTTTATTTTTTAAATATTTTTAAAAAATTTATTTAAATTATAATAATTATTTATTAAAATTTAATATAATTTATTAAAAAATTAATATTTAAAAATTTAAAAAATTTATTTTTATATAATTAAAAAATTATATATTATAATAAAAATTTTTTTTTTAAATTTTTTTAAATTTTTTTAAAAAATTATAAATTTTTTATTTTATTTTTTTAAAAATTTTTTTAAAAATTTTAATTA
>JAROYE020000152.1:0-21341 GCA_029619315.2 Dynastes maya | reverse complement strand
CAAGACGTACGGTATAAAAAAAAAACAAGACGAGAATGCGGATCGATAAATGAAACAAATATGTACTGTCATTCAGTGCGAATTAAGTTGAAATAAATTTCAATCTCGCATATAAAAATATTACGGTTATGGCCGTGAGTTTCGCCGAGGACAGTGCTGTACACCGTCTCCGATGCTGGGGTGAGTTTTGCCGAGGGGGCGGTTTTGCATAGGACATTTTGTTTTAGACACCGCAACGTTGCAAGCGGAGAAGACTCCTTTTTGGATGAGTTTTAAACGTTTTGATACCCTTCGGATGTGAAGAAGCACTTTTCTGATGACGTACAGTACAAAAAAAAAAAAACGAGAATGGGGTCGATAAAAGAAAAAATATGTACTGTGTCCCCTTTAGAACAAGTCCTAGCGTTTTTCCAAAAGTTGTTCGGTAAAAATACTTAAATATTTCAAATGATTCAAAAAATGAATAAAAATTTATCTAATAATAAAATTGTCTTTTTTTTTAGTAAAAATTTTTTTGAATCGGACACGCGGTTCGCCACGTGACATTGTTACAAAGCTCGTACCCCCTTTTTTAAACTTTTGTTTGTGCATATATCAGGGTAAGTCAAATATTATCTACCTTTCGCCATAACATTGGGTTTAAAAATGATTAACGGTAATTTTTTAAACAGTTTAAAATAATTTTAAGGGAAAAAAAAATTTTCAAACCCGGGGGGCTTTCAAGCTTGAAAACGGGCGGGTACCTCCATAGGGTAGGGGGGCCGGGGGGGTGAAAAAATACCGGGGCCTCATTTCCTCCAAAAACATAAAAAGGTGGCATTGAAATTACTAAGAAAAAAACAAACAAAAATGGAAAGTAATTTATCAATGGGGGAAAAATACAAAAAACAAGGAATGTCTTAAGGCAACCGGAGGTATTTTGGCCAATCATGCAAGTCGCAATCGTTTTGGGTTTTCCCCCCCCATGTTAAATTTAGTCACTTGTCTAATTCAAATTTATTAAATGAAATCAACAATTCAAGGGCACCTTCAAGAAAATTTTGTAAAAGGTTTTAAAATTTTAAAAAATTATTATCCCCCGAAAAATAAGGGAAGGGCCGTCAGGGAAATTTTTTTGGGTTTTCCCTTTTTAAGGGGTTTTTTTGGGTTTTCCCAAAAGTTTTACTTCCCCAAAGCCCAAAAAAGGGGAAAGTTTTTGGGGAAAATGGGGTTTTAAATTGGGTTTTTTTCCCTTTTTTAAAGGGAAAATTTTCAAAACCCTTTTTTTCACTGGGAATAACCAAAAAAAGGGTCAATGAAAAAAAAAATTTTTGGGGAAACAAAGGGGGGTTTAAGAAAAAAACCCTAAAAGTTTTAAAAACCCTTTGAAAAAAAAATAATTTAAAAGTGGCTTAGGTTCCTTTGCGGGGGAAATTTTTTTAAAAAAAGGGGAAAATTTTCCCCCAAAAAAATTAAAAAACCAATTTTCCCCAAAAAAAATTTTAAAATGCCCCTTCCCCTTTAAACAAATTTTTTTAAAAAATTAAATGGAAAAAAATTTTTCCCTTTTTAAATTTCCAAATTTAAAAAATTTTTTAAATAAAAAAAAAAATTTTTAAAAAATTTTTTAAAAAAATTTTAAACCCTTTTTAAAAAAAAAAATTTTTCTTTTGGCCCCCCCGCTTTTCTTTTTCGGGCCAACCGGGTTTTTTTCCCCCCTTTTAGCATATTTTTTGGGGGGGCCCACCCCAAAATTTTTTTTTTAACCCCATTCCCTCCGAAGGTCTCATTTTCCCAATTTTTTTGTTTTTTTTTTTTTTTTTTAAACCCAAAAAAAAAAAAAGTTTCCCTTTTTTTTTTTTTTTTTTTCCCCTTAAAAAAATTTTTTTTCAAAAAATTTCATTAAAAAAAATTGAAACCCCCTTTAAAATTTTAAAAAATTTCTATTTACTTTTTAAAATTTTTTTCCCCAAAAAAAAAAGTAAAACCAAAAAAAAAAAGGGGAAAAATTTTAATTTTTTTTTTCAAAAAAAAAGGGGGGGTTTTTTAAAAAAAAAATTTTTTCCATCCTTTTTTTTTTGGGCTTTGAAAAATTTAAAAATAAAATTTATTTAAAAAAGCATGAATTTTTCCCCGGGGCCCTGCCCTTGGGAAATTCGGGGTTTTGGGGGCCATTGGGGTTTTTTTTTGGGGGGGTTTTTTCCCTTTTTTTTTCCAAGGGAAAGCCCTTTTTTCGAAAAGGTTGGTGGGGGGGTTTTTTTTTCAAAATTTCCCCAAAACCCCGGTTTTTTGCTCAAACCCCCCCGGGTTCTTTTCCCCGGTGAAAAAGGGGTGGAAAAAAAAAAAACAAGGTTTAAGCAAAAAGCTTTTTTGGGGGTTTTTCTTTTTTTTATATTAAAAAAGAAAAAATGGGCGAATGGCCCGTTTTCAGGAATTTTTTAAAGCCAGATATTTTTTAATTTTGATAAAGGAAAGTGAATTTCATAGATGTTTTGATCTTACTTATATTTGATCCATGGGTTGAATTAAAGACTTGGCCTGTCATCAAAATTTGAGACCACCCCCCTAGGTTCCGGAGGAAATTACATGGGCTTTATCCAATAGTAACAAACGTTTTTTGGAAGCTTGGTTTAAAAACTTTTTACCCAAATGAAACACATTTAATTAATAAGTTTGATTTTTCCAACCCGAGGGCAAAGGGCTTGGAACCATTCGTTTCTGTTATGCTTTTTTTCTCTTCAAAGGTATTAAAATTTTTAATACGGATTTTCCCTTTCTAAAAAGGCTTTAAATTTGGTGAAATACAAGGCGGGCTAAAATTTTGTTGACCCCCCCCCCCCCCCCCCCCCCCCCCCCTCCCCCCCTTTTAAAAAATTTTTTAAAGGAAGAAAAAAAAGCCCAAAAACATTTTTTTTTTGGGATTTTTAAAAAAAAATTTTCCCTTTTAAAAACCCAAAACCCCCCTTTTTTTTAACGCGGGAAAGAACATTTCGGGTTTGTTATTTAACAGGGCAATCCCCCCCGAAAATTTAACAAGGAAAGTTTTTACTCTATTAAGGGAAATGTCCACCCTTTTCCCAAAAGAAATGAAACTAAAATTAACTATTTAGAGTTTTTTTTTTGGGCAATTAAAAAACTCCAGTTCCCAAGAGGTTTTTAAATCCGGGAAACGCGGGCCCCCTTTTAACTTTTGAAATTAAACTTCTTCAACATCCGGCTTCAGTCCAAACTTGCCTCACACTCTCATCTTTTTGGTCCACAAAAAGCATTTTGGGCGGAATATTTCAGAGTGATATTTTTAAACAAGAGGTACGCACGGGGTTCAGAGGGCCCCAAACACTTTTATGCGCAGGCTTTGGGGGCATTAAAAAAAGCGAGGGGATAAGTGTATCAATGTAAGGGAAACTATGTTAAAAAAAAACCTTTTTTTTTTTGGCAAAACTTTTTTCTTTTATTCTTTAAAATATTTTTTTGTGACCTATTTTACTGATTTAATAGCGAAAAAAATACCGAATGTTAACTTCACAAAAAAGGAAAAATTTTAATTTAGCATCGTACACTAAGTTTTTTCAGCAGTAAGAAATATAATCGGAACATACCCAAAGTTGTTAAAAACATTTCGCAATGTAGCTAAATAGAAATAATTATGAAAAAATATCCTGGATGAATTTCTAAGGCATGGGCATTACACAGAATAATACTCCTGAATCGCATTATAGTTTGTATGAGCAATAGATGTGAAATTGTATGTGTCAATTAAATTTTGCAGTTTATTTTTTATGAATATCTTTAGAAAAACAAAAGTTTTAATATTTGGTCACAGCACTCTATGAATTTTTTGTAAAAAAGTTATTCCTAGCTTCATTTTAAATTTTCTAAAAAACGCATTTTTTATTGGCAAGATTTCCAGTCGAGGGCCAAAAAATAATAAAAATAATAATAATAATAATAATAATAATATAATAATAATAATAATAATAATATAATAATAATAATTAATATAATAATAATAATAATATAATATAATAAATATATAATATAATATAAAATAATATATAATAATAATAATAATAATAATAAATATATAATAATAATATAATAATAATAATAATAATAATATAATAATATAATATATAAAATAATAATATAATATATATAATAATAATATAAAATAATATAAAATAATAAATATATAATAATAATAATAATAATAATTAATTAATAATAATAATAATAATAATAATAATAAAAAATTTATAATATATTAAAAAAATATAAATAATAATAATAATAAAATAATATAAAATAATAATAATATAATAATATAATAATAATATATAATATAATAATATATTAATAATATAATAATAATTAATAATATATAAATAATATAATAATATATAATAATAATAATAAAAATAATAAAAATAATAAAAAATTAATAATAATAATAATAATAATAATAAATAATAATAATAATAATTAAAAATTAATAATAATAATAATATAATAAAAAAATTAATAATAAAAATAATAATAATAAAATAATAATAATTATAATAATAAAATAATTAAAATTTAATAATATATAATATAATAATAATAATAATAATAATAATAATAATATATAAATAATAAAATAAAAATAATAATAATAATAATAATAATAATAATAATAATAATAATAAAAATAATAATAATAATAATATAATAATTAATAATAATAATAATAAAAATTTAAAAATTAAAAAAAGTATTTTAAAAATTTTTAAAAAATTAATAAAAATTTTTTTTAAAAATTTTTTTTAAATTTTAAAAAAAATAAAAAAAAATTTTAAAATAATTAATAAAATAAAAAAAATTTAAATTAAAATAAAAAAAAAATAAATAAAGTAAAAAAAAATTAAAGAAAAAAATTAAAAAAAAAAATTTTAAAAATAAAAAAAAATTATTTAATAAAATAATTAAAATTATTAATATAAAAAAAAAAAAAAAAATAAAATAATTATAATAATTAAAATAAATAAAATAATATTAAAAATTAAAAATAAAAAAAATTTAAACTTTAAATTTAAATAAAAAAAAAATTAAAAAATAATTAAAAAAAAATTAAAAAAAATAATTAAATTTAAAAATAAAAAATTTAAAAAAAATTTTTAATTTTTTTTTTTAAATTAAATTAAATTTTTTTTTATTTAAATTTAAAATTTTTTTTTTTAAATTATTTTTAAAATTTATTTTATTAAAATTTTTTTAATTTTTTTTAATTTTTTAATTCTTTTTTTAACCAAAAATTTTTTTAAAATTTTCCCCCAATTTTTTTTTTAATTTTTTTCTTTTTAAAAAAAAAAAAATTTTTTTAAATTTATATTTTTTAATTTTTTAAATTTTTAAATTTAGGGGAAAAAAATTTTTTTTTTAAAAAAATTTTTTTAAAATTTTTTAAAAAAATTTTTTAAAAAATTTTTAAAATTTTTTTTTAATTTTTGTTTTTAAATTGCCCTTTTAATTTTTATATTTTTTTTTAAATTGTTAAAAAAAATTAAAAAAAATTTTTTTTTTTTTTTTTTTTTTTTAAAAAATTTTAAAAAAAAAAATTTTATAAAAAAAATTTTTTTTTTTTTTAAAAATTAAAAATTATTAAAAATTTTTTTATTTTTTTAAAAAAATTTTTAATTTTTAATTTTTTTTATTAAAAATTTTAAAAAGGAATTTTTTTTTTTTTTTATTGAAAAAAATTTTTAATAATTTTTTTTTTTTTTTAAATTTTGTTAAAGAAAAAGTTTTAATTAGAAAAAAAATTTTAAAAAAATTTTTAAAATTTTTTAAATTTTTTAAAATTTTTTTTTAAAACAAAATTTTTTTTTTTTTTTTATTTTTTTAAAAATTTTTTTTTTAAAAAAATTTTTTTTTTTTATTTTTTAAAAATAATTATTATTAAAAAGGGAAAAAAAAAAAAGGGTTTCCAAATTTTTTATAAAAAAAAGGAAACAAAATTTTTTTTAAATAAAATTAAAGATTTTTAATTTTAAATTTTTTTAAAAAATTTTCAAAAATAATGAAAAATTTAAAAATAAAATAAAAATTTAAAAAATTTGTCCAGGGTAACGGGAATTTAAAACTTAATTCCCAAAAAAATTTTTTCTTTGGCGGTTTGAAATTTTATTTTAAAAATTTTGAAAAAATTAGGAATTTAAATTAAAAAAATGGGGAATTTAATTCCTTTTTTTTTAAAAAAATTTAAAAAATTTTTTAATAAAAAAAATTTAAAAAGGGTTTAAAAACCCTTTTTCAAACAAAAAATTTTTTTTTAAAAAAAAAATTTTAAATTTTGGGCCCTTTTTGTATTTTTGTTTTTTTCCCTATTTTGAAAATTTTTTAAAAACAAAAATTTGTTAATTAAAAAAAAGTTTTGGGATTTTCCCAAAATTAAAATTCAAAAATTTTTTTTAAATCCCTTTTAAAAAAATTTTCCCCGCTAAAAAAAAAAGGTAAATTTTTCCCCGGCCAAAATTGTATTTTCTTTAGTTTTTTTTAAAATTTAAATTTTTTTTCCGTTTTGAAAACTTTTTAAAAACTTTTTTGCCCTTTTTTGTTTTTGTCCCCCTTTTCCCCCAAAAACCCCCCCTTTTCCCTTCCCCTTTTCCCCTTTTTTCCCAAATTTTAAACAACCCTTCCTCTTTTTTTCCCTTTTCAAAACCAAAAAAATTTTTAACCTTTTAAATTGAAAAACCCTTGGCCCTTTAGGGGGGCCTCTTTTAAAAAATTTTTTAACCCCCTTTTTTAAAATTTTCTTCCTTTTTCCCCAAAACCCTTTTTAAAAAATTTTTCCCCCTTTTTTTTCCCCCCCCCCCCTTTTTAAACTTTTCCCCCCAAAATTTCCCAAAAAAAAAAATTTTTTTTTTGGGTTTTAAATTTTCTTTTCCCAAAAACCTCCCCTTTTAAAACCCCATTTCCCCCCATCCCCTTTAACCCCCAAACCCCCCTTTTCTTCCCTTTTCCCCCCCCTTCTAAAAAAAAATTTAAACACCCCCAAAATTTTTTGGGAAAATTTTTTCCCCTTTTATTTTTTTAAAAAAAAAGGAAAAAAAAAAAAATTGGAAAATAAAATTACAAAAGGAAAAACAAAATTTTTTTTTTTAAAATTAAAATTTAAAAAAACCTAAAATAAAAAAAAAAAAGGTTTTTCCCTAAAATTAGTAAAAAAATAAAGGGAAATTTCCGTTTTTCCCTAGAATGAAAAAAAAACCCGGCCCCCAAAACCCGGAAAAAAAACCCCCGGGGGGAAAACAGGAAACCCGTTTTTTTTTAAAACAAAATTATTTTAAAAAATTTAAAAAAATTTTATTTTTAAAAGTTGTTACGGGTTTTAAACGATAATATTTTTTCATTTAAAAAATTGACTCCATTTTTTAAACATTTAAATTTTAAAGTTTAAATTTTTTTTTTAAAAATTTGTTTTTCCCTTTTAAAAAATTTTTTTTTCCCCCTTATTTTATTTTTTTTAAAAAACAAAAAAATTTTTAACAAAAAAAAAATACAAAAAAAGATGTAAAAAAAAGGAATCAAATTTAAAAAATTTTGGGAAAAACCCCCCCTTTTTTAATTTTGGCCAATTTTAAACGCACCCCCCCTTTGGGAAAAAAGACCCCAAAAAGCCCCATGGTGGGGAAAAGTTGAAAATCTGGGGGGTTATGATTAATTTGGTTCGTTTTTAACCCAAAAAATCGGGGGGGGGCAAGGCCGGGGATCCTTTTGTGTACCCCCCCTTTCCCCCCCGGGGGACCAAAAAAGGGCCAAAGGCTTTTTTTAAAATTAAATTTTCCCCTTTAACCTCCAAAAATACGCCTTTTTTAATTTTAAAAACCCCAAAAAAATTTTTTCTCCAAAAACCCCCCTTTAAACCGAAAAAAAATTTTAAGGGGGCCCCCCAAAACCCCCTTTAAATTTTTTTTTTGGGAAAATTTTCTTATCGTAAACCCCCTAAAAAAAAAAAATTTTCCATTCCCCCCCTTTTTTTCGGGGCCCCTTTTTAAAAAAAAAATTTTTAATTTTTTTTAAAACAAAAATTTTTTTAAAAAGATTTTTATTAAAAATTTAAAATTTCCCTTTTTTTAAAATTTAATTTTTTCAAATTCCCTTTTTTTTTTTGGTCCAAAAAAAATTTTTTATATCCCGGGGAAAAAGTTTTTAAAATTTAAAAAAACCCTTTTTTAAAAAAAGGGGTTTTAAATTTTTTGGGAATTTTTTTAAAAAAGGGGGGGGAATTTTAAAAAAAGGGCCCAAAAGAAAAAAGGGGGGAAAAATTAATTTTAAAATTTTAAAAAAAAGTCTTTTCCCTTTTTTTTTAAAATTTCTTTTTTTTTATAAAAAAAATTTTTTTTTAAATTTAAAGGGGTTTTTTTTAATAAAAAAACTCCGGTTTGGGGGGAAAACCTCAAAAAAACCCCCGGGCCCCTTTTTTAACCCGGGGAACCCCCAAATTTGGCCCCTTTTTCTTCCCCTTAAAATAAAACCCCTTTAAAAGGGTTTTTTTCCTGGGAAAATTTATTAAAAGCCAAAATATTTAAAACCCAAATTTTCCCCTGGGGGTTTCCCCCAAAAACCATTTGGGTTCAAAAAAACCTTTTTAACCGGGGTTTAAATTTATTTCATTTTGGGGTTTAATATCCCGGGGAAAAATAAATTTTTTTTTTTAAAATTTAAAACAAATTGTTTTTTTTTAAAGGAATTATTTTTTGAAAAAAAAAACCCAAAAACCAAGTTAAAAAATTTTATTTTTAAAAAAATTTTAAAAAAAAAAATGTGATAAGCATGAGACGAGGTTTTCCTAGAAACCCATAAAATTTGCTAAAATTATCCCAGGGTGGTCAGCGGGAAAGGGGGACCTATCAGATATTTTTAAAATTGAGAAAACTTAAATTTTTTTAAAAATAAAAAATTTTTTATTTTCAAAGCGGTTTTGGATTTCGGGGCGTAAAAAAAAGGGGGGAAAAGGGAAAAGTGCTTTTGCAAAGTTAATGGGTTTAAGGAAAATTTTTTGGTAAAAAACCCCGCTTAATCAAAAATTCCATAAAAATTTAATATCCAGTCTCATTTTGGCCCTGGTTAAATAAATTAAAAATTTATTTAAATTTAATTTTTAATTATGGCGAATGTAATGTTATCAATAGAAACGTCCCGGGAAATTTTCAGGAGAAAATTTCCTAACGGGCCAAAATATACCCGGGGCACTATTAATCGCTCCACAACGACCGGGGGATTCTCTCCATTTTGGATGCCTCTCGGTTTAAAGGCAGCCAGCAAACTTTTGTCCGCTATTAAAACATGGGAAAAACCTGGTTAGCGGTTTGCCCCTAAAACTACGGCAAAATATTGTTGGGGTTTAAAAAAGGGCCTTTAAAACGTTTAAAACGCAAATTTTAATCATCAACATCAGCGAAAAGATTTTTAACAAACCCCTACGCCCCCCTTTGTTGTGGTCTAAAAAAAGGGAAAAACGGGGGAAGCGTTTAGAGTTTAGGTTTTTTCCTTTAATTTTTCGAAATTACAGTTGAACGGGGCCCTTTTCCCCAAAATTTAACCCTCGGGAGCGAAAAATAAATCGATTTTCGCTGTTTGGGAAATTCCGACTACATTTCAACCCTGAACAGTATTTTAATTATTGTACAGCAGTAATTACTTTTCCCTTTCTTATCGCATATAAAGATATTATTCAAGAGATAAAACGCAAGTTATCAAAACCATGAATTTGGGCAAAAGGAAGGTGGTAAAAATCATTATTTAAAACCCGGGCCGCATAAGGGAAAAGGATTAAATGATACAGGGTTTAGTAAATGTTCCACATTAAATAAAATAGCCGAAACAATTTTGATAAGGGCTTTCAAGTTAACAACGATTGCATAAATTTAAAGGATTTTTTAAAAGGGACTGGTAAAAAACTGGAAACTGGATAAAAAACAAAAAACAGTTCACTAAAAAAACAAAAAAACCAAAACAAAAAACCGTCATTTTGTTTCAAAAAAACCCTTTGGGCCCTTTTTATAGTCCTGGGCAATGAAGCGGCTATTAAATTTACGATTTTAAATTTAAAATTTTCCCAAAATTTTATTTCCCTTTAAAAGGGTTTATTTTTACTTAGTTTTGTTAGTTAATTTCTTGCTGCTGATGATAAATAGTTGGCTTTTCAAAAAGTGCGTCCAGACAAAATTAAGCTTTGGGTGGAAAGGGGTTTTACTTTTTCAGTTTTCCCGGGCCCCAAACATTTTTGGGGTACCCGTTTAGTGTGAGGCTTCCGATCTAGTTTACTCAACCGTTTTTTTAAAGGTAAGAAGTAAGTTTAGTCATTTAATGCTGAAAAAATTTCCCTTGAAAGTTTGGTAAAAAATTTAATTTTTTTCCCAAAAATTTTCTTTAAAAAATTTAACGAAGATTTAAATCAAGGGGTTCGGCAAAATAGAGCTTTTTCTTCGGCCAAAATTTGGGTGGAAAAATTTCCAGAAAAAAAAGTATCAGTATTTAAAATTATTTCAACAGAGTTAGAAGCATAAGTTTACTTTTAAAAAATTTTTGTAAAAAAACCTATTGTTTTTTAAAAAATTTTTTGAATGGAAAAATTATCTAAACAGGTTTGAAGACGTTATTTTTAAGAAAGTTTCAGATAAAAGAAAAAGGTTCTCAAAAAAAATTTTTCCCCAAATTAGTACCACAAACAAACCAAAACCCTGCCGAGAAAATTTAAACCCAACTGCTTTAGTTAAAAAGGGAATTTCACAGAGTTTTTTTTAGAAAAAAAGGGAGATCAAAATTTTAAAAAAAGGTTAAAAATTACAACCAAAATTTTTAAAAAGCCCCCCGGTTGAAAAAAATTATATTTGGGCATAAAAAAACCCCGATCAGTTTTTTTGATATAACACAAAAAATTTTATTTTTTACCGCGGGAAAAAGTAACAAATTTTGGAAAAATCCCAAAGGAATGCCCCCTTGACATTGAAACAAAAAGATCAAATCAGGGTTTAAAAAGACTAAAAAAAACAAAAAATTTTTTGATTTAAAATCCGAAACGGGTAAAACTGTATTTCATTTTAATGAAAAAGAAGATTATTTAGGTCGATTTAAACACCACTTGTCAAAAAAGTTTTTATTCAAAAATTTTTTTTCAAAAACCCCTTTGTCAAAAAAGAGTTCCAGAAACCAAAAAGACCATGTTAGAAGGTAAGGCTTCATTGGGGTAAATTTTAAGTTTTAGACAAACCCCGGTATAAAACCCTTTATCCCTAGGATGTATTTTTTCCCCTAAAATACACAACCCCGGAAAAAAAAGCATGGGGCCCCATTTTTTCGAATAAAACAGTCCCAAACTTATTTACTTTATCAGAGGGGTTATCTGACAAAAGGGGGGAACCAGTTACCTTTTACAATTTGGGAAATTTGGGCTAAAAAAAAAATTCTTACGATTTTCATTAAAAAAAACTAAAGGCTTTTGGTTTAAATGACAAAAAAATTTTGTTTTCTTTTGACTTTAAATTTCTTTGTCCTTGTTTTTCCCATTTGTTTTAAAAACGGGGGGAAAATATTTAAAAAACATTTTTTGGTTAGAAAACCCAAAAGGGATGGGAGGGGGAAGTTACTCCCTTTTAATTTTTGGGAAAAAAATTTTTGGGCCATGAAAAAAAAATTTTTTCCAAAATTTAACAACACTTTGTTTAAACAAACGGAAAGGAACAGCAAGGGGTAAAAAACTTATCTCCGTTTATGGCTAACCTTTTGGGGTAAATTTAAAACTGACCGGGAAATAATTTCGCTTATTTCCCTCGGCTTTGGATCAGATACGTCGATAAACAATTTTTTGCATTTTTGGGAAATCAGAAATGTTCAAAAGGGTTTCATAAAAACAACAAAAACTCAAAATTTCCCCTCTACCCAAATTTTCCCCAACGAAAAAAAAAAAAGACAACGGGGATTCCTTTCCCCCAAACATGTTGGGTTAAAAAAAAATAAAAATAAGTTAGAAAAAAAGTATATGGAAAAAAAAAAACCTACTAGAAATAATAGTTTCATTTACAGGATTTAATCATCTTTATGAAAACACAAACTTTCGGCTAAAAACTTTTGGTGCCCCGGGTTTAAAATAAATTTTCCCTTTTAAAACGAAAGTTTGATACCCAAAAGGGAACTAAAAAAAATTCATCAATATTCAAAATTTTAAGGGGATTTTTTCTGAAGAGGGCGTCTTTTAAAAATATTGGGAAACCCAATAAAAATTTAGTTTAAAAATTTAAAAAGTAAGCACATTAGAATGAAATGACGGCGTAAAAAATAAGAAATATTTTAAATTCCCCTTTTTACCCAATTTTAACACCAAGGGTTTTCAAAAAATTTTTTCAGGTTTGGACCCCCAAGATTTTTTTCCTCTTCAAAGCAATAACCTTAAAAAACCTCTTGGGAAAAATTTCCAAAAGACCCAGTGGAAAACATGCATAAATCGGGAAATTTAAAAAATTCATGAAAAAGAGGGACAAGTGTATATTGGGCAGAAAAAAAAGATCAATAAAAATTTAGGTAAAAAAGAACTTTTGGCTAATCTCAAATTAAAAAAGGTTTGATAAACAGGGGTGCCCTAAATGTTTGGAAAAAAAAACCAAAATTGATAATAAAAGTTAATTAAAAAGGGAAAGGGGAGTATTTCCCCAAAAAAATTTTTAATGAAGCAGGGAAAATTTTTAACAAAAAAAAAAAACTAATTTAATGAATTCAGATTTAGGCCCACAAAATTTCCCAAAGTTTTATCCTTTTTTTAACATCATTTTTTGTTGTAGTTTAACCAGGGCAATGAACCGTTTCATTGAAATAGGTTTGAATCACTTTCTTTCGGCCTTTTCCCTTAGGCTTTTTATAGTCCGTGCAATGAAGGGGCCCCTCTTTTAAATTTTAGGGTTTTAAAAATTTCCATTTTTGCAAAATTTTATTTTCCTTTTTAAGGTTATTTTTCCCTTTAGCTTGTTAGTTAAAGTTTTGGCTGTGTGATGTAGTGGTATCAAAAAACGTGCTCCAAGTACAAATTTAAGTGTTGGGGTAAGGGTTTTAGGGAACTTTTTCAGTGTTCAGGCCACAGTTTTAGGAGTTTTCGTTTAGTGATAAAAAAACTTGCGCCGAGGATTAAATCAGTACCACTTACATGTTGTTGGAAAAAACGGTAGAGAGTAAAACCCGCCCTGCAATGTTTTTCGAAATTTAGTTGCGCAAAAGGGATAAGGGGGGTTTTGCCCAAAACGGCTTTTTTTGGCCCCCGGGCCCCGCCATGGCGGAAAACATCAGAAGGGGGTTGATGTTTTTTATAAAAAGGTTTTGAATTTTTTTAATACGAAACCCAAAAAATTTGGTGAAAAAAGCATGCTTTTTGGGGGTTTAAAAAGCCAAACCCCAAAAAAAAATGCATCAAAATTAATTTAATAATTTTTTTAGGAAATAGAGGGGGCACCACAAACACTAATACGGGGAAAGGTAAATAGTGATTTTTTGGAAAGGGAATTTTTAGTTAACAAAGCAAACAGTTTTGGGCCTTTTTAACCTTTTGGAGATATGTTTAATGTAGAATAAAATTAAATGGGCCTATCATCTAAAACAAAATGTAAATTGAAAAAACCCCAATTAGTATTGACGAAGAGGGGGAAAGTTTTCTCAAATAAATTTGGGTTTTGTGCCAGAAAAAAAAATGATGTAGATGAAGATGAAGAAGAAGGGGACTACTTTCAAATAAAAAAATTTTTCAAATATTTAACGGAAAAAGGGATTAGACTTTGGGAAAAAGTATGAAAATGTAATCCCTTTTGAAGGTTTTTAAAAAAAATTGCCCGGAACATTGGGCCCGGAGATTTCGCAATCAATTTTTTTTCACCCCCCTGAAAAGATTTTTTTTAGCCGCTCCAGGGAGAAAATAAAAGATTGGATTTATTGGTTGTTTTTAAAGGGGAAAACTACACCATCCTAGTGAAAATTTGTTTATAGCGCACAAAACTTGGAAAAGAATGTTTTGTAATTTCCCTGGGGGGGGATGTCTAAGCCCAAAAACAAGGTTTTTCCAAAAACTGGCAAGCCTTTTGAAACCCCCGAATATTTCCCAAGGAAGTTTTATTTTGTTTAGTACGTACACGGATATATAAAGAGTTAGGGAATTCAATAAAATATTTAAGGGCCTATATGTGATAAAGGGAAAAAAAAAAATAAAAATTTTGAAAATGTTGAAGTAACGAGAATTTAAAATTTTATTTAATTTGTGGCCCAAATACTTAAAGGGGAGGGCAAATGTTAAATGAAAAACTGAAAAAAAAACTGAAAATTTTTGTAGCTTTTTGAGGCTTGGCTAAACGATTCAAAAAAAAGATATGGGAATTTGAAATGCGGGTTTTAAACTGGTGAGAAATTATCCGGGACAAACCCCAATTATTACAATCATTCCCCAAAAAAAAATTTATTTAAAAAAAATTAAAGAGAAGATTTAAAAATGGAACAAATTTTCAAAGCCCCCCCCCGGGATGAAAAAGTGGTCTTTTTGGAAAATGTTACCCGAGAAAACCTATACTGATTAAATTTTAAAAAAACTGCTCCCCGGGCAGAAAGCCGGAGAAACAACGAAAACGTTTCAGCCTGCACCAATGCTAAAAAGGTTTACACAATAAAAAAGCCCCTGGATTTAAAAAACAAAAAATCCGCGGGTCCAATTTTAAAAAAATTTTTAAAAACCCCCTTTTATTTTGAACTGTTTAAAAACCGGGTTGGAACTAGCAGTATATTACGAAAAAGGTTTCCCCAAGCCCCTTTTTTCCCCAGGGATGACAATAAAATTTTCACAAATGCTTAATTTAAAAATTTTAAAAAGTGTTTTCAATTTGTAGGTAAAAAAATTTTCCCAAAAAAACAAAGAAGCTTCCAAAAAAAAGCGTTTTTAAAATTGGGGTAATTTCACCAATTTATCCCCCAGAGCAAAAAACTGGGAGCGGGGAGGGGCAATTTTTTTTTTTTACATGCCGCCAAAAATTTAAAATCATTAATTTAACCCCCGGAACAGAATTTTAATAAGAACCACCCAAACCCTTTTTACTATCGGGAAAATTTTTACTTTCGGGCTGTTTATCAAAGAAACCTGAAAAATATCTGAGGCTTTAAAAAAAAGTAAAATTCCCAGAAGCTGTTTTTGAATTTTTAAAAATATGGCCCGCAAAAGAAATAATTCCAAAACAAAACTATTCAAAAATTTGGAAAAAATCTCCCTTTTGGGACAATGATGAAGATGATGAAGAAGACAAGTTCCCCTTTAAGCGTAATTAGAGAACGTTTGTGATCCCAAAGTTTATATTGGTTTTTAGGCGCATTGGATTGTTTGATTTATTTAAAATAGTGAATCGGAACATTTTTTTTTACTTTTTCCCCAAAAAGGTATTAATTTTGGAAAGAAGTAAGAGGACGAAAAGATGTTTAAAAAGGAGGGAAAAAGATGGACAGTGGGGAACGAGGAGGACGAATCCATGAAATTAAAAAGGGTTTTAAATGACTGAAAGCGCAAGTATACAAGTTTTTAATAAGCTTTAGATTGGGGTGAAAGAAAAGAAGTATCATAAAACGGAATTTTAGGGCTTTGTAAATTTTGGGCGCAGGGATTGGAAGGGCAAAACTAAGCGCCCAAAATTTACGCAGAAATAAAAATTTTTAACTTAAAAATTTTTTTTTCTAAAAAAAAAAATTTCTTTTTCGCTGTTAGAAATTTTTTTAAGTTTTTTTGGTTTTTTTAAAAAAATAGTATTATTTAAAACGTTTCTTTTAATAAATCATTATTTTTTTAAATCACGTTTGCTAATGTAAAACATTTCGAATAATGGAAACCCCCACTTGGTTTGGGAAAAGTTTACATTATCGAGGTCCTGTATTTACAATTTAAAAAAAAAAATGATAGTTAAAAAAAATTGGAAAAATTGAAAATAAAAAATTTAAAACATTTCCCTTTTTTAATTTTGCAAATTTCCTGCCCCCAAAAAACTGACCCCTTAAAGTTTGAAATTTTTTTTTTTCTGGCAAAAAATATAAAAAAACCCTTTGCAAGAAAAAGAGAAAAAACACACTCTTTTACAACCCCCTGGTTCCCCAGTTTAAAATTAAGGGAGCTTTCAGTTCAACACGTCTCAGTTTTTTTAAAAAAAAATACTGTTTTATTTTCAATCGTCAGTACCCAAGCTTCAAACCCTAAAAGCCAAAAAATTAAATTTTTTTTTAACGCGTGCCTTTTATTTCTTTTTACACAATCTAAGCACCCAAATTTTTTATAGATTAAAAACAAAAAATCTAATATAAATATTTCAAAAGTGAAGGGGAAAATGAACGAGATATAAAACAGTAACGAAAAAATTCATTAAAGCTAAAACCCAAGGGTACGACCTAAAAACCTAATTTTATATTAAAATCTAACAATATAACACCCCAAAATGTAAAACCTTTTAAAATTAAATTTTTGGTTTTTAAAAGTTTGTTGGTAAAATATCCCAATTTACTATTTCGTTTCTTTATTTTACATAAAATTTATTCTTTTAATTCAATTTTAAAGAAATTAAAAAAATTTATTTGAATATTTTAAAAATAAACCCTGAGACGTACTAATTGTCCCTGTGCAGTTTTCGAAAATCGATGTTCGAGACCACCGTTTAAACCATTGATTAAAATCATTGATTGAATAAACCGGGCCACCCAAATTTCCTCGAAAACGGGGGGTTTATGTTAAAAATTAAAATTCAATCCAAAAGGGAAAAAGAAATAATTTGGGGTTGAAAAATAAAGGGAAAAACGCAGGCTTAAATGATCCAAAAAGGCCCAAAAGGATGCTTATTAGCCAATTCTTTTTTATACTTAACAACTTTGGGAATTTTTGATTTCCATCCTTTAATTTTTGATTATAAAATTTTAATTTTAAACAATTTAGATAGTTGAAAAAGCCCATTTTTAAAACTTCCCGTTCACTCATTGGGGTTAACCGTTGGTCTTTTAATCAACCCTGGGAACCCTTTGCTTAAATTTTTTTTCCTGTTTGAAAATTTAATTCCCCTTAATTTTATTTTAAATTTAATTTAAGTAAAAGTAAACTTTGTTTTATTTAAATCAAAATTTGGGTTTATTTTAATATCGTATCACACTAAATAACCGATTTCTCTAATAATTAGTCAAATTAATGATGGGAAAAAAATTTTTATGACAAATGGGGATAAACTAAAAATATTTAATTAATTACAGGGGGCCGGTTCTGGCCAACCCAAATTTAATTAAAAGGTTAAAATTTTTAATATTGAATTTAACCTTAAAAAAGTTAAAATTTTAAACATTTTTGTTAAAAAAAATTTTCCCCCAATATTTGTAAATAAATGTAGGCTTGGACCCCCATGTAAATTAAACCAACCTTTATTTTATTTCTTACCCAAATAAAATGTGTTTTAAAGGCACACGTTTTTAACCTTAAAAGTATTAAATTAAATACCAGGTTCCAAAAAGTTTAAAATTCTAAATATTACAAAAATTTATCCCGTTATATATGTTTTTAAATTAGGCGCCGACATTAGGGACCTTTTTTCTGAATATTTTTGTGATACTTTACCTAAATATTTATTTATTAAAAGATTAATTTATTTCCTTATCTTTTGTTAGTAAATTTTGACCCCTAAAAATTTTTATTATTTTTACCGCTTTAGGAAAAACCCCCATTTTCCATAAATTTGCAAATTTTTTTAAATTATGAATAATTTATATAAAAGGTTAAAATTTCCAAAAGTCGCACCCGCTTAAATCAACAAAAAATTACTTTAATTTGATTAAAGTTCAAGTTTTAATTTAAAATAGATTTAAAAATTTTTTGGAACATGTCTCAAACAAACTTCTAATTAAGACAAACAATTAATTATATCCCTTATTTTTATTATAGCAACAATTAATTAGTAAAAATTTATTTAAAATTTTTCCATATTTTAAAAACTTATTTTGTCTTCCAAAATTTGATTTGTAACAACAAAAGGAATAAGTATTTTATGATTACTTTAATTACTGTTACCTAACAAGGCCTTACAGTTTATGTAACGAAAATCTTGGGCATAAAATTGCCAAACATCAAAAAGCTTTAAAAACGGTCATGTCATTTTAGCTCTAAATCAATAAAAACAAGTCATAATTCTTAATAAAATTCAGAAGATAACTGTTGGGCAATCCTAATACATTATGTCTTTTACAGTAATTCCTGGGTGACCAAATTTTGAAAAAAATTATTGCGACTTCTCTACATTTAGACCATCCTTTGTACTGCATATTCTTTTAGATTTCTGTCGTGTGACTATCAATACCTACTTGGGTATCTTCTTCACTGATAAATCCTAGATCTACGTAAAAGCCATTCCAAGGGATTAAAGTTATATATTACGCAGTTGTAACAACCGGACACATTATTTTGGCAATTATCTTGCATAAAAACGAATGGTTAACAAATAAAAAAGATATATGTTACAAAAAATCTGAATCATGTATTTAAAGCAAAAATAAGTATAAAATGTCCTGTCTCAAAAATGTAGTGTATAAGAAAGTAATACTAACCTTACCATTTTAAAACCACACACACAATTCTGCGAAATGAGTTTGTTGATCGGATAGTAATAGTGTGTTGATAAAGGCCGCACCACAGCCGCAAGCGAATCCCTCATCCGGATACGTTTCGATTTGTCTGTGGAACGTCGTGCAAATTTCAATTAGCCTCTAGAAAATAGTTACATCTTTGTAATTCATTCGATGCAATGTGCGTCAAATGTCAAAGTTTAGGTTATGCAATACACGACTCACCCTGCTACAGTTTACCAATTTTTATTTTCGTGCAACGCTGACAATCGCGGCTATTACTAATCTATCGTCAAATTCGTTTCGAATTATCATGTATTTCCGTCATACGGTTCAACAATGCCTTAATAGTTGAAATTACGCTTGTTATTCGGTTATTCCCTGTTACCATGCACACATGCGACAGCTGTTTAATGAGGCTGTAAAGTGATACAAATGATATTGACAGGTTTTTATCAGAAGCGTCAGTCAAACTATGACAGGATTAATCTAGGAAACCTACATATGTTCCTATACTTTATTGGAATAGGTGTAGACCCGGTTGATTAAGTAATGGTTTGAAAAAGTTTTTCAAATAAACTCCTTAAAAAACGTATTAAAAAATTTTTTTTTAAAAAAACCGTCTTTACCTTTTTTTAATTTTGTTTATAAAATTAAAATTTTAAAAAAAAAGTTTTAAAGGGGCCCTTCTTTAAAGCCCACTTAAATCAAAAAAATTTTAAAAAGTTCTGTGGGGTCAAAAATTTTCTTTTTTTAAAAATTCAAAATCTTACCAATTTTGAATATTCCCTTTAAAAAACCGGAATTTTAACCCTTTTAAATTTTACTTGATAAAAATCTTTTAGAACCTTTCTTTTTATTTAAGGTTAAAAGTTCGCAAATTTTGTTTTTTTTTCTTAAAAAAAAAATTGAAGTCCAAAAAAACCTTTCTTTTTTTTTAAAGGGTGGGATTTAAAAATAGAAAATAAAATTTATTTTTAAAAAAAAAAATTTTCTTTGAGAAAAATTTTTAAATTTAAAAAGGAATTTTTATACTTAAAATAAAAAATTAAAAGAAACAAAAAATAAAAGCTTTGGTATAAAAGAACAAATCCGGGCCTTACGGAAAAAGTCCTTTAAACTTGTTCTATAAAAATTTTTTAGAAATAATAAATTAGTTTTTTAAACCCTGGTGACCCAAATAAAATATTTGGGTTTAAAATTAAAAGAATTTTTCAATTTGGGGTTTTTTAAAAAACAGTAGGGAAAAGGGCTTTTAACAGCCCCAAAAAATTTTTAAAGGTGGAGGTAATAAAAAAACAAAATTTTTGGGGAAAATTTCTGCGTTAAGGGTAACCCGGGGAAAAAAATGGTACCGTGTTTTTTGGGCGATAAAAATTTAAACCAGGACAATTATACTATGTTTTATTTGAAAAAATTTTTAAAATTGGAAGAAAAAATGGGAAAAAGCGTTAGATATTATTACTTTAACCACTAAAAAAAAAAAAGGAAAGGAGGGGGTAATTAAGGGGGATTAAATTTAAAAGGTTATAGACGCTTGCGATCATTCGATTGAATTGTTAGGTTTAAAACCCAATTTCACTTATTAAATTATATTTTCTTTTTTAAAAACTATACAAATTTGCTTCAAAATTTTAAGAAGTTTTGGAGAACCTTAAACCAATAGCGGTTCCCTAATGACTTCAGCGGTATAAAAAACAGTTGGATAAAGAGATGTTACGGATTAAAGGGTAAACAATGGAACGGAGTGTAAGGTTGTTTTTTTTACAAAATTTTTAAGTTTCAAAAAAAATTTTAAATATTGTGTAATTTTTAAAATACGCAATTAAGGAGTTAAATTTTTTCCCATTTCCCCAAAGGGGGAAAATCTACATTATTTAAAAGTTAAACCCCAATCGAAATTAAAATTTCCCAAAAATTAATTTCGAAATTTTTAAAATGTTAATAAATTTATAAAGAACTTAAATACTTTAACAAAAACAAATTTAAACGTATTTTTTAATAAAAATATTAATTTTTTTGGAAATTTCGTAGAGTTTAATGTTTCCAATTTAAAAACTAAATTCGTGTATATTTTTTTTGGGGTCAAAGCATTCTTGTATAGCTTGCGGCTCCTCACTTTGTTTCATTTTCCCCCTCGTCTATCTCTTTGCATCTCTCTTTTTTCGTCCAAATATTCATTGAGTACAAAATGTTGTTCCTTTTCAAAATAAAATCATTTTTTCATTGACCCCTTTCTTGGACTTTTTTAATTTCATATGGCAAAATTTCACATTTTTAATTGCTGTTAAGTTTTGGGAATATGTTTAAACAGCTCTTGTTCTTTTTCCTCGAATGTTTTAACTTGAAACACGAAAAACTTTCGATAATTTGGGTTTTATTTTTTTGATTTAGTTTTTTGGGTGTCTAAAAATTTTGAATCCCGCCTATTGTTTCTAGTATTTCATTTCTTCAGTTTTTAATTTGTGTTTGGAAACTTTTTTAAAAGGAAAACATTTAATTTAATGGGGTTTTTAATATTGCCGGGGGAAAACCGTTTAAATTTCAAATTAGAAAACCCGGGTTTTAACACTTCAAGGATATTAAATTTTAAGACGGTTTTCTTTTTAATTCTGGTTATTTTTGGCCTAGCTTAGTGCATTTTTACGTTTTTCCTTCTCCCAAGTTTTTCAATGATGCTATATTTTTCGTCTTTTCTAGAATTTATCTGGTTTTTTTTTTTCTTTTAT
>JAROYE020000151.1:0-21693 GCA_029619315.2 Dynastes maya | reverse complement strand
GCCCGCCGCCCGCACCCCGCCCCGCCCCGCGCCTCGCCCCCCGCTCCCGCCCCGCGCCCCGCCCCCGCCCGCGCCCCGCCGCCGCCGCCCGCCCCGCCCCCGCCCGCGCCCGCCCCCCCGCGCCCGCCGCGCGCCGCCGCCGCGCCCCCGCCTCCGCCGCGCCCGCGCCCCCGCGCCCCGCCCCCGCCGCGCCGCCCCCCGCCCACGCGGCCCCCCCGCGCCCCGCCCGCCGCGCCCCCCGCGCCCCCGCCCCGCCCCGCCCCGCGCCCCCGCCGCCCCCGCGCGCCGCCCGACCCCCGCCCGCGCCGCGCCCGCCGCCCGCCCGCCGCCGCCGCCCCCGCCACCGCCCGCCCCCGCGACCGCCCGCCGCCCGCCGCCGCCCGCGCCCCGCCCCGCGCGCGCCCGCGCCGCGCCCCCCGCCGACGCCGCCGCCGCCGACGCGCCCGCCGCCCGCCCGCCGCCCGCCGCCCGCCCGCCCGGCCCCCCGCCGCCCCGCGCGCCCCCGCGCCCCGCCGCCCCCGCCGCCGCCCGCCGCCCGCCGCGCCGCCCGCGCCCGCCCCCGGCCGCGCCCGCCGCCGCCGCGCGCCCGCCGCCCGCCCCGCCCGCCCCCGCGCCCCGCCCCCGCCCGCCGCGCCCGCCCGACCGCCGCCGCCCCGCGCCCGCCGCCCGCCCGCCCCCCCCCCTGCCCGCCCGCCCGCCGCCCGCGCCGCCGCGCCGCCCGCCGCCGCCCGCCCGCGCCGCGCCCCCGCGCCCGCCCACGCCGCCCGCGCCCCCGCCCCGCGCCCCGCCCGCCCGCGCCCCCGCCCGCGCCGCCACGCCGCCCCGCCGCCCCCGCCGGCGCCGCCGACGCCCCCCGCCCCGCCCGGCGCCGCAGCCCCGCCGCCGCCCGCGCCCCCCGCCGCCCGCCCCCCCGCCGCCCGCCCCGCGCCCGCGCCCCCCGCCCCCGCCCCCGCCCGCGCGCCCCCGCCCCCGCGCCCCGCCGCCCCGCCCGCCGCCCGCCCCCCCGCGCCCCCGCCCGCCGCCCCCCCGCCGCCCCCCCCCCGCCCCCCGCCGCCCCCGCCCCCCGCCCGCCCGCGCCCCGCCCCGCCCGCCGCGCGCGCCGCCCGCGCCGCCCCCCGCCCCGCCCCCGCCACCGCCCGTCGCCCGCCCGCCCGCCCCCCCCCCCCCCGCCCCGCCCCCGCGCCGCCGCCCGCCGCCGCCCCCGCGACCCCCCGCCCGCCGCCGCCGCCGCCCGCCCGCCGCCGCCGCCCGCCCCGCCCGCCCCGCCCGCCGCCGCCGCCGCCCCGCCGCCCCGCCCCGCCCCCGCCCCGCGTCGCGCGCCCCCCGCCCCGCGCCGCCGCGCCGCCGCGCCGCGCCGCCGCCCCCGCCCGCGCGCCGCGCCCCACCCGCCCCGCCCCGCCGTCCCGCCCCCGCGCCCGCCCGCCCGCCCCGCCCCGCCCGCGCCGCCCCCCCGCCCGCCCCGCCGCCCCGCCCGACCCGCCCGCCGCCCGCCCCGCCGCCGCGCGCCGCCCGCCGCCCGCGCCCGCCGCCGCCGCCGCCCGCCCCGCCGCGCCGCCCCCGCGCCCGCCCGCCCCCGCCCCCCGCCCCCGCCCCGCCCCCCGCCCCCCCGCCGCCCGCGCGCGCCGCCCGACCCCGCCCGACGAACGCGCGAACCGAACCCCCCGCCCCGACGACCGTAGAGCGAACCGCCGACGCGCCCCGCGAACGCGTCGCCAGCGCCGCGAGCCCGCGCGCGCCCGCCGGCGCCGGCACGCGCGCCCGCCGCCCGCGAACCCGCCGCAGCGCCCGCGCCCCGCCGGCGGCGGCGCGGACGCGGCGACGCGCCCGCGCCACCGCGCGACCCGACGCGCACGCGCGCGGCCCGACGCGAACCCCGCCGCCCCCGCCGGGGTGGGCCGACCGCCCGCGCCCCCCGCCCGCCCGCGCCCCCGCCGAACGCCCCGACCGCCCCGGCGCGAACCGCGCGCGCGACGAAACGCGTCCGCCCGACCCCCGCCGGCGCGCGCGCCCGCCGCCGACGCCCCCGCGACCGCGACAGACCCCCCCCCGCGCCGCCCCCGAACCCGCCCGCACGGCCCGCGCGCCCCGCGAACGGGGGCACCGCGCCGTCACCCGTCGCCACGCGCACGCCGCGCCGCGCCGAAACCCGCAGAACGCCGCCGAAACCGCCGAACATCCCGACGACATCCGCGCGCCGACGACGGCCCCCGCCCCCCCCCACCGGCCCCCAGCCCCCCCGAACCCCGACCCGCGCCCGCCGAACGCGCGCGCGAATCCGACGCGACCGCCCCGACGAACGCGCGCCGGCGCCGCGCAGCCGCCCGAACGAAACCCGCTCGCACACGACCCCGCGACGCGGCCGAAGCCCCCGACCCCGCCACGCGCGCCGCCCGCCCGACGACCCACGCGCGCCGCCGCGCCCGCCGAGGCCCGCCGCGCGAACCGCCGACCGCCGCGCGCCGGCGACCCGGCCCGCCCCGACGCCGCGTCGCCCCACCGCACCGGAACCCCGGAACATCGCGACGAACCGCCGCACGCGACCCGCGCCCCGAGCGGCGCCGCCGCCCCCCCGCCGCGCGAACGCGCGCCGACCCCGCCCGACCCGCGCGCCCGCCGACGCCCCGCGAACGAACCGCTGCCGCCGCACGCGCTCAGCCCCGCCGCCGCCGACGCCCGCGCCGCCCGCGCCCGCCGCCGCGCCGCCGCCCGCGCACGCGCGCGAACCCCCGCCGCGCGACCGATTCCGAACCCGCCCGCCAGCCGAACGCCGCCCTTCCGACGCGCCGCCCGCCGCCGGCCCCGCAGCGCGAACCGCGCCCCGCTAACCGCGGCTTTTGCGCCGCGCGGACCGCGGCCCAGAACGCGCCGCGCGCGGCCCGCCGCCGCCCGAAAACCGCGACCCGCGACGCGCGCGTCCGCGACGAGGGCGCGCGCCCGCCCGCGCCCGCGCGCGCCCCCGCCGCGACGGCCGCCGCGCGCCCGCCCGCCGCGCGACGACCGCCGCACCCCCGAAACGCCGCCGCGCGGACGCCCCCGCCCCGCGCCTGCCCGCAGCGCGCCGCGCGAACCCGCGCGCTGCCCGAACACCCCGCGCGCGCCGCCGCCGCCGCGCCGCCCGCGCAGGCGCCGCCCCCGCGACGCGCGCGCGCGCGCGCCGCGCGCCCCGCGCCCGCGCCCCCGAACCGCGCGCGACGCCCCCCCCCCGCACCCGACGCGCGCCGCAGACCGAAACCCGCGCCGGCCGCCGACGCGCGCCGCTCCCTCGCGCCTACGCGCCGTACGCCGCACGCCCCCGCGCCGCGTAGCGCGACGCGCCCGAACCGCCGCGCGCCCCGCATGCCGCGACCGCACGCCCCCGCCCACCGCCACGCGCCGCCGCCGCCGCGGCGAACGACACCCCCCGCGCGCCCGAACGCCCCGCGCGCGTACCCTACGCGCCGCCGCCCCCCGCGCCGCGCCCGCGACCCCCAGAGCCACCCCCCCGCCGCCCCGAGACCCGCCCCGCGCCCGGGGGCGACGCCGAACCACCCCCCGCGCCCGGCGCGACGCACACCGCCGCCGCCCCCGCTCGAACGCCGCCGCGACCCCGACGCGCACCCGCGAACCACCCGGGGGGGGGGGGGGCGCCGACCCCGCGCCGCCCCGGGCGCGCGCCGCCGCCCCGCGTCGACGGCTGCCGACGACGGCTAACGCGAACCGCGCCGTCGCGCGACTCCGACCCCCGGCCCGACGCCGCCCGACCGCCCGCCCCGCCGCGCCGCCATGCGTTCCCGCCGCGCGCGCCCCGGCCGCGCGCCGCGCCCCCCCGCCGTCGCCCCCGAAGCGCGCCGCCCGGCCGCCGACGCGCCGCGGCGCGCCCCGCGCCTCGCGCGCCCGCCGCCCCGCCCGCGCGGCCCCCGCGACGAACGCGTCACCGCCGAAACGCCCGACGACCTCGCCGAACCCACCCCCGTTCGGCCCGCGCCCGAACCGGCTCCGCGCGTCGGCCCGCGCGAACAGCTTCCGCGCTCCGCCCGCGCTCGCCGCCGCCCGAACGCGCCACCGACGCCGCCCGCGACGAAGCGCCCGGGAACCGCGCCGACCGACGCGCGCCGCCGCGCGCGACGCGCTAGAAGTCCCCGAACCGCGCCGCGACCGCCCCACCGCCCCACTCCGACGCCGCCGCCGACCCGCGCCCGCCGCCGCCGCCCTGACACACCCACGAAACCCCGCGCGCCGCGAACGAACCGCGCGCGCCGCGCGCGCGCCGCCACCGCCGCCCGCAGCCCCCGTATAACCCCCCCCACCCGAACCCGTCGCGCCCCGACCGCGCGAACGACCCCCGCGGACGCCCGCCCGCCCCACGCCGCACACCGCGCGCCGCACGCGCTTGGCGCCGAACCCCCCGCGCCGCGCGCGCGCGCGCCGACGCCCGAACATCGAACCCCGCGCGCGCGACCGACGAACACCGCCGCACGAACAGAACCCGCCGCGCGCCGCCCGCGCGCGCCGACCCAGAACACGAGCGACCGCCGCCCGCCGACCGCGCCACGCGAACCGTCGCGCCCGCCGCAGTCGCCGCCGCCGAAACCGCGCCGCCACGCCGCGCGCCGCACAGACGACGCGACCCCCAGCCGCCCGCCGCGCCGCCGCGCCCCGCCGCCGCCCCGCCCCGCCTGCCCGCCCCCGCGCGCCGACCCGCGGAAACCGCCGCCCGAAACGACCACCCGCCGCGCGGAACCGCCGCCGCCGCGCCCGCGCGCGACCCGACCGCGCCGAAACCGCGCGCGCGCCACCCCGACCCCGCGCCCGCCCCGGCGCGCGCCGCGCCGCGCGAACGACGCCGAAGCGCGAACCGACCCGCCGCCCGTCGCCCGCGACCCCCCCGCCGACGCGCGCACGAACCGCGCCCGCCGGCCCCCCCCCCGGCCGCGAAACGACGACGCGAACGAACGGCACCCGCGCCCGCGCCCGACCGAAACCCGCACGCGCAGCGACGAACCGCAGACCCGCGCCGCGCCCGCGCGCGCCGCGGCGCCGACGCCGCGCGCCCAGAACGACGTCGCGTCGAACGCGCCGCGCCGAACCCCGCGCCGAACCCGCTCCGCCGCGCCGCCGCCGCGCCCGCCCGCGACGACCGCGCGCCCCCCGAACAGCACAACCCGCCCGCGCCGCCCCGTCCGCCCGCGAACGCCGCCCGCCCCGACCCGAGACGCCCGCGACGCCGCGCGCCCCCCCCCCGACGCGCGCGACCCGCCGCCTCACGCCGCCGCCGCGCGCGAACCGCGACCTGAACGCGCGCCGCGCGCGCGAAACCCCGCCCCGCCGCCGCGCCGCCCCGCCGACCCGCGACGCGCCGCGACGCGCCTGCCGCGCGCGCCCGCCCGCGCGAACACGCGCGACCCCCGAACGCGCGCCGCGCCGCGCCGACCTCCCCCAGCGAACGCCCGCGAATCGACCGCCGCGCCCCCCGCGAACGCGCGACCCGCGCGCGCCCGCCGCCCGAACCGCCGCGACCGCCGCGCGACACGAACCGCGCGCGCGCGCGCCGCGAAACCGAACCCGAAACGACGCGCCGCCCCACCGCCCGCCGCCCCGCGGACGCCCCCCGCCCGCCGCGCCCGCCCCGCCCCCCGCGACGGCCGCTGACGCCCGCGCCCGCGCCCCGCCCCCGCGCGCCCCCGACGCGCCGAACCGCGCCCGCCCCGCCCGCGTCGACCGCCCGACCGCGCCGCCCTGAACGAACGACACCGCAGCGCGCGCCGCCCGCGACGCGCCGCCGACCGCCGCGCCGAACGCGCGCCCCCCCGCGACTCGCCGCGAACCGCGACGCTCGCCGACCCCGCGCCCGCCGAACGCCGCACTGCGAACCCCCGCCGCGCGCCGCCGGCCTCGCCCCCTCGCCGCCGCCGCGACCCCGCCCCGCCCGCCTCGGCGCGACCGCGCCCGAATAGGCCCCGAGCCCGACCGCGCGCGCCAGCGCGAACCCCCGCGACGCGAACGCCCGCGACGCGCGCCCCCCGCCCCGCGCCCACCTGCGCGCCCCCCGCCCGCGCCCCCGCGTCCGCCGCCGCGACGCCGCGCCCGCCCGGCCGCCCCGACCTCGCGCCCGCCGCCCGTCCCGCGAGTTGACCGCGCGCCGCTACCGCTCGTCGCACGCGCCCGCCCCGCGAACGCGCCCGCCGCGGGCGCCCGCCGCCGCGCGCCGCACGCGCCCCCCCCCCGACCGAACGCGCGACCGAACCGCCGCACGCGGGCGCCGTCGCGAACCGCTCCCCGCGCCGCCCGCGAGAACCCGCCGCCGCGCGCCGCCGCGCGCGGCCCGCCCGCGCGCGCGTCGACGCCGCGCCGCGCGCCGCGCCGCCGCCGTAACCGCGCGCCCGACCCGAACGCCGCGCGAACGCCCCGCGCCCCCGCCGAACGTGCCGCTGCCCGCCCCGCCGCGCCGCGCCCCGCGCCCCCCGCCCGACACCGCCGCGCGAACCGCGCGCCGAACCCCTGCGCCCGCCGACCCCGAACTCCGCCCCCGCGCCGCCGCGCGAACCCGTCCCGCGCGCCGCCCGAACCGCCCCCGCGAAGCACCGCCCCCGCGCGCCCGCCGCCGAGGCGACGACAACCGCGCGCCGACCGCGCCCGCCGAACGCGACCGCGCCCGAAACCGCGCGCCGCCCGCGCCGCCCCGCCCCGACGGCGACGCGACGACCGAACCGCCCGCCGACCGTCCCGCCCCGCCGAAACCGCGCGCGCCACCCGTCCTCCCCCGCCCCGCGCGACCCGCGCTCCCCGCCGCGCCGCGACCCCGCGCGCCACGCCGGAACGCGTCGCCCGGCCCCCGCGCGCCCGCCGCTGCCCCGCCCGCCGACCCCCCCCCACGAACCCCGACGCGCGAACCCCCCGCGCGACGCGAACGCGCGAACGCGCCGCGACAAACGCGAACCCCGACGAACCGCGAATCCGCCGACCCCGTCCCGCGCCCCCGCCGGCGCCCCGCGAACGAACCGATCCGAACCCCCCGCCCGACCCCGCGCCCGAACCCACGACCGCCCGCGAACCGCGAACCGCGCCGCCCCCCCCGCGCCCGGCGCCCGCGCGCGCGCGCCCCCCAGCCCGTCCCCCCCGCGACGCGCGCCCCGCGCGCCCCGAACCCCGCCCGCGAACGACGCCCCGCCCCCGCGCGCCCGCCCGACCCGCCCCCAGCGCGCCCCGCCCGCGACCCGCCCCCCCCCGGACGGGGGCGCCAGCCCGCGCGAACGCGCCCGCGCCGAAAACGAACCCGCCGCCGCGACGAACCCGCGCAGACCGCGAACCCCGCGCGAACCGGCCGCCGCGAACTCCTCCCCCGCGACCCCGCGAACCCACCCGCGTCGCCGCCGCGCCGCGCGCCCGCCGCGCCCCCCCGCGCGTCGTCACTTTTCGCAGCCCGAATTTCTCCGCGACCCCCCGCGCGCCCGCGTGCGCCGAATCCCGACCCGCGCGTTCACCGCCCGACCCCTTGAACCGCGCGACCCGCGCGCGGCCCGCGCGCCGCCGCCCGAACGACCCGCCGCGCCGCCACGCGCCCGAAACCATCTCCCGAGCGAAGCGCGTCGCGCCGCCGCCGACGAACGCCGCGCCGCAGACCCGCGCCGGCCGAGAATCCGCGCCGCCGCGTCCGCCCCCCCGCCGCCGCCGCCGCCCCGCCCCCCCCCCGCCCCGCCCTCCGCCCGGCCGACGCCGCCCCCGCCGACCGCCGACCGCGCGCCGGCGCCCGCCGCGCCACCCGGTCCCCGCCCGCGCTCGCGCTCGCGCCTGAACCGACGCGAACGGCCGAACGCCGCCACCGTCCCGCCCGACCGCCCGCGCGATAGCCGACGCCGCCGCCACGCCCCGCCGCCGCGCGCCGCCCGCCCCCCCCGGTCGCCGGCGCGCCGACACGCGGCCCCGAACCCCCGGCGCCGGCGACGCGCCCGGGGTAAAAAAAGGCCCGCGCAGCGCGCGCGCGCCGAACCCCGCTCCGGAACGCGCCCCGACGCCGCACGCCGCGCCGCCGCCGCGAGCGACGCCGCCGCCTGCGCTCGACGGCGCCGGCGCCGAGCCCCCACCCCTCGCGACCCCGGCGTCCGCGCAGCGCGCCGAACCTCCGCGCGCCCCCGCACGCGCCCCGACCCCCCGCGCGCCCGCGGCACCCCGACCGAACGACGCCGCCCCGCCGCACCCGCGCGCCCCGACCGAAGTCCCGACCGGAGCCCCCCGCGACGCGCGAACGCCGCGAACCGCCGAACCCGCCAGAACGCGCCCCCGAACGCCGCGCGACAGCCCGAATCGCCCGCGCGGCCCCGCCGCCCCTCTCCCCGACGCGCGAACGCCCGCGCGCCCCGCGCGCGCGCGCGACCCGCGACCCCGCCCGCCGAACCCTCGCCGAACCGCCCCCCCGACCGAACGGCCGCCGCCCGCCGCGAAAACGACCGAACGACCCTCGCTCGCGCCCCCGACGCCGCCCCCAGCAGAAAATCGCGCGCCGCCGCGACGACCGCCGCACCGACGGCCCGGCCCCGGCGACGCTGCCCCCCGCGCCGCCGAACGCCGGACGGCCCCCGCCCATCGCCACGCCGCCGCCGCCGCGCGTCCCCCGCCCGCCGAACCGCGCCCCCGCGCGCCCCGACGCCGCGCCCGCCGCGAACGCGCCGCCCCGAACCCCGCGAACGCGCCCGACCGCGCGAAACCGCCAGCGCGAACCTCGACCCCCGCTAAATCCGACCGCGAACCGCGCGGAATCGCCGCGCGCGACCCCGTCCGCGCCCGGCGCCCGCTCCGCGAACCGCGATCGACGCCGCGCGACGAACCCGGCCCCCCCGCGCGCCGCCCGCCGCGAACGGCCCCCCGCCCGCGGCCCCGCCCCGGGGGGGGGGGGGCGCCGCCCGCGGCGAATACGCGCCGCGCCCGCACCAGGCGCCGCGGCGAACGCCCCCGAACCCGGCCGCGCGCGAACCCCGCACCGCGCGCCCGACGGCCCGCCGCCCCGCCCCGAACCAGCAGCCGACGGCGACCGCACCCCGCCCCACCCGCGAACTCGAACGAACGCACCCACCCCGCGCGACGCCGCGCCCGCCGCCGAACGCGCCGCCGCGCGACCGCGGCGCCCCCCCCCCCCCAGCCCGCGCCCCGCCGCCCGCACGACCGCGCCGCGCCCCGCGCCCCCCCCGCCCGCACCGCCCCCCGCCCTCGCCCCCGCGCCGCCGACGCGCGCGCCGCCCCCGCCGCGAAACCCTCGACCGTCCCCGCCAGCGTCGCCCGCCTCCCCGCCCCGCGCCGAACACGCGCCGACCGCGCCCCCGCCCCCCGCGAACCGAACGAACCCGCGCCGCAGCCCCGAACCGCGACCGAACACGTCGCCCGCCCGAACGTACCCGCCTACCGCGCTTGCCAGCGCCCGCGCGCCGACGCGACGGAAACGCCGCCCCCGACGCCGCGCGCCCGAACTGCGCGCGCGCCCGCCCGCGCGACGCGGCGCCTCCGACGACGCCCGCGCCGCCGCCGCGACCCGCCACCGACGCGCGACGCGCGCCCCGGACCCCGCCGATACCGGCCGAGCGACCAGCCCGACGCCGGCGCCGACCCGACGCGCGCGACCGACCGCGCGCGCGCCGCGCCGAAACCGACGAACCGACGCGCGCCGCGCCGCCCCGCGCCCGCGCGCCCCGCGCTCGAACGCGACCGCGAACCCGCCCCCGACCGACCCCGCCCCCCCACCCCCGCGCCCCGAGCCCCGCCCCGTCGCGCGCGGACGCCGACCGCCGCGTCGCGCCGCCCGACCCGCGCCGCCGCGTCGCGACGCCGCCGCGCCCCCGCCCCGTCCGCCGCGCGCGACGCGCCCGAACGACCGCGCAGAACCCGCGGCGCGCGCGCGCCCGCCGCGCCGCGCGCCGCGCTCCCCGACCACCGACCGCCCGACCCGACCCCGCCCCGCCCGCCGCCCGCACGCGAATCCGCGCGTCCGCGACGACCCGACGTCCCGCCGCGCCCGCCCCCCCCGTCGCGAACGCCGCCGCCCCCCGCCGCGCGCCGCGCCCACCCGCCGCGCCGAACCCCCGCGGAACCGCCGAACCGCCCCCAGACCGCCGAACCCCGCGACGCCGCCCCGCGGCGCGCCCCGAAACGAAACGCGCGCGCGAAACCGCGAACCAGCCCCCGCCGCGCCGCCGCTGAACACCCAGCGCCGCCGACCGCCCCCGCTCGCCCGACCCCGCCGAGCACCCCCGCGCCGGCCCCCCCGCCCCGCGCGACCCCCGCACCCCGTCGCACCTGTCGCCGACCACCCGCCCGAACGCCGACCCCGCCCGAACCGCGCGCGAAGCGCCGTTCCGCGCGCCGCGGCCGCGCCCGCCCTCCGAACGCCGCCGAAACGAACCGACGAATCACGAGCCGCGCCGCGACGGCCCCTCGCGCGAAAAAACCCCCCCCTCCGCCGCCCCGACGCGACGCCGCGCGTACTAGCGCCCCTGCCCACCCGACGCAACGCGCGCGCCCCGCGCCGCCGCCGACGCGAACTCCCCGCGCCCCGCGACGCGACGACGCCCCGACGCGCCGCCCCCCCCGCCGCCGCGCCCGAGTCGCCCGCCGCGCCGCGCGCCCCCCCGCTCGCGCGGCGATCGCACCGACCCCCGCGCGCCCGAATCCCGCCGAAACCCGCCACCCGGCCGACGCGACGACCGCCCGCCCGCCTCCCCCCGACGCCCGCCCCGCGACGAAACGCCCGAAATCCCCTACGCGCCGCGACGCCCGCCGTCGCGAACCCCGCCCAGCGACCGCGCGCCGCGCGTCCGAACGCGCCGACTTCGGACGCCGGCCCCCGCCCCCGCCCCCCCGACCGCCCGCGCCCCGCCGCGCCGCGCCCGCGCGCCCGCGAACCCCTCCCGCGCGCCGAACAGCCCGCCGCGCGCGCACCGAAACGCCGCGCGCCCGCGGCGACCCTGCCGCCTGCGCGCGAACCCCGCGCCCTCGCGCCCCCGCGCGCGACGCCGCGCGAACGCGCGCGCGCGCGCCGAACGAATCCGCCGCCCCCGCGAAACCCCCGAACCGGCCGCGCGCGCCGCGAACGGGCCCGACCCCCCGCGCCGAAACCCGGCGACGCGCGCCCGCCGCGACCCGACGCCCCGCCGCCGGCCGAACCCGACGCGACGCGCCCCGAACCGCGCCCCCCGGCCGACGACGCACGCGCCCGCGCCCCGCCCCGTACGCCCCCCGCCTCGACGCTCCGTACGCCGCGCCCATCGAATCCGAACCCGACCCGCGGCCCAGCCCCCCCGCGCCGAACACTGCCCCGCGGCGCCCGAACGAACCGCCGAGTCGCGACGACGAACCGAACCGCCGTCGCGCGCGAACCGCGCGCCGCGCCGCGAACCCCGCCCCCCCCGCCCGCCGCCGACCGCCCGCGCCCCCCGCGCCGAACGCCCCGCTCGCCCCGCCGCCCCGCGCGCCCCCCGCGACCCCGCCCCCCCGACACCCACCCCGAGGCCCCCCGCGCCGCGTCGACGACGAACCGCGCCCCGCGCCCCCCGAACGCCGCGCGCCCGCCGCCGCGAAACGCCCGCGCCCGCGCGCCCCCGGCCGCCCGCGCGACCGCCCTGCCCGCCCGCGCCGACGCCCCGAAACGCGCCGACCGCGCCCGCGACCCCGAACCGCGACCCGCGCGCAGCGCACCGAACCCCGTCGACCGCTGACACGCCGCCGCCCGCACCGCGCGCCGCCCCGTGGAACACTCCAGGCCGCCCCGCCGCCCCCTCCGCGACGCGCGCGCCGCCGCGCCCCGACGCGCCCGACGCCGCGCGCGCCGCTTCCGCCGCGCGCGCCCGGCCCCCGCGCCCCGCGCCCCGCCCGCGGACGCCCCGCGAACCCCCGCGCGCCGAACCGCCGCGCCCCACGACCCGACATCGGACGCGCCGGACCCGAACCCGAACGGCCGGCCGCCGCCGCCCGCCCGCGCGCCGCCGCCGCCACCGCGCGCCCGTCCCCGACCCGCGCCCGCGACGCGCGCGCCCCGCGCGCGACGCCGACGAACGCTCGCGCTCCCCAGCCCCCGCCGCCGAACGCGCGACGACGGCCGTCGCGCCGCCGACACCGACGCGCCGCGCGCCCCCGAACCCGAACACCGCCGCCGCGGAGCGCCGCCCGCCCCCGCGCGCGACGCGCGCCCGTCCGCCCGAACGCCCAGCGCGACCGCGGCGCGCGACGCGCCGCGCCGCCCCGCACCGCGAAAACCCCGCCGCCCCCCCGGCGCGAAATCGCGCCGCGCGCCCGAAACGCCCGCGACGCCAGCCCTGACGACGCGGCCGCGGCGCGACGCGACGCGCCGCCGGCGCCGCCGCGGCGCCGAACCGCGAACGCCCGACCCCCCGCGCGACGACGCCGCCCCCTGGCGACACGCCCGTCCCCCGCGCCCGCGCACCGCCGCCCCGCCCCCCGAACCCGCCGCCGCGACGACGCGCCCGCCGCCCGAACCGCCGAACCGCGTCCGCCCGCCCGCGAACGCCGCGCGAACGCCCGCCGAATCGCGCGCCGCGCGAACGCGCTCCCGCCGCCGGAAACCGACTGCCCGCGCCCCCGCCCCCGCGCCCCGCCGCGCGCGCCCCGCGCGCCGCGACCCGCGCCGCGACCCCGCCCGCCGCAGCGCGCGAACCGTGCCCCCCTCAACTTCTCCCGACCCGCGACGCGAACCGACGCCCCGACGCGAACCCGTCCGCGAACGCGCCCGCGCCCCGCGCGCGACGAAGCGCGCCCGTCCCTGCCCGACGCCACCGCCCCGGCGCCGCGACGCGACGCCGCGCCGCGCCTCGCGAACCGCCCCCCCGCGACGCCCCGCGCGCCCCGCCGCGCCGCGAGGCCCGCCCGACCGCGACCCCGGCGTCCCCCCCGCGAACGAAACGCCGACGCCCGCGACCCGCCGCGCGCGCGCGCGCGCGACACCCGCGAACCCCGCGCCCCCCCGCGCGCGGCGCGCCGACGACCCCGCGGCCGCCTCCGACACGCGCCGCCCCCCGCCCGCCGACCCCGCCGCTCCCGAAACCGACGCTTTAACTACCTCCCCTATCCGCGACGCCTACGCGCGCCCCCCGCGTCGAACCCCGAACGCCCGCGAACCGCGCAGCTGACGCGAACGCGCCCCCGCCCCCGCGCCCGCGCCCCCCCCGCCCCCCCGCCGCGCCCGAACGCCCGACCGCCGCCCGAACGCCGCGCCGAACCGCGCGCGCGCGCCGCCCCGACCCGACCCCCCGACGACCCCCCGCCCCCCCGACCGCCGGCGCGCCCCCGCCGCGCGCCGCCGCCGCCCCGGAACGCCCCGCCGCGCGAAACGCGAACCCCCGGGCCGCCCCGGCCGACCCGCGCCGCGCGCCCGACGCCGAACGCCCCCGACCGCGCGAACACCTGACCCCGCCGCCCGCCCAGCCGCGCGCCCCCCGACCGCGCCGAGACCGCGCCGCTCCCGCGCCCCCCGCTCGCGGCCGCCCCCCCGCGCGACCCCCGACCCGCTAACCCGCGCCCGCCCGGCGCGAACCCCCGCCCCGCCGACGCGCGCGCCGACCCGCCGCCGCGCACCCGAACACCCGCTCCCGCCCCGACGCCAGCGCAACCGCCCGCGCCCGCCCCCCCCCCGAACGCGCGCGCGACGGCCGCCAGCGCCGCCCCGAACCGCGACGCCGCCCGCGCGCCGCTAACGCGCGAACCGCGCCCCCCGCCGCCCGCCCCGAACGAACCCGCGAGCGCGCGCCGCGCGCCCGCGCGATCCGCCCCGCGCGTCGCCGAACCGAACCGCCGCCGCACCCCGAACGAACCCGCGACCGCCGCCGCGCGCCGCGACCCGCGACCCGACGCCGCCCCCCGCGCCGGCGACGCGCGCCCAGCGCCAGACGCCGCCCGCCCCCCCGCGCCCCGCTGCCCCCCCCCGCGCCCCCCCGCGCGAACGCCGCGCGCCAGTCGCGCAGCCGATCCCCCCCCCCCCGCCACCCGCGCCCACGGCCGCCGCCGCGCACGCGACCCCGCCCGCCGCCGCCCCGGAAACGCCCTCCGCGGCGCCGCCGCGCGCGAACCGAACGAACGCCGACCCGCGGCCCCCCCCGACGGCCCGCGAACCCGACGCGCGAACCCAGCGCGTCCGCCCGGCCGCATCGAACGCGCCCCGACGCCCGCGCCCGCGCGCGCGACGCGCCGAGACGCGCGCCGGACCCCGCCGCCGCAACGCCAACGAACCGCCCGCGACCGCCGGCCGCACGCCGCCGAACCGACGCCGAACCGCTCCGCCGCTCGCCCGCCGCCCCCCCCGTCGCTGCGCGCCGCCCCGCCCCGCCCCGTCGCGAACTCCCGAAACCGCGCCCCGCCGCGCGCGACGCGCCGCGCCGCCCCCGCGCGGACGCGCCGCCGCCGCGCCCCCACGCGCCGCCGACCCGAACCCCGCGATCCGAACCCCCCCGGCCCACCCCCCACGAACCGCGCCCGAACGCCTCCCGACGCGAGCGCGCCTCGACGAACCCCCGACCGAACCGAACCCGCGCCCCGCGGAAACCGCCGACGCGACCCGCCGCGCGCTCCCGCCCGCCCACCCCGCGCCCCGCGAACCGCCCCCGCGCCCGACGCCGCCGCGCGCGTCGCCCCCGCCGCGACGACCACTCGCAGCGAACCCCCCGAACCGGGGCAGCACCCCGCCGCGCGCGCCCCCACCGGCCGCGCACCCGCGACGCCCGACCGCCGCCGAACGCCCCCGCCGACCCGAATCCGCGCCCGCGCGCCACCGCACGCGCGCCCCCCCCACCACAAAGCCAACCCCGCGAACGCGCGCGCCGACGCGCCCAGCCTCGCGCGCCGAACACCGCGCCGCCACGCCCCCGCCCTCTCACGAACCCGCGACCCGCCCCCCGCCCGCGCCGCGAACGCGCGCGCACGCCGCGCCGCCGCGCCCGCCGCGCGCGCCGGGCCCGCGGCCCGCGCGCCGCGCGGCCGAACGCGCCCGCGCCGCCCCGACGGCACCGCGCGCGCGCCGACCCCGGAAACCCGATCGAACACCGAAACCGAACCGCGCCCGCCGAGACGAACCCCGCCCCTTCCGCGTCCGCGCCCCGCCCCGCCCGGACCGGCGCGCGCGACCCACGTGAACGCCGCGCCGCGACGTCCGCCCGACCCGCCGCCGCCCGCCCGACCCGCGCGCCGCGCCCGCGCGAACACCCCCGACCTCCCGAACCCCGCCCGCCTCGCTCGCCCCGCGCGCCACGCGAACGCGGCGAACACGCGCCCGCGAACCCGCCGCGCCGCCGCGGTCGAACGCGCCCCGCCGCGCGCGCGCCGTCGCGCGCACGAACCGCGCGCCGCGCCTCGCCCGCCCGGGGCAGGGGGGGGGGGCCCACCTGCCCGCCGGCGCCCCCCGTCCGCGCGTCGAACCCGGCCCGCGACCCCGACCCGCCCGCCCCGCCCCCCCCCGCCGCGACGAAACCGCGCGCCTGCGCGTCGACCGTCCCACCGCCGGCGCGCGCTCGACCCGCGCCGTCGCGCTCCATTTTCCCGCCGCGCCGCCGCCCCGCGCGCGCGACCGCCGCGCCGCGAACCGCGCCCCGCGCGCCGTTCGCGCCCGCGAACCCGCGCGCCCGGCGCACCGCGCGCCGAACCCCGCCGCGCCCCCCCGCGGAACGCCGAACCGAGCCGCCCGCGCCGACTCGCCCGAACGCCGCTACCCGCGCCCGCCGACGTCCCGCCGCCGCGAAACCGCGCGGCGCGCGGCGAACACGCCCGCGCAGAACCCCCGTCCGCGCGCGCCGCGAATCCCGAACCGCGAGCCGCGCCCCGAACCGCCGCCGAAACGCCGCGAACGGAACCCGCGCCCCCCCGACCCGAACTAAACCCAGAACACGCGCCCCCCGCGACCTCGACGCGCGCGTCGGACGCGCCACCACGGCCACGCGCGCGCCCCCCGAAACGCCCGAAGCCGCCCCCGCCCCCCCCCCGATCCCCGGCCGAATCGCAGAACCCGCCCCCCCCGAACCGCGACGCAACCCCCCGCCGCCCCCGCGAGCACCGACTCCGAACGCCGCCCCCCGCCCCCCCGCGCGCCCGCGAACGCCGAACGCCGCGCGCGCCCCGCCGCCCCGCTCCGACGGCACGACCCCGCGAACCGACCGCGCCGCGCCCGCGCCCCCCGAACGTGCGCCCGCGCGCGAACACCGCCCCCGCACCGCGCCCGCGACCCGAAAACGACCGGCGCGCGCCGCGCCGACGCGCCCCCCGCCCTCGCGAACGACGCGACGCGGCGACCGCACCGCGCCCCGTCCCCGACCCGCCCGCGAGATCCCCCGGCCCCCGAAACGCGCCCGCAGCCCGTCGCGCGCGGCCGCGCCCGCGCGTCCCGCCAAACCCGACGCCGCGGCCGCCGCGGCCCCGCGCGCCCCCGACCGCGTACGCCCTGCCGCCGAACCGCCGAACCCGCGCCGCCACCTCGCGCGCCCCGGCCCGAACGTCGCGCGCCCGCCACCGCCGGCCGCCGCCCGCGCGCCGCCGCCCGCCGCGGCCGAACCGCCGGCCGCGCCCGAGCCCCCGCCCGGCCCGAACCCCCGACGCGCCGAACCCCCCCCCGACCGGCGGAACGCCGCCGCCCGCCCGCCCCGCGCGCGCCCCTCGACGACCCCGCGCGCCGAACCCGGGGGGGGCCCCCCGACGCGCGCCCCCGCCCCGCCCCCCGAATCCGACCCGGCCCCCGCCGCCGCCGCCGCAACCGACCGCGCGCCGCGCCGACCCGCGCGCTACCCCCACCCCCCCCCTCGAAACGCGCCCCCGCGACGAAACACGCCCGCCCCCGACCGCCCGCGAACACCCGCCGACGCGCGCCGCGTCGCAGGCGCCGCCCCCCGCCCGCGCGCCCCCGCCCCCGCCCGCCGACGCGACCGCCCGTCGCGCTGCGCGTTCCCCGCGCGCGAACGAACGTCCCGCACCCGCGCGCGCCGCGACCCGCGCGACGCTCCGCCCCCGCCACGCGCGAACCCGCCGCCCGCGCGCGCCGCGCGCCCACCCGCCCGCGAACCCGCCGTCGCCCGGAGCCCGCCGCGCACGACGCCGCGAACCGACGCGCCCGCGCACGGAACCGCCCGCGCGCCCCCCCGCCGCCCGCCCGCCGCGCCCGCGCGCGCGACGGACGACCCGCCGCGCCGGAACCGCGCGCCCGACCCCGCCGCGCGCGAATCGCGACGACGCCGCGCGCGCCCGCCCGTCCCGATCCCCGCCCCGGCGCCGAAACCGCGCCCGCCGCGCGCGCGCGCGCGACGAACGCGCGCCGCTCCGCACCGCCCCGCCCAGCGCCGCCGCGCGCGACGTCCGCCGCCCCGACCCGAACCGAACCCGCGCCCGGCACCGCGCCGTCCCCGGTCCGACGCGCGACGCCCGCGCGCGCCGCTTTGCGACGCGCCGCGCGCGCGACGAACGACCCGCCCGCCGGCGCGCCCGCCGAATCGCCGCGCGCCCGCGCGTCGCCCGACGCGCGCGCCGACGCCACGCCCCCACCGGAGCGCTCGCGCCCTTCGCGCGAACGCCCGCACGCGCCCTCCCCGCCGCCCGCCCGCCGCTCGCCGAACCGCCCCCGCCGACCGCCCGAAGCCCCCCCCCCGCTGCGCCGCGCGGACCCGCGCGCGCGTCCCCGCGCGACCCCCCCCGCCGCGCCCGACCCGAACTCCCCCGACGAACGCGCCCGACCGCGAACGCCCCCCCCCGCGCAGCGCGCCCCCCGCCCCCGCGCCCGCACCCCCGCCCGCCGCCCCCGAAAAAACCCACGCGCCCGCCGCGAACGGCGCCCCGCCGTCCCCGAACACCGCGCCGCGAACCCGAACCGCCGCCGCGACGAACGCCCCGCCCCGTCCGTCCGCGCGCGACGTCCGCCGACGCGACCGCGCCCGCGCGCGCGCGCGAGCAACCCGGCCGCGCATCAGCGCGCCCCCCCGCGACGACAGGCTTGCGGGCCGCGCTCCGACCCGCGGCGCGCCGCCGCGAACCGCGAAACGGCGACGCCCCCGCCGGCGGCCCGACCGCGCGCCGCGTCGAAACCCCCGCGCCGAACCGACCGCGCTCGCCGCGCGAACGAACGAACCGCACGCCGCCCGCCCGCCGACCGCCCCGCCGCGCTGAACCCCCGCGCCGACCCCGCGCAACATCCCGCGCCGCACCCCCACCCCGCCCCGAACCCCGCCCGTCCGCGACCCCCGCCCGCGCCCGCGCGCCGCGAGCGAACGCCGCGCCGCCCGCGTCGGCGCGCCCGACGACGCGGCGTGGGTTTTTTTTTTTTTTTCCCCCGCGCGTCGCCTCGCCCGCGAAACGCGCCGACCCGCGCCGCCGAACCCCCGCCCCCCGCCGCGCCGCCCGCCGCGCCCGCCGAACCCGCCGCCGACCGAACCCGTCTGCGCCGACGACGCCGCGCGCGCCTCCGCCCGCGCGAACCCCGCCGCCGCCGCGAACCGCCCCGCGCGCGCCGCCCGAACGCGCGCTCCGCGACCCGAACCCCCGAAACCCGCCGCCCGCGAAAAGCGCGCCCGCCGCGCCCCCCCCCGTCCCCCCCCGACCCCGCGACCCGCCCGCCGCGCGCGCCGTCGCGCCGAACCACGCAGCCGCCCGCGCCCCCCGCCTGACCCCGCGAAACGGCCCCGCGACCCGCGCCGACCGACCGCGACGCGCCCGCGCGCGCCCCGCGACCGCCCGCCCCCGCGCCCGCCCCCGTCGCCCGAACGCCCCGCGCGCCCCGCGCGCCGCCGCCGCGCCCGCCCCCCCCGCCCCGCCCGCGAACCCGCGCGCGGCGCCGGCCAGACCCGCCCCGCCGAGCGCGCCGCGCACCGAACACTGCACCGCCCCCCCTCGCACGAACCCCGCCCACGACGCGCCGACGCCGACGCTCGCGCCCGCGACGCGCGCCCCCCGAACGACCCGCCGACCGGCCGCCCGCGCCCACCCGGCGCGACGCCCGACCCGCCCGCCCGCGGCCCGCCCGCGAACCGCCGCGCGCCGCCCCTGCGACCGCGCGCGCGAACCCGCGAACGAACGCCCGCCCTCCCTCGACCCGCGCCGCGCGGCGCCGCGCCGCCACGCCGCCGCGACGCCGCCGCCCCCTAACCGCGTCGAACGAAACCCGCCCCCGCGCGCGACCCCCGGCGGCGGCCCGCCGCCGCGCGCCCCACCGCGGCCCGCCCGTCGCGCCCGCCAGAACGAAGCCCGAACGCCCCGCGCGCCGCGCCGAACCCGGTCGCCCCGACCCCCGCGAACGCCGAACGAACCCGACCTGCGCGCCACGCCCCGCCGACCCGCCACTCGACGACCGCCCGCCGCGCGCCCGTCGCGCGAACACCGCGAACATCCCCCCCCCCCCCCGCCCCGCGTAACGCGCGACCCGCGCGCCCGACCGCGACCCCGCGCCGCCCGCCGCCCGCGCCCGAACCCGCGCCGCCCACCCGCCGACGCGCCGCGCCGCGCCCCGCGAACCCCGCACTCGCGCGAACGCGCCCGAACGCCCGTCCCGCGCGCGAACCCCCCGCCGCACCGAACGCCGCCCGCGCTCGCCCGCCGCGACGCCCCCGCCCCGCCACGACCCCCCCGCGCGCCGACCCCGACGCGACCGCGCGACCGCCGCCCAGACGCAGCCGCCGACCCCCCGGCGCGGCGCGCCGCGCCCCGCCGCCGCACGGACCCGAACCCGCCGACGCGCGCGCCGCCGCCCCGCCCGCCCCCGCGAACGCGCCCCCGCGCGCTGCCCGCGCGCCGCCCGCCGCCCCTGCGCCCACCGCGCGCCCGCCGCGCGAACCCGCCCGCCCCGACCGCGCGCGCGCCCGACCCGCCCCGCGCCACGCGCCCCCCGACGCCGAACCCCCCCGCGCCGACCGGCGCCCCGCGCGCGCGCCCCGCCGCTCCGCGGCCCGCCTGCCCCCGCCCGCCCCGCGTCGCGCCCCGCGCGTCCGCCCCGCGCCACGACCGCGCCCCACCGCGCGCCGATCCGCTCTCCGACTCGCCCGCCGCCGCCGCCGCCGCCCCCCCCGACGGCGCGACCGGCGTCGACGCCCCCGCCGCCCCCCCTCCCGCGCCCGACCCCCCGCCGCCCCGAACGCGCGCCCGCGCGCCCCGCCGCGACGCCCCGCGCCCGCGCACCGACGCGAACGCGACCACCGCGCGCCAACCCCCCCCGGCGCGCACCGTCCGCCGCGCGCGCGCACCGCCCGCGCGCGCGCGCCCGACTCGGCAGAAAACGGCGCGCGCCGCGTCGCCGCCGCCGCGAACCCCCCGCCGACCGCGGCGCGCCCGACGCCCCGCTCCGCCACGCCCCGCCGCGCCCCACGAAACGCGCGAACGCCCCCCGCGCCACCCGAACCCCCGCGCGCGAACCGCCGCCCCGAAACGCCCGCCCCCTGTAATCGCCCCGACGACGCGCCCCCCGCGAAGCGCCCGACCGCCCGACGCGCGCCGCCGCGCTGCGCCGTCTTACGCCGCCCCTCCCGCGCGCCGTCGCGACCCGCCCCTCGAACGCCGGCGCCCCCCGCCGCCCCCCCGCGCGCCCCCGCGGAACGACGCCACGCCCGCCCGCCGAACGCGCGGCGACCCGCCCGCGCCCGAAACCCGAACCCCCCGAAACCCCCGCCGACGCCGCCGCCCGCGCGACCCCGCCCCCCGCGCCGCCGTCCGCGCGCGACGTCGCCCTCGAAACCGCCCCGCGACCACGCGCCCGCCGGCCGCCGAACCCGCCGCCGCGCGCGCCCCCGCGCGCCGCCGCGCCCTCCGCGAACCCCCCGCGCGCCGCGCCGCCGCGCCGCGAACCCGCGCGACGCCGCGCGAAAAAAAAAAAAAAACAAAAACCGCCCCCGTCCCGTCGACGACGCGCGAACCCCCCGCGCCGAAACCTCGCCCGACGCGCGACGGCGCCGAACTCCGGCCGCCCGAACGCGCGCGCGAAACCGCGAACGACCAGCACGCGCCGCCCCCGACCGCTCAGCGACCCACCATCGCGACCGACCTTTCCCGCCGCCCCCGCGCGCTCGCGCCCGTTCGTCGCCCTAACCGAACGCCGCCGACGACGAGCCTGCGCCGCGCCCGCCCCGCGCCCCGCGCGCACCCGACCGAACCGCGCCGACGCCCGCGCGAGGCGCGATCCCCCCGCGCCCGCGCCCGCGCGACCGCGCTCGCCGAACACCCCGCCGCGCCCGACCCCGCGAAACTCCGACCGCCGCGCCGCGCCCCGCGCCCGCCGCGCACCACGCGCGCCCGCCGAACGCGCCCCCCACCGCGCGCGCGCCCGCGCGCGCCGAAACCGCCGACACGAGACCGCGCCGCCCCCCCTTTCCCCGCCGAACGCCCCGCCGCGCCGCGCGCTCCGCCGAAACGGCCCCCGAACGCGCGCGCGAACGCCCCGCCGAATCCCCCGCCCCGCGCGTCCGCCGCCGCGAACATCCTCGCACCCGCCCCGCGCGAACGCCGCGCCCGGCCCTCCGCCGCCGCGCCGACGCGGCGCGCCGCGCGCGCCCGCGAACCACGCCCCGCGCGCCCGCGCGCGCCCCGATCGCCGCGCGAGCCCCGCGACCGCGCCCGCGCGCGCCCGCGCGGCGCCGGCGCGCCGCCGAACCCCCGCGCGCGCGCGCGCCGCGCGACCCGCGAGCGCCGCGGATGCCGCCGATCCGACCGCGTTCCCCGCCGCCGCCCGGGGGCCCCCCCCGCCCCGCCCCCCGCCCCCCCCCCCCCCCC
>JAROYE020000150.1:0-21725 GCA_029619315.2 Dynastes maya | reverse complement strand
TTCCTGAATAACCTACAAGAACGACTACTTTCTTTATTGATCACCCACAATTATTTAATATCTTCTTCCTGTGTTATATTATGCTATATTACATTTTCTCCTTGCAAAACAAGTCTACCAACAACGAAATTTCTACAAATAATGGTGCCTGGCAACAATATCATCTAACATGCGGCACCTTCTGCGGTCTTGATTCTGAGTAATGCTGCTTTTTTGCTAGAATCAATTATGCCAACCTTAATTGAAATTCTACGGTAAAAAAAAACGTCTTCAAATCTCGAAGCCAATTATATATTATGGTTTCGGATTGATGAAATCTATTATGGAATTTGTTACGCTAATTTTTTTTAGTGTCGAGCGATCGGATAGGCGTTAAACGTTGTTTAAGGTCCGCCCTCTTTGTTGTTCGCAGTATAATCAAACTTGTGTTTAAACCATATCGCTTTTGGGAATTTTCTATTTCTGGTGTTTGTTTTATTTTGGTGGCGAATAATCGAATAGCGTTTAGAGACTTTGTCAAGGTTATTTGCAAGCGAAACTTGAAAAGTTATATCGAGTTTGAAGGAGTTCATAAATAACTGTCATAACAATATTATTTCTTTCTCACTTTCTTTCACTCAACAGTAACCTAATTTGGGGCGAAAATTGAAAAAATTTGTTCACAAAAAAGTAAAAATAAAGAGTTCTGTAGATGAAAATGCGGTATGTGTTATTTATTTATGGAACCTTTCTCACAATCAGTCAAGAATTGAAAGTTGGATTTAGTGCAGAACATACTGCACCTATTGTAGAAGAAATTATATTTGTGTTGGTATAAATTCTCAAACAGGTTATAATTAAATGAATATTACTGTTTTTTGGAGCTCTTTGATATGTACATGAGTAATTCCAAGCAAAACAGTGGGTCCAAAAATCTCAACAACTCAAAATATGCCTGTTTTCACATATTTAACTCAGAATACATATGTTATTTATAAATTGTATGAAAAATTATGATTTTCTAAGCAACTATTTTTTTTCTAGGGTGATAAAGTATGAGAGTTTCCGCGTACATGCATATTTTAACCTTTTCTCCCGATTACAGCAATGAATTTAGCTACATTTTAAAGGTGTTTTCACAAATTAGAGTCAAGGGAGTTACAAACCCGCTAAAGTTGGTTACAACTCAAACTTTTTTTATTAGAACAAAACAAATAAACTCGCTTTAAACTTTCAATAATTCTCAAAAATATGATTATATAGAGCGTTGACTTTAACCAGCCCAAGTTTCATGATAGAGAATTGAATATGAAATTAGTTATAAGGAGGGGCGGTGTCCTTTGGAAGCCAAACCACACTGACAAGGGAACACCGGCAACCCACACTCCCCAAACAATTGAAATTTTGTGGATTTGTAGAGGGGTCCAAGGTAAGAACATCACACTTATTTTTATCGGCGGAATCCTCCGTAGGTGGGGTGGAGGGCGCTCTTAAGAAAAACCTACCCGTTTATATTTGTGCAAATATCTCGAAAACTATTGGAGATATTGAAAAAAAGTTAAGACAAGTTTTTAATTGTTTGAAGAGGACTATATAATAGCATAACCCTTATTTCAAAAAGTATTAATTTTAATAGAAAAATTACCCCCACCCCAATCCTTTTGAAAACTTTAAAATTTTTAAATATCGGAAAAGAGGGGCTATTCCATACTGAATTCAACCGTATACATTGTTATCATTGAGTTTTACCTTTCAATCCAAAGAAAAAAATATTTTGTCATGTGAAATGTGTACCAGAGGACGTACTATTTATTATAATTGAATATGTAATAACAGTTTTGCAGTAGGATGTTCAGAGTTAGTTATCTAACCATACTAACTTTATCCGGTTGTGTTACTTTAATATCAACAATATTACAAACACCCCACTTACGGAGGATTCCGCCGATAAAAACAAGTGGGATGTTCTTACCTTGGACCCCTCTACAAATCCACAAAATTTCAATTTTTTTGGGGAGTCCGGGTTGCCGGTGTTCCCTTGTGAGTAGGAATTAGGTGCGCGCCACATGCCGAATCTCCACTTCTCTAAAGACTTCTAATGACCTAGAGTACGTTTTAATGGCAATCTTTTCATTAACAAGCGCAACAAAGCGAACATTTCGTGTTCCAGGAGCTGTTTTCAGACCAGCAAATCTAGTAGAATCTAATTCATGAGCTTCCTTCTCATACTCTCCATTAGATGTGAATGAAAATAGAATTCCTTACACTTTCGACTTTGCCTAATCGTAGAGTCCTGTGGGAGTTATTGTTACAGTTCCTTGCAAACTTGCATGGGCAGCTAGTCGTTTTACTGCACTCTCAGCACCATCACATGGGTCTTTGCCATGACTTGTTGCAAAAAAATGCCACTCGGCGGACATTTGGAAATCCTGGCTATGATGAACAAAGTTGGTGAAATTTTTGCGGTTCTTATACCGTCCTGCAGCTCCATCACTAAAGTGATAAATCTTCTGCTTGTCTGAATATGTTCCTTGTAAGTATTATATTATTTTTATATTTTTGAAAAAGGTGAAATCCATCAGTGTCGCGGACTAAATATTCCGAAATGAAGAAAAAGCAAACGTGTTTCAAATCGTTCTCCAACTTTAATAGATTTAACGTCTTTCATCTCAAGCATAACCCTGTTGGTGTCGCCTTTTTGATAAAAGTCTGTCACAAATTTCACAATATTGTCAGGAACGTTTTGTTACTTTCCATCTAGAATCGACATGATACCCTTTTTTATTTGCGTTAGTTTTGCTATAATAATCTTATGCTCACTCCAATTTTGGGGAAGGCAGGTTAGTGCCATATATTTTTCTTTTGCTGTTTTTACTCTTGCAAATTCTTCTTTATATTGATTAATCATTTCCTGCCCATCGTTTATCTCAATGGGAGAAATGTCAAATAAATTTTCTTTAATAACTTGGAACTGGCATTCTTTTCTGCGTATGACTTCACACGCAGCTTAGATCTAGAGAGAGGGGATTCACTTACTAATAATTAGCTTCTTTCATATATTCGGGTACATATTCTTCCCCACTTCCTCAGTTGTCGATCTTGCTGTCTCAGTATTTGCGTCCTTTTCTTCACTTGTAGATTTTCCTGCATTCAGGTCTATTACTTTCATTAGGAGTATTAGAAGGTAGATTCGAAATTTTAAGACGACAGCTATGGCAAATCGTATCTCCTTCCACCAAATGTGGAATCTCTTTACGCATGTCGGCAGTCCCAAGTCCTTCACTTCTAATTTCCTTGCGTCTTCCCTCACCTGATTCCTCCATCTCGTTTTTAGCCTTCCTTTTAGTATGTCCTCCAATAGCTTCTTTTCCTCTTCAATCCACATCCCTAAACCATTTCAATCTCTGCACTTTTAATGTGTTTGACTAAGTCTTCTCCGTTCATCATGCTGGTTATTTCATGGTTCCACAGTATTCTATAGTCTTCCTCACCTTCGATCTTCCTTGACACAAAAATGCGTCTCAGATTTTTTCCTCTTAGGTTCTTCTTGTCTTTATTGGTAAGGCACATCGTTACAGCTGCGTAAGTTGCTATTGTTCTGATTGCAATTTTGTATATCTTTAGTTCAGTTTGTTTTGCTGATATGCCTATTTTTTAAGAGACGATGGTAACTCCATTATGCTCCGTTATCCGCCTGAATACGCTCTTTGATTTCAGCACGCCTATCATTTGTGCCATTAATGATTACGCCCACGTATTTTAAATTTTCCACTCCTTAGAATTTATAATCTCCTATTTTGATATGATCTATGTTTATTGTCCATCTTATCATTTATTTGGTCTTATCTGTGTTTATTTCTAAACTTTTAGTTTTGGCCTGTTCTACTATAGTTATTAGTAACGCTGGCCACGAGCGGTACCGCGCATCGGCGTAGAATCAGTTCGGACCGAGAGGAACGGTAGTATTACTTCGTCTGCGGAGCAGTACGGACATTTTCGCTGCCGGTCATTTGCGCAATTGGTTATCTGTACTAGAAAAATTATGATTTCGTCAGCAAAACGACCGCGGTCGGACAAACTTCGAAAATTTATTGCAGAAATTCCAGACTTAATATATGAAGGTGCTAAAATTAAAAGTGTAATCTGTAAAATCCCGTTAATGTGTTGGTCCAGACAACATTGTCTACGACACGTAAATAGTGAAAAGCATGTCTCAAAAAGAAATTGCGCACGAGACAATGAAAAATTTATATTTAATTTATGCGTTACGTTTATCGCATGTAATATACCGTTTAATTTACGAGACAAGGAACCATTTATCTGCTTTTGGAATAACTATTCGGAGTGCAAATTACCAAGTCGAACATCGTTACGAAGAATTGTGCCATCAACGCGCGAACATATTGAACAAAAAATAAAATCGGAGTTGAAAGATCAAAAATTGTGGTTGTGTCGACGAAACAACAGATCGGAAGAAACATTCTGTTCTTAATGTAATGGCACGCAAATTGGAACCTCATCAATCGGCACCTTCAATTCTATTAGTCTCCAAACGAATACAACAGTGTACTGCCGAAGTAATTTCAAAGTTAGTGTTGAATACATTGGATAAGTTTGAACTTTCAACAAACCAACTCTTGATGTTAGTGAGTGATGGTGCTGCAAACATGCTTTCTGTAGGCCGGTCTCTTAAAAAGCATTCTGCTAATTTGTTACACATTACGTGTAAAATTCATGCTCTCAATCTTGTGGCGGATAGTATCAGAAAATGTTATCCTGAGGTAGACGCTTTAATAGCCCATACCAAAGCAGTATTTGTCAAATCACCGAAACGTATTCGCGAATTTCACAGACTGTGCCCCCGTATACCAGAGCCACCAGAACCTATTCTAACTCGTTGGGGAACATGGTTGCAGGCCGCGTTTTATTATCATAAATATTTTGACAATATTAAGAACGTGGTTTTACAATTCGATACAAAGGAAGCTGCCGCTATCCAGAAAAGCCAGTCGAAATTTCAAGATAGTCAGGTTAAAATAGATTTAAAAATCATTCACGACAATTACTTCGGGCTAGCAGATGCAATAGAAAAATTACAAAATCCTGCGGTACCGTTAGAAGAATCTCTACAAATAGTGCAACATGTTCACGCACAGCTATGCGCGATTGAAGACGCAAAAAATGTTTTTGTTCTAGAAAAATTTGAAAGTGTTTTTGAGAAAAATTCTGATTTTGGCACATTAAGACACATTTGTGAAGGTGCGTCAACAGAATCGTTAAGTTATTTGAATGATTATTTTACTTACGCAAATATTACGTCACTAGATGTGGAACGTTCGTTCTCTGCATATAAAACCGGTGTGAAAACAGCAGCCTAAGATAGCAGCCAATTTTTACGGAAACACCCGAACGTCCAGTGACGTCCATAATAACGGTAAAATTTAAGATACACCGCTACGATTTTTACTAAACACTAAATGGCGGCAAATTTACGGTTACATTAGAACGGGGGTGCATCTTCTATATAGATAGGGAGTATATTCCCTAAACAGCGTTAACTTGCCGAGATTCCCTGAAATTTAAGAAAATCGCAAATGTAAAAATTATATCTCCGGTGTTATTCACCGGAACATAATGCGCTTTGGTAGTCATCTTCCTAGTCCTATAGGGAGTATACTCCCCAAATATCATTAACTTGCCGAGGGTCCCTGGTGGTGAAATTTATGAAAATCACTAATGTAAAAATTATATCTCCGGTGTTACTCGCCGGAACATAATGCGCTTTGGCAGTTATATTCCCAATGCTATAGGGAGTATACACCAAAAAACATCGTTAACTTGCCGAGGGTCCCTGGGGGTGAAATTTAAGAAAATCGCACATGAAAAAATTATATCTCCGGTGTTATTTGCCGGAACATAATGCGCTTTGTCAGTTATATTCCCACTCCTACAGGGAGTATATTCCTCAAATGTCGTTAACTTGCCGAGGGTCCCTGGGGGTGAAATTTAGGAAAATCGCTAATGCAAAAATTATATCTCCGGTGTTATTCGCCGGAACATAATGCGCTTTGGCAGTTATATTTCTAGCCCTATAGGGAGTATACTCCCCAAATATCGTTAACTTGCCGAGGGTCCCTGGGGGCGAAATTTAAAAAAATCGCTAATGCAAAAATTATATCTTCGGTGTTATTCGCCGGAACATAATGCGCTTTGGCAGTTATATTCATAATCCTATAGGGAGTATACGCCCCAAATATCGTTAACTTGCCGAGGGTCCCTGGGGGTGAAATTTAGGAAAATCGCTAATGCAAAAATTATATCTCCGGTGTTATTCGCCGGAACATAATGCGCTTTGGCAGTTATATTTCTAGCCCTATAGGGAGTATACTCCCCAAATATTGTTAACTTGCCGAGGGTCCCCGGGGGTGAAATTTAGGAAAAATCGCTAATGCAAAAATTATATCTCCGGTGTTATTCGCCGGAACATAATGCGCTTTGGCAGTTATATTTCTAGCCCTATGGGGAGTATACTCCCCAAATATCGTTAACTTGCGAGGGTCCCCGGGGGTGAAATTTAGGAAAATCGCTAATGCAAAAATTATATCTCCGGTGTTATTCGCCGGAACATAATGCGCTTTGGCAGTTATATTTCTAGCCCTATAGGGAGTATACTCCCCAAATATCGTTAACTTGCCGAGGGTCCCCGGGGGTGAAATTTAGGAAAATCGCTAATGCAAAAATTATATCTCCGGTGTTATTCGCCGGAACATAATGCGCTTTGGCAGTTATATTTCTAGTCCTATAGGGAGTATACTCCCCAAATATGATTAACTTGCCGAGGGTCCCTGGGGGTGAAATTTATGAAAATCGGTAATGTAAAAATTATATCTCCGGTGTTATTCGCCGGAACATAATGCGCTTTGGCAGTCATCTTTCTAGTCCTATAGGGAGTGTACACCCCAAATATCATTGACTTGCCGAGGGTCCCTGGGGGTGAAATTTATGAAAATCGCTTATGTAAAAATTATATCTCCGGTGTTATTCGCCGGAACATAATGCGCTTTGGCAGTTATATTCCCACTCCTACAGGGAGTATATTCTTCAAATATCGTTAACTTGCCGAGGGTCCCTGGGGGTGAAATTTAGGAAAATCGCTAATGCAAAAATTATATCTCCGGTGTTATTCGCCGGAACATAATGCGCTTTGGCAGTTATATTTCTAGCCCTATAGGGAGTATACTGCCCAAATATCGTTAACTTGCCGAGGGTCCCTGGGGGTGAAATTTAAGAAAATCGCACATGCAAAAATTATATCTCCGGTGTTATTCGCCGGAACATAATCTGCTTTGGCAGTTATATTCCCAGTCCTATAGGGAGTATACATCCCAAATACCGTTAACTTGCCGAGGGTCCCTGGGGGTGAAATTTATGAAAATCGCTAATGTAAAAATTATATCTCCGGTGTTATTCGCCGGAACATAATACGCTTTGGCAGTCATCTTCCTAGTCCTATAGGGAGTATACACCCCAAATATCATTAACTTGCCGAGGGTCCCTGGGGGTGAAATTTAAAAAAATCGGTATTGCAAAAATTATATCTCCGGTGTTATTCGCCGGAACATAATGCGCTTTGGCAGTTATATTTCTAGCCCTATAGGGAGTATACTCCCCAAATATCGTTAACTTGCCGAGGGTCCCTGGGGGTGAAATTTAAGAAAATCGCACATGCAAAAATTATATCTCCGGTGTTATTCGCCGGAACATAATGCGCTTTGGCAGTTATATTCCCAGTCCTATAGGGAGCATACACCCCAAATATCGTTAACTTGCCGAGGGTCCCTGGGGGTGAAATTTAAGAAAATCGCTAATGCAAAAATTATATCTCCGGTGTTATTCGCCGGAACATAATCTGCTTTGGCAGTTATATTCCCAGTCCTATAGGGAGTATACCCCCAAATATCGTTAACTTGCCGAGGGTCCCTGGGGTGAAATTTAAGAAAATCGCTAATGCAAAAATTATATCTCCGGTGTTATTCGCCGGAACATAATGTGCTTTGGCAGTTATATTTCTAGCCCTATAGGGAGTATACTCCCCAAATATCGTTAACTTGCCGAGGGTCCCCGGGGGTGAAATTTAGGAAAATCGCTAATGCAAAAATTATATCTCCGGTGTTATTCGCCGGAACATAATGCGCTTTGGCAGTTATATTTCTAGCCCTATAGGGAGTATACTCCCCAAATATCGTTAACTTGCCGAGGGTCCCTGGGGGTGAAATTTAAGAAAATCGCACATGAAAAAATTATATCTCCGGTGTTATTTGCCGGAACATAATGCGCTTTGTCAGTTATATTCCCACTCCTACAGGGAGTATATTCCTCAAATGTCGTTAACTTGCCGAGGGTCCCTGGGGGTGAAATTTAAAAAAATCGCTAATGCACAAATTATATCTCCGGTGTTATTTGCCGGAACATAATGCGCTTTGGCAGTTATATTCCTAGTCCTACAGGAAGTATACACCCCAAATACCGTTAACTTGCCGAGGGTCCCTGGGGGTGAAATTTAAGAAAATCGCTAATGCAAAAATTATATCTCCGGTGTTATTCGCCGGAACATAATCTGCTTTGGCAGTTATATTCCCAGTCCTATAGGGAGTATACACCCCAAATATCGTTAACTTGCCGAGGGTCCCTGGGGGTGAAATTTAGGAAAATCGCTAATGCAAAAATTATATCTCCGGTGTTATTCGCCGGAACATAATGCGCTTTGGCAGTTATATTTCTAGCCCTATAGGGAGTATACTCCCCAAATATCGTTAACTTGCCGATGGTCCCTGGGGGTGAAATTTAAAAAAATCGCTAATGCACAAATTATATCTCCGGTGTTATTTGCCGGAACATAATGCGCTTTGGCAGTTATATTCCTAGTCCTACAGGAAGTATACACCCCAAATACCGTTAACTTGCCGAGGGTCCCTGGGGGTGAAATCTATGAAGGTTATGCTATGGTAGAACTTTGTAGGCGTTTTCTGTTAATGAATTGTGTATTAATACTGTCTACATAAATCACAAATATTATTTCGGAAGACAACTTGTGGGTTGGGTGCGTCGGTTAAGCATGCGAAATGTAGTTTTCTATTGCAACTGGAGCAAGTAAAATATTCATCCTGTGTTGGTCGTGCACAATAAAGGCACTTCTGAGCAAGATTTGAAGAATTTTTTATGAGGAGGTCTTTGATTTTCGTCCTATAATCGTTCATATTCTTCTCCTCTAAGACATTGTTTTTAATGAACTGGTCGAAAAAATATATAGTATACATGCCGCAATTAAAATTGTCTCTTTGAAAGATGTTATTTCCCAAGAAAGTTTTCCAACCCGTTGCTGATTGGCTTTCATAGTTAGGTTGTCGTTTTAAAAGTTGTTGGAATCGTTTGAAGTAAGTATCGATTTTTTTAGCTATATTGACAGAGTAGTTTGAATCGAAGAAGATAAATTCCTTTTTCGAAATATTTAAAGTTATCAAAACGTAATGGCAGTTATTTTCATTAATTGGCATTGCTACAGAATTTTTATTTATGTTAAACAAATGGTATGGAGGGGACTTATTAGAGAAGAAGATAGTGGATAACTCTACAGAAAACAGTTGGAAATCAGATTGTTCATTCAACAAGTATAAAGTTAGGTCAATTACAAAACTAGAAAGCTCCTCTTCAGGATCTAAGGTTGTATAGTCCTCTACCAGAATACGATTTTCGGGACAAGTGGCATTTTCGAAAAGTGCAACTACATAGGATCGATGACGTGGTTGCCTACACGAATCTCTAGGTTTCCACCTATCAGGAATGTTTTTATAATAGTTAACGTCATTAACTAATCCATTTGGTAGAAGGGTAACTTGCTTAAGTGATCGCCATTTTCTGTCATCGTGTGAGGAATAATTTACATCAGGGAAAACTATTGCAGGTAATATGTAAAAGTAATAGAAGTCAATTAATTTTGGCAACATATGGTTCTCCCAAAATTTAGTATCTCTCGGTACATTCACAGTTCTCATTCCTTTAAACGTATAAAGTACTAAATCACACCATTTCCTCTTAGTTATATTTAGTAAACCTTGCACCTGGTAATAGTGATTGGATGACATCTTTAAAGAACCGTCATTATTTAAGAAGTCAAAATTTTTATAATTAGGGTCCTGATCTTTATATTTATGGGGACATTTAATTTCTATAACACCATCATCTTCAATTAACCCGTCTGGTGTGCAAGCTAGGAATGGGTATCTTTCGTGAATAATAAGTCCACTTCTTCTACACGCGATTTGGTTTTCTTTGACATATCTTGTTCTAGCAATGTCTTCGTATTTAATACTATGTGACATAGCTTCAGTTACAACATACTTTCCAGTTCTTATTTCTCGAACGATCGACATTTTTGTTGTTTCTTTGGACTTACATATTTTAGCAAATAAAGAAGATGTAACTCTTCTAGATCTCTCTTCCTTCCATAAGCTTCCGTGAACTAATGTATTCTTTTCTAAGTTCTTCAATTCAGCATTGGTAAGGGTTATCATGGTGATTTCTTCCATATATTTTTGATGCATTGCACTTGAGTCTTTTATTCGTTCAAATGGCGCTCCCTCCCCATTGTCTATTTTTATCTTTTTTAGATATGATCCAGTGAAGTGGGTGCTTGCCTTTTTAATTCTTTTGTTCCACTTTTCTTCCGCTGTTCTCTCTTCATAATTAGATTCTGGAATTATATCTATATTTTTTAATTTCGTACTTTTACGCGTTAATTTAGTTTTTCCTATCTTCAGATTAATCTCCTTGCTCAACGCTTGCACTTCGTGTTCATGAAGCCGTATGAACCTAGAACACTTCAAGTTCTTGTTTCCTTTTAAAACGTGGCATTTTAAGTTCCCGAAATAATTCTCTACCAAAGCATTGCTAACCCTTTCAACATCTTCGTTAAGCATAATACCAGTCCATAGTGGCGCAAATGGTAGATATTTACGTAGTATTATCTTAATCATGGGTAGATTATAATAAATATTTGTAGGTGTATTCTTGTTTTCCATTACATCTGTTTTGATATCTCTGAAAAGTTTCTCGTATCGTTCATAAAACGGGCTTGAACTATATAAATTTTTGTCTACAGAAGCAGGAAAGTCGAATATGTGCTCGGATCTGTTAAATATAAACTTTTCGTCTCTATTACCGCCACATGTAAATGCAGCTAACGCCTTTTGAACTGCATTACTATTGGTGGAAGTACCTAAGAGAAAGATAATATTTCGAAACCATTCATCTAGAGTTCCTAAGCTGCGAATATTGATGCAAATTGCCATTAAATCCTTAAATAGTAACATTTGTTCATTGTTTGTAGCTGAAGCATCTACATCTCGACAAACCATTTTCATAAAATGGGCACAACAAAGATGAATAGTGATTAATTCCTTTTTAATCACATTTTCGCAAATACTCATGCACTGTCGCAAATATTCAGGCAAGGCGATGTTATTAAATGCTTTAACTGCAGCATGAATGTTGGCAAAACTAAAATCTGTGACAAAAGCTAAAGATGAGGGCAACTTTTTGTGTTCTTCAAAAGCATATTTAAATTCATACAACAACTTATAAATCGCGTTGGTATTATGCTCCGAGGACAACATGCTAAAAACAGGAAATATTCTACCAGCATTTTGTGATCGTATAACACCAACATACAAGTATATTCTTTTATTTAGCTTATAAGGATGCCTTACAATTGTCCCCGTGGCATCGAAATGTATAAATGTAGTCCCTTGCTTACTGGCACATTCCGCATATAATATATTTATTTGCTCTTTACTAAATAATTTGGCTTGAAAAGGAAACGCTAGTTCTTTAAAAAAATCTTTGTGGTCTGCTTGTAATTTAATTAAATCTAATACATCATTCTTATCACGATCAAATTGGGCCAATTTTTCAGATCTTATTTTTCTAACCGTTGGATCTGATTTAATTAATTTCAAATTTTTTGATTTCTTAATCAAATCCTCGTTTGATTGTAACAAAATTTCTTTCTTGTACGCAGAAGGTTTTTTCTCTAAAAGTTTATTTTTTATTATTACCCGTTCTATTCCTCGAACATAGCTTGTAAGATTTTGTACGTGGTAGAAATCTATAGAATTACTGTACACTTGCACTTTTCGGTTGGTAAATATTTCAATTTTAAATTTCTTACAATTTTTGTGCGCACAAATAGCATAGATTACAGTGTTGGATAACCTCTTCAAAACTTTGACATATTTGATTACCAATATACAAGAATTATTAACTTTATTCGATATATATGATTTTATTACGTAAGGATACAGTGAGGAATTTAATTTACCGTTTCGATATATGTGATCCCAGATGATCTGTGGAAGTTCGAAGACACCTTCTAGTACCTTACAATCCTTATAGTTCAATTTAATTGGGGATGTCGAATTCGAAGCCATAGGCGGTAGCAAAATGCCAATTGATGATTCTTTGGATAATTCTAATATGGGTCCTGGTATTTTTGTATTTTCTAAAGATGAATCTAAATACTTAACTGACGTATTATCTTGTGCGTTGGATGAAACTTTAGAAACATTCTGAGATTCTGAGTGTTGACAATCATTGTGTGTTACTGGTATATCCAAAGTGTCATCATGCCTATTAAGTGTAGTATCTGTATAATACTGTTTATTATTTTCAACATGTTTGTGTTGTATATATGAAATATCTTTACAGTTTTCTGGAGTTGATGTAATCACTGGGTTTAAAATAAAGCTTCTGCTTTCTGATAGTGCCATATTCTGAGAATACCTATCTATAACTTCATGCCACAATTTATAAAAATGCAATCGAGTTTTCATTACATTTTTTTTATGATAGTATTGACATAGTTTACCGTAAACTGAATTTCTGCTTCTGCTCCTAGTATCCATTACAGCTCCGGGCACATATCCCAGTTCAAATAAAACATTTTGTATATCAACTTTCATAAAATTAACTTTATTTGTTATATCGCTTAAATATTCTCTTTTAAATGACTGATTTTTTTGAACCATACGTTGCGCATGCGAAAGATACATTTTGAATTTATTGCTTATATGTAAGAACAATAAATCTGTTTTTGGTAATTGCCGCAACTCTTCGTAACTCATTTCAGATGTCCGTACTTTTACAAATAAAACTATATCTCTTAGAATAGCAAGATCCATTATTTTAAATTTAAAATGTATTACTAGGTATTATCTAAGCAAGAAACGAAAACTACAACAATGTTTACAAAATTGTCGAATACAACAAAGCCAAAATACAAATATATTCCTATATTTCATTCGCAAGTCCTTGTTTTGTACAGGTATGTTTTGTAACTAGCTGGTAGATACTATTTGAAAGTCAAATATCTTATATGCTGAAAGTAAACACACTAAGCTAAATTAAGGACTATGAAACAGACCACAATCTTTCCGATCATTAAAAACTCCTTATGTTTAAATAAATCTACTTCTTAGGAAACAAATATTACGCAAATAATGATTTAAAATATTATAAACAACAAATAATACTTTGCTACAAATTATAGTGTGTGAAATTTATTTTAAGATTCACTTATGCCACCACGTTGGTCATTAGACAATTAGAACATACACAAGTTGAAGTACTAGTTGAAGACATACACAAGAGAGCAAGTTCCAGTAAAAATATATAATAACGAAGCTAAACCAAGTTACTTATTTCTATAAACAAATAAGAGAGATATAAAGAACTGAAACGTCCCTAATGCAAATTAAATTCAATACTTATAAACTACATATGTGTAACGTAAATGCTTTAACGCTTACGAAGCACTAGAAAATGATCTAGATCTAAATGTATGTATTTTGTTAAGAATAGATCACTAAACTAGAAGGCTGCAAGAACTGCTAGGGTTACAAGACAACTGAACTTCACCTTATCAAAAGATGTAATAAACAATATGCACTTATCAGTTGAGAAAAAAACATCAATGGAGTTATTGCTAAAAAACAAATACCTAATAAAGTTGCTATATATTAAATATCTAAACAAAACAAATTACAATATCTGACCTATTGAAAAAGAATAACAATGAATCTCCTATACTCTCACTCTCATCAGACATGAAATACGAATGAAACCAATATTCAGTATACTATACGACACAGTTACTATTAGCAATCTTATTCGAACAAGCCGATATGCCATTTATAACATAAACGTTTTGCCGCAAAACATTGCTTGCACTAAGATGAATGTCTTATTTATTTCTCCCATATACCTACCACAAAATAAAATACGCTTTAACATGTCCAGCTATGAATACGCCAGACCTATTAATATTATTTTTTTACATGACCCTACCTCATTGCCGGCTCGTCAAAGGGGTGCCAACATGTAATACACATAAAATGTTTTTTCTAAACTTATAAAGCGATGTCAATGAATTTAAAAGCGCAAGAGGATACTCTACATCGTTCGGCGTCAAATGATTATCGTCGTACCGTCAAGAGATGCATAAAATAATAAAATTGCAAAATATCCGTAATGCAAAACACATCTAAATTTTACTTTTTTTTGCAAAGTATTCGCAACTTATTAATTTTAGAAAACAACTTACTAACTTAGCAACTTCTATTTCTTTACTAAATATTTGTAGTCCTTCAAAATTCGTAATTTTCCTATATCGTATATTCGTAATTTCATTTCTCATGCTCCACGACCCAACTTTTCTTTTTTTTAATCTTTTGCAAAATAACAGTACTTTGTAAATTCTTTGTGCAAAATATTTACACCATTTTAATTTCTTTGCAAAATAAGTATCTTTTTTTAGTGTTTGTCATCTTTAGTGTAAAATATTTGTAATTTTTACCTTTTTTTTTTTTCCTTACAAAATATTTGTGATTTCTTACAGCCCATTGATGGCGACACTTATATTTCCTCCCCATAGACCTAGAAAAATTACTGCCAATTTTTGCATATACCATTTTATTAAATTTCACACTCCGGGACCACCAGCAACGATATTTGGGAAATATACTCCTACTAGGACTAGGAATATACATAACTGCCATTATGATCCGGCAACTAATGCCGGAGGTATAATTTTTGCATTAGCGATTTTTTTAAATTTCACCCCCAGGGACCCTCGGCAAGTTAACGATATTTGGGGAGTATACTCCCTATAGGGCTAGAAATATAACTGCCAAAGCGCATTATGTTCCGGACGATAACACCAGATATAATTTTTGCATAGCGATTTTCCTAAATTTTCACACCCCAGGGACCTCGGCAGTTAACGATATTTGGGGTGTATACTCCTATAGGACTGGGAAATAACTGCCAAAGCGCATTATGTTTCCGTCAAAATAACACCGAGATATAATTTTTTCGTGTGCGATTTCTTAAATTTTGACCCCCAGAGACCCTCGGCAAGTTACGATGTTTTTTGGTGTATACCCCTAAATAAACACTGGGATATAACTGCCAAAGCGCATTATATCCCCGTCGAATAACACCGAGATATAATTTTGACATTAGGCGATTTTCATAAATTTCCCCCCAGGGACCCTCGGCAAGTTAATGATATTTTGGGGAGTATACTCACCTATAGGACTCAGAAAGATGACTGTCCAAAGCGCATTATGTTCCGGCGAATAACACCGGAGATATAATTTTTACATTAGCGATTTCCATAAATTTCACCCCCAGGAACCTCGCGGCAAGTTAGACGATATTTGGGTGTATAATCCCTATAGGACTGGTAATATAACTGCCAAAGCCGATTATTTTTCCGCAATACACCGAGAATTACTTTTTGCATGTTGCATTCTTAAATTTCACCCCCAGGGACCCTCGGCAAGTTAACGATGTTTTTTTGGTGTATCCACCCCCTATAACACTGGAATATAACTGCAAGCGCATATATTCCGGCGAATAACAACGAGATATAATTTACATTAGCGAAGTTTCATAAATTTCACCCCCCAGGGACCCTCGGCAAAGTAATGATATGTTGGAGGCGTATACTCCCTATAGGACTAGCAAGATGACTGCCAAGCGCATTATGTTCCGGCGAAATAACACCAGGAGATATTTTTTACATTAGCATGTCCATACATTTCACCCCCAGGGACCCTCGGCAGTTAACGATATTTGGGTGTATACTCCTATAGACTGGGGATCGAAACTGCAAAGAAGATTAGGTTCCTGCGAATAACACCGGAGATATAATTTTTGCATGTGCGATTTTCTTAAATTTCACCCCCAGGTACCCTTCGGCAAGTTAACGACATTTGAGGAATATACTCCCTGTAGGAGCGGGAATATACTCTGCCAAAGCGCATTATGTTCGCCGGCGAATAACACCGGAGATATATTTTTGCATGTGCGATTTCTTAAATTTTTCACCCCCAGGGACCCTCGCAGTTTACCGATATTTGGGGGGTGTATGCTCCCTATAGGACTTGGAATATACTGCCAAAGCGCATTAATGTTCCGGCGACTAACACCGGAGATATAATTTTTGGCATTAGCGATTTTCTAAAGTCACCCCCAGGACCCTCGGCAAAGTTAACGACTTTGAGGATATACTCCCTGTAGGAGTGGGAATATAACTGAACAAAGCGCATTATGTTCCGGCAAATAACACCGGAGATATATTTGTTTCATGGCGATTTCTTAAATTTCACCCCCAGGACCCTGGGCAAGTTAACGATATTTGAGGAATATACTCCCTATGGAGTGGAAATATAACGTGGGCAAAGCGCATTATGTTCCGGCTAAATAACCCGGAGATATAATTTTTTTCATGTGCGATTTTTTTAAATTTCACCCCCAGGTGACCCTCGGCAAGTTTACGATATTCGTGGGTTAAATATACTCCCCTGTAGACTGGGGAATATAACTGCCAAAAACCGCTTATGTTCCGGCGAATTATAAATACCGGAGATATAATTTTTATACATTAGGGATTTATAAATTTCACCCCCCGGGGACCCTCGTCAAGTTAACGATATTTGGGTGTAATACTCCCTATAGGACTGGGAATTAACGCCAAAGCGCATTAGTTCCGGCGAATAACACCGGATATATCCTTTTTTTGCAATAGAGCGATTTTTTAATTTGCACCACCCGGGACCCCGGCAAGTTTAAACGATATTGAGGAATATACTCCTATAGGAGTGGGAATATAACTGCAAAGCGCATTATGTTTCTCGCAAATAACACCGAGATCTAATTTTTTCATGTGCGATTTTCTTAAATTTGGACCCCCAGAGACCTCGGCAAGTTAACGAGGTTTTTTGGGGGGGGGGGGGGGGTGTATACCCCCTATAACACTGGGAATATAAGGTCTGCGCAAACGCATTATATTCGGCGAATAACACCGGGAATATAAATTTTGACATTAGTAGCGATTTTTTTCATAATTTCACCCCCAGGGACCCTCGGCAAGTTAATGATATTTTGGGGAGTATACTCCCTATAGGACTAAAGGATGACTGCCAAAGCGCATTATGTTCCGGCGAATAACGCGGAGATATAATTTTTCATTAGCGATTTCCATAATTGCACGCCCCAAGGGACCCTCGGCAATTAAAACGATATTTGGGGTGTATACTCACCTATAGGACTGGGAAATAAACCTGCCAAAGCAGATTATATTCCGGGCGAATAACACCGGAGATAAATTTTTGCATGTGCGATTTTCTTAAATTTCACCCCCAGGACCCTCGGCAAGTTAACGATATTTGGTGTATACTCCGTATAGGCTGGGATATAACTCCTAAAGCAAGAGTAGGTTCGGCGAATAACACCGGAGTATTTAAATTTTTGCAATGTGCGTATTTCTTAATTTCACCCCCAGGGACCCTCGGCAGTTAACGATATTTGAAGAATATACCCCCTATAGGAGGGGAATATAACTGCCAAAGCGCATTATGTTCCGGCGAATTACCACCGGAGATATAATTTTTACAGTAGCGATTTTTCATAAAATTTTTCACCCCCAGGGACCCTCGGGAAATTAATCATATTTGGGGATATACTCCCTATAGGACCTAGGAAGATGAATGCAAAGCGCATTATGTTCCGGCGAATAACACCGTAATATAATTTTTACATTAGCGATTTTCAATAAATTTCACCCCACAGGGACCCTCGGCAGTAACGATATTGTGGCGTGTATACTCCTATAGTACTGGGAATATAACTGCCAAAGCAGATTTGTTCCGGCCGAATAACACCGGAGATATAATTTTTTGCATGTGCGATTTTCTTAAATTTCACCCCCCAGGGACCCTCGGCAAGTTAACGATATTGGGGAGTATCTTCCCTATATGGCTGAAAATATAACTGCCAAAGCACAGCATTATGTTCCACGAATACCACCGGAGATATATTTTTTGCATTACCGATTTTTCCTAACTTTCACCCCCAGGGACCCTCGGCAAGTTAACGATATTTGGGGTCGTTCTCCCTATAGGGACTTAGGAAGATGACTACCAAAGTCGCATTATGTTCCGGTGACTAACACTGGGATATAATTTTTACACTTGCGATTTTCTAAATTTCAGGGATCTCGCAAGTAACGCTGTTTAGGGAATATACTCCCTATCTATATAGAAGAGCACCCCCGTTCTAATGTAACCGTAAATTTTCCGCCATTTAGTGTTTAGTAAAAATCGTAGCGGTGTTCTTAAATTTTTACGTTATTATGGACGTCACTGGACGTTCGGGTGTTTTCCGTAAAATTGGGTCTGCTATCCTAGGCGTCTGTTTTCACACCGGTTTAATTTTCACATGTCATAATTTCAATACCATGCCAGTAACCTTGTAATGAATCTATATTAAGTTTTTTGGCAAGCAGATGGCGAATACTCTGGCAAGAAATGTGTTTAAATCATTTATAAAACATCCAGTTCACTTTTACTGCTGAAGATGATATCATGTCTATCGAAACGTGCGTCCAGTGCTAGTGAAGTGTTATAGTGAGGTTGACAGCGAAGTGTTTCAGTGCCGCAGTGTTCGAGTATGTGATTTAGCAAGATATCTTATTATTTTTTGGATTTTTAATTGGTTCATTATTAAAGCCAAGATTTCTAGAACAGAGCTTGAGTAATTTTAATTTTGAATAAGTAGAATAGAAGTACTGGCTGTACATCTTAGGACAACAGGTTGGAGATGGAAAGCAATAGTGGGGTTTGCAGCTGTTCAAGAAATACAAAACACTCTCTTTTATGCTACTCTAATCATTCCCATATTTTATTATAACTGACATGCTGTGGGCATTTGTTGAATGCCGCGCTTGCTCGCTCATCACCAAAAACGTACTCGAATTATCATTTCCACAGCGCTGTTGAAGCAGTTTAAACGAAATAAGTCAGAGTTTTGGTGTCGATTAATAACTGTAGATGACATTTGGATACACCAGTACACCCATGAAGCTAAAGTACAGTCGAAACAGTGTACTGCGAAGGGTGAATCCGCTATATGAAAAAGGAAAAGCAGTAACGAGGGCATACTATGCCTCATTACTTGACAAGCTGAAGGCAGAAAGTTTTGTTCCACCAAAACAACGGACCATGTCACACATCGCCATGACAAAATTCACGACTTTTTTCTGTTTACTAGGCTCAAACTTTCGCTCGGAAGACAGAGATTTTCATCGAATGAGGAAGCCATCACACCCATAAACGCCTATTTCGGGGAACAAGATGCCAACTACTATTTGGACGGATTAAAGAGATGGGAGCATTACTGGGAAAAATGTATAGACTTACAAGGAGACTATGTTAACAAATAAAACTGAATTTGTCAAAAAAGAAACTCGTCTCTGAGTTAGGTGGTTAAAAGCGGCTTTTAACCACGTTCCCCAACGCGTAAGAATGGGCTGTGGTGGTTCTCGAATACCAGGGCATAACCTGTGAAATGCCCTAGTCCTCTTAGGACTTTTGAGAAACACTTCTTTGTGTTTGCTATTAATGCATCCACCTCCGGGTAACACTCTCGAATAGTTTGTGCCACAAGATGTAAAGCATGGACTTTACACGTAACATGTAAAAGTCCTTCACACTTTTCTTTAAGGGAACGGCCTACACTACACATTGTTGCTGCACCATCGCTCATGAACAACAACAGTTGACTGGTTGACACTTGAAATTTTTGTAACGTTTCGAAAACTACGGCCGTAATTGCTTTACTAGTACACTGTTTTAATCTTCTGCTGGCTAATAGAATTGCAAAATTTGGTTTAATAGGATCTAATACGCGCACTATTATATTCAAAATAATTTTTTTTTTTTGCAATCTGTCGTCTCATCAAGACATAGCCACAGCTGTTTATCTTTTAATTCGGCTTTAATTCAATTTTCAATGTCCTCACGTATTCGTGGAATATCTCTCCGTAACGCTGTCCGAGATGGTAGTATCCACTCGGTATTGTATGTACCCCAGAATTTTCGAAATGCTTTTTTATCAAGTATACGAAGTGGTAGACCACATACCATAAACGTTAAAAGCAATTCTAATTGAAATTGACGTTGTTTGTGACACACCATTTCTTTTATTTCTGTGGTGTGCGCTATTTATATGTCTTTCACAATCACGTTTGCTCCAGCACAGTAGTTTCTTTTACAAACTTTACAGAAAATTGTACTCCCATTGTAGTGTAAATCCACAAATTCACTAAAAAATTTATTAACTTTCGTAGATAATGGCCGTTTATTTTTAATAGTTACGTTAGACATAATCACTAAAGCGAGCACACCGACGCTTGTTTCTAGTATGCCACGAAGTGGTGCAAAACGTAACATCTGCAGACTCGTCATTTGTTGATGAATAGAGCGCGTCATCCGTAAATGAATAAGCGCGCTGTTAGTTCGTAGCCGTCGATGAATGAACTTTTTTTTTGTAGTGGCCCACTGTGAACAACGCCCTATTTATCAACGAACACCCAAACTGCAGGTGTATATTTGCGCGTCTTCACGACGTAATAGACAGTGGCTTTGGTCCTCGTCCTAATAATTACATATTTAAATTACCTATGTTTACATACATAGGCAGCCTGATTGCGAACCTGGCGCGTGGCGCTCTTGGCCCGCTCTAATCATCAGTCGATCTTCATTGATTTTAAAAATAAAGATTGATTGACCATAACCTTGTCTTTATGTTATGATTATATTAATGTTGTCATTCCTTCGCTGAAGCATAAATAAAATATGCGAAAGGTTAGAGTACCATAAAATAGAATGTAATCCCCAGTATTGCTTTCCATCTTCAACTCGTTGTCTTAATTTTGAATGTACCAAATTTTAAAATTTTAAATACGTCTTCACAAAATATTCCAAATCACTCACACAGTACCATTTTCCAATTTATACTCATACAAAATGATATTATTAAATCACATACCAATCAAAGCAAAATTTATTCAGCATTACTATAATTTAAGCAACAGATTTAATCCTATTTCATTTAAGTATTATGTCAGTACATATTACGTGCGAGTGTTCATTCTATTTTAGTTTTACGTAATAAAACATAACGCTTTTAAACGTTTAGCCTATAATCAACTTAAACAGCACATATTTATTATGATGTATGCGATTGACATTTCAATAAAATGAAAAATCATGCATGGTTGGAAAGAGAATGCAGCAATTCTGCCTGCACTATGCCATAATATGGGTACATACTTTTTTCCGTTTTCC
>JAROYE020000015.1:1139833-1342333 GCA_029619315.2 Dynastes maya | reverse complement strand
TCTGGCGCTGGGTTACGTACCATCCGTCTGGCATAGGGTTAAGGTTGTGTTTATTCCAAAACCTGGACGATGCTCATACGCCGAGGCAAAGGCATACATGCCAATAACCCTATCATCCTTCATCTTGAAGACCATGGAAAAACTGCTTGAAAAGTATGTCAAGGAAACCTCTCTAATAGAAAGGCCATTACATCCCAACCAGCATGCCTACCAAGCAGGTAAATCATGTGAAAGTGCCTTGCGTCAGCTCGTGTCGCGGGTGGAGGCATCCCTAAACAATCAAGAAATTGCATTAGCTGCGTTTCTTGACATAGAAGGTGCGTTTGATAACACCTCATTTGCATCACTAATACAGGCGGTGAACAGCCATGGAGTAGACAACACTGTCTGTAGATGGGTCGGAGCCATGCTCCATGGCAGCCAAGTAGAGGCAGCACTGGCAGATGAGACGTTGCAGGTGTCTGTCGCCAGAGGATGCCCGCAGGGGGAGGTATTATCCCCTCTATTGTGGGATATGGTGATAGACGAACTGCTGATCTTGATAAACAATGCTGGCTACTATACACAGGGATATGCTGATGACATTGTAATGCCCACCAGTGGGAGAAAAAAGCCAGCATAATCTCAGAACTAATGCAAAGAGCATTAAAAATGGTAGAAGTATGGTGCAAAAAGGAGAAACCCTTAGAGTAAATCCTGGAAAAAATTTCACTTGTACCCTTCACCAAGAGAAGGAAATTGGACGGTTTAAGAGAGCCGATTCTTTGCAACGAAGTAGTACAGATCAGTCAGGAGGCTAAGTTCTTAGGTGTAACCTTGGACTCTAAACTGAACTGGAACTCACATTTACAAAAAATGACCGACAAATGTAAGAGGGCGTTAATGACAACCCGTAGAACAGTTGGGAAAACATGGGGACTCAAGCCACATATGACGTACTGGTTGTACACTACGCTGGTAAGACCCATAATAACTTATGGCTGCCTGGTTTGGTGGCCTAAGATCAAACAGAAGCATGCGATAACTAGTCTCTAGAAAATTCAGAGACTGGCATGTCTAACAGGAGCTATTAAAAGCACTCCAACAGCTGCTATGGAAACCATGCTAAACCTACCTCCTCTTGCGATTTATATCAAGGGAGAAGCCAGAATGGGTGCATACATGGAGGGATGGAGAGGGGAGAAAACCGAAAACCCTAGTCTGGTACACAGGTGGGTCCAAAACGGGCACTACTTCTGGCGCTGGTGTATATGAGGAAAACCAGGGATACAAAGTATGTGTATCACTTGGGCGATATACCACGGTATTTCAAAGAGAAATATATGCTATACAAACCTGTGCGTGGGAGAGTCTGCGTCGGCGACCGCAGGGTGAGACGATTTGCATTCTCTCTGACAGTCAGGCAGCCTTAAAGGCACTAGCATTTTATCATATAACCTCCAAACTAGTATGAGAGTGCCTGCAAACCCTAATGGCTCTGTCTAAACACAACAAGGTCACACTGGTGTGGGTGCCAGGGCACAGGGCATAGCGGGCATGAAATTGCAGACAAGCTAGCGAGGGAAGGTTGAGAAATGAATTATATAGGCCCTGAACCGGGTCTAGGTATTACCAAGAGTGCAGTGCGTGGCACAATTAATGAGTGGATCATAACACAACACCAATTAAATTGGAAAGATGCAGCTGGACAAAAGCACAGCAAACGGATGATGGGAAGACCGTCGCAACATCTGACTGCTGACCTGCTTGAATTAAGCAAGATACAGCTTAGGGCAGCAACATGTCTATTAACCAGACATGACTGTTTGAGAGGCCATTTGCATAAGATGGGGATCTGCAAAGATGAGTCCTTATGTACACTTTGCAATGAAGAGGAGGAAACAGCCCCTCATATTATTCTCGAATGTGCAGCGTTAGCTCAACGCAGATTCGCTATGCGAAGCACAATTGAACTACCAATGGAGAAAGATTTACTACATAGGCTCTTAAATCTGATTGCGGGAACTAACCCGTTCAAGTAAAACAAAACCGAAGCAGGAATAATACAATAAGCTATTAAGCTTCAGTGTTAGGGATGTAAAGACCAGCCCAGCTTTGGTAGGAAAATCAATCAATAGACATGTAGCCCCAGCATCAGATAACTCAGCATAATCAGTATGAATTGGTCTGCTGCAAACATCGCATTTAATGAACTTATCTGATCTTTCATTAATTAATAAATTGCACTTAATACACGACATCCTTCTGTTCTTTATAGTTTTTATATATAAATACAGTGTATGGATATTAAAGAAGGATAAAAACGTGGACACACTTCGCAACGGCCGGGCCGATAGCCGTTGACTAAAAGACAAACACGAGGGCCGCGGAAGAGGAAAAAAGTAAAGAAAAAACAATAGGAAAAATCAATACACAAAATTGTATCTATCGTATGAATTAATTAAAGAATTACTTGAAGTAATGCAATATTGAATGAACGAAGAAATAGGAGTAAGAGCAAGAACAAAAAGAAAATATATAAGTAAAATGAAGAAAAGTACATACAAAGATCACGTGGATATATATGTAAACGAAAAACACGAGAATAAATGCTTACTGTAAGTACGGAAATCATAAAAAATATATTACAATGCAACAGCAGCACTAGACACAACAATTAAACCAAAAAAAAAAAATAATAATTAGAAATATGAAACAAACCGCTAAAAAGATTTCAGTTGTGACGCGCTATTTTTTGTCACTGACGTATTTCGACCTTGTACATGAAGTGAATTACAAGCACGCTGTTGCACAAACCCCGCAAGTATTAAACTTACATAATAAGTATACTAACATTTAATAGTAACATAAACAAGGTACACTTGTGCTCAAAACAGGTTCTTTCCACACTTTGCAACAAAGGTAAATAAATATCACAACAATATATTGATATAAGCATATGTGACGGTGGCGCACAGTTTGAATGTGGATGAAACATAGGATACGAAACAAAAATTTATCCAATGTCTTATATGTTTGGAGAACGGACAATATATAGATAGAGAAAGTTAATCTGGGGAACCATATGCACCTAAAAATGTACACAACCACTCTTTCAGATGTAACCCATCAAAATAATATCTTCTTGCAACAATTGAGGGAGCAATCACAGCAAAGCGAGGACATTCACTTAAGCAACTGCTCACGCTAACCTTACAATCGAGCTCTTTATCAAGGCGACCATGAAATGGCAAAAATTTACAAACAGAAGAAGACGTCTTCCTTCCAACGGGAAATAATGTGCTTAATCGTAATAAGAGCGACGTCTACACCACGCAAAACGTACCGGCTTGCGCTATATCTTAGCGCATCTCATAATCTCTAGCGTACCGAAGCGAAGAGAGCAAAAAGATCGCGAAGAAGAAAATGCCTTTCATCTCAAGGCGAGCACGTTTCCGGATCTTCCCTGGGAACGGCATGCCGCGACACAACATCTGAGGCAGTGATTGTTCGCGAATGCTTTAGCGTCGACATTTTGTCCCGCGTTCTCACGAACAGATGACTAAATAAAAATTGACAGGTGACTGGTGACGACGCGGCTAGATGAACGATGCTAGACGAGACGAGGATATTGTCTCAGACAAAAGAAAAACGCTAAGAAGTAGCGAGGAAGCGGCTCGATTCTATATCGGGGGAGGTTTATGCATGTAAATGTGCTGACGCAGTGCGGATGTTACGGATGTATATGCTATAGAAGAATTGTATTCCGTGACCTCTTAGTTTATATCATGCCGTTTCGTATCTATAATTTGTTTGCGACGGTTCACTATGCTAGGGCTAACTTCTTTAGCTCGATGTGCTCGAAAGGATAAGCTAAGCAGTTTTTCCTAATACCATTTATACGGCTTCCAGGAAATTTTCGTCCAATATAGCGGATTGTTGTTATCTCACTACAATTGCGTCGTCCATATGGATAGGAAACTAAATGGAAAGTAATTTATGCAGTGAGGATCTCAAGTATCCCCTAACGCTTTTAGAAAAAAATAGGTCGATTTCTATTTTTTGTGGACCAATTTTTGGCGTTATCAGCAGTTCGATTACATTTTCGGTGTCACCGGAAGTGACATCAACTTTCTTATTTTAAATAGAACAATCTGCATATTTTTACGTTTTTGTAAAGGCAATCCGAAGGCGAATCGAACGATACCACATATGTTACACTTTAACTTAAGAAATATGACGATATGAAGCAATAAAGGTTTTGGTAATCTGTTTTTGTTATTTTGCAAAGCTGGCTAGGGAAGAGCGCCAAATTGTTTCTTGTGATCTAAAGAGCTTGATTTCTTTTTTGATATTTTTATAAAGCACTTTGATCAATGTTTTTCTTTAATAAAAAAGAAAACCTCTAAGAGCGGTTTTAAGGATAAATGGGTAAGTTGTGAGGTAAAGCGTTCGAGTAATAATCTTAAAGATCTATTTACACTCCAAAAAAACTTTCCAGTTATAAGTAATATTTATTCACAGACAAAGAAAATACACAAATTGTTGTTAAAAGAAACTAAACGTAATTATTATTCTTCTAAATTGGTTAACTCTTCTTATTCATCGAAGGCTGCATGCCAAATTATTAATGGATTGTCAGGTAATATTAAGAAATGTGAATATATAGTTTTAGAATGCTGTCTTACTATTATGCTAATGTTCATAGTAGACTATCTTATGGTATCGCAGTATGGGGTGGGGCAACTTTTGTTAAAGAGATTTTTTTTTAACACAAAAAGAGTTATTAGATGTATGGTAGATATTGATAATAGACAGTCATGTAGACCTTATTTCCTAAAATGGAATATTCTTCTCTTTGCCGCGATCAATATATATGTTCTTCTTATATATGTTTGTAAAAATAAATCTAATTTTTTGTGTAACAACAATATTCATCAATATAATACCAGATCTAAAATTAATTTCTACATACCTCCTTATTGTTTAAGTTTAACAGAAAGGTGTCCCAGAATTCTGGGATTACGTCTCTTTAACGTTTTGCCTCACGACCTGAAATCAATTTCAAATATAAAATGTTTTAAGCGGAGTATTAGAGTATTCCTTGTGCAACACTGTATATATTCATTAAACGAATTTTTTGAATCGGGTCGCACATCCAGCAATGCCTAAAAACTGTAGACTTAACAACTTGTGTACTTGTGACAATTGTCTATATTCTTTTAAATTTATGACAAATATACTTATTATTAGAGAGCGGAATTTATGCAATTTGCATATCCCATATTTTTTATGACAAGCAAATGCTTGTCATAACTGCTGACGAGAAACTCGTTCTCTTCTGGCTATTTCCCGATGTGAATACAGCCCCGTCTTTAATAAGACTTGAATTCTTATTTTTTTCTCATTTGAAATGTCTTTACGTTTGCCCATTTCACAAAATTTATCAATAATAAAAGAAAACGAAACGTCATGAAATTTAAATTTAATTACACTAAAACAACATGTAAAACGAATATTATAGCACGAAAATATAATACTTGCACTTTACGCCATCAAAACTACACGTAAACTAACTTGAAGCAGGTAAAGCCAGTCACCGATTACCGACCCTAAACGTACCTTGGATAGAAAGGAATGTTTGGTGGAGGTTATAATAACGAGAATTTTATACTTACTTAAGAGGATTATCCCAAATACAATTAAAAACATTTTATTATAATATTAATAGCAAGTATTTGTATAAAATCAAAGTGGCCCTAATTCGATTGCACGGTACTGTATATTAGTCAGTAACGTTAAGAAAATTTTCTTAAACTCACCATTGAGGCCAAAAAATAAATGCTAATATAGCTCATGGTATTGGTGGAATCATTCCCGGCAAAAACAATGTAGCAGAGAAAATAGCGCTAACACATGGACATGTTTCTGCCTACTCGGCGTCATCAGCATGGTTCTGAGCACTATCTACTGCCGCTATCATTGAGTTTGCCTCTCAGTTTATATTGCTAATCTCCAAAGCAGCACTGAATATGTCTCTCGGCGACACCTATCGCCAACAAACACAGTCACGCCGTCCCAAAGGGTAGCAAGACAAACCGGAGTGTAGCGGCAGTAGATAGTGCTCAGAACCATTCTGATGACGCCGAGTAGGCAGAAACATGTCCATGTGTTAGCGCTATTTTCTCTGCTACATTGTTTTTGCCGGGAATGATTCCACCAATACCATGAGCTATATTAGCATTTATTTTTGGGTTATTGTATTAGGCATTCTCTCCACGTGTATTTCTATACATCATGGTAAGCCTGAGGAATCATTTGCACGTATAGATGTCGCTGTGCCTAGGCACAACGCCCCCTTGCGTTTGACAGCCCAAGAGCTGCCCGATAGGTGGTGGACATCTACACTCCGGTTTGTCTTGCTACCCTTTGGGACGGCGTGACTGTGTTTGTTGGCGATAGGTGTCGCCGAGAGACATATTCAGTGCTGCTTTGGAGATTAGCAATATAAACTGAGAGGCAAACTCAATGATAGCGGCAGTAGATAGTGCTCAGAACCATGCTGATGACGCCGAGTAGGCAGAAACATGTCCATGTGTTAGCGCTATTTTCTCTGCTACATTGTTTTTGCCGGGAATGATTCCACCAATACCATGAGCTATATTAGCATTTATTTTTTGGTTATTGTATTAGGCATTCTCTTCACGTGTATTTCACCATTGAGGGTTCAGATTTATAGAGAAAAGCTGCCGGATACTCCTTTACTACCTGAACCCGTCATTACCCGATGGAGTACTTGGTTAAATGCCGCAATATTTTATGCAAACCATTATCTAGAGATCAAAAACATTATCTCAGAATTCTCTACTGACAACTGCAATTCTATTGCAAAATGTCAAGAAATTTTGAAAAACTCTTCTTCGCCTAATGAATTGATATTTATTAAAGCCAATTATGAATTTGTTTCTTTGGCAATAACAAAACTTGAAAAAGAATCGCTGCCACTAACTGAATCAGTTAAATTAATCAACGATTTAGAAAATAGTGTTTCAAATATTCCGGGTAGAATAGGGAACTCAATAAGTCAAAAGTTTAAAGAAATAATTAATAAAAATGTAGGATACAAAAGTTCAGCAAAAACCAGTTTGATTTTAACTGGTGAATTAAAAATGGATGAAACAGAAACAAGTATAGAATTAAGTTCTAAGATTATGAATGCATTAAAGTACGCACCAATAACTTCCGTTGATGTTGAAAGAAGTTTTTCGATATATAAATGCATTCTCACAGTTAGGCGACATAATTTTTCAATAGAAAATATAGAAAAGCATTTAATTGTAAATTGTTTTAATAATAAAAATATGTAGTGTCTAAGTGTGTATTTTAGCAAATTTGAAGTACGTATGTGCTTATATAATCTTGATTTTAAAATGTAAGTGGGAATAATAATAATCGTTGTGATTATTATTGTTTTATAACATTTAGCATAGTCCCTATGCCATTAATAAACAAGGAAATGTTCAATCACACGTTCCTATCTAACGTAAAATTAAATGAAATAATTTAAACGACTCGATTATGTGTAGATATTTCCATATACAAAAATATTAAAATTACAATTCTGAATATTTTACATTCATTTGGTACAAAATATATACTGAAATAAAAATGAAAAATATGAAATATAAGCAATTAATACGTAAATAATTTCATTGAAACAGAATAACTAACCAAAACGTAGCATCAATTAAAAGTAGTTTACCACTAATCTGCAATCATCTACCGATGTGCATTTCGCAATTCGCAACTCATTAGCGTAATTATGTGGTGGCGGTAGGAAGTGCTCTTTCCACAAAGCTCACGAGTGATTAAATGCATGATCGCGTGTAGAACAGGTTTCAAGTTAGTGTTGGAAGAAGTTTCAATTGTTAACTAATTTCCTTTGACTGCTCATCATAATTATGACTACTACAAATATTGATTGCTTTGTTACATTAAACTTTCATTACTTTTGTATTATTGCTGGTAATGGTAAAATATTTATTCTTCTTACTGTAGTAATTTCCAAATTAAATAGACGTTACATGAATGGATGAGAGTATCTAATTAATACGGTTTTATAAAAAATGTATGTCTTGTATTTTTTGCATATATGCCTACCATTTTTTGTTTCAACATATTTACTATTAAAATATAGGTAAAAAAAAGATTTTTTTTTGCATAAGTTGCATATTTCTCGTACTTGTTTCATATTTTGTTAAAAATTGCATATTCATTCATAAATTTTCATTTTTAGGGAAACAATTCAATTTTTAACAAATTTACATTTACTTTCATATCCTACGATATTTATTATAACTAATCTGGGCAAACAGCGGTAACAGTCAGTGTAGTAGATATGGGGTCGGTTTCGGCGATTATTTATTTCACGCGTTCACAGCGTCAGTACTAAATCGATGCTGTATGCGAGTAGTTCTGTGTATATGTAGGCTGTCGTCACTTATTTCGTAATTGTACGCTTATGTTTGCTTTAAAAATGTCGCAGTTAGGTACGTCGCGAAAACGACCAATGGCAGACACAGTTAAAAACTTTATGGAGGACATGCCGGACTTTATTTTTGATGGCGCTAAAATTCAATGTCTAGTTTGTAAAATCCCATTAATGTATTGGTCCAGAAGCCATTTTCAAAGTCACATCGAAAGTAAACAGCATTCTTCTGCAAAAACGGGCATACGAGACCGAGAAAAATTTACATTTGATTTATGTGTTACTCTTATTTTATGTAATTTATCGTTTCGTTTACTAGACGAAGAAGTATTTGTCTCCTTATGGAATAAATATGCGGACTGTAAATTACCTAGTCGGACATCGACACGAAATGTAGTGCCATTTACTCGTGAACATATAGAAAAAAGAATAAAAACGGAATTTAAAGATAAAAAACTCTGGTTGTGTGTGGACAAAACAACAGATCCTCAAAAACATTCTGTGGTTAATGTAATGGTACGTACAATGGAACCACGTCGACTGTCATGCTCCCTCTTACTTGCTTCCAAAAGAGTTACAAATTGTACTGCCGATGAGATTTTAAAAGTGGTGTTGAATTCATTGAACAAATTTGAAGTTTCAACTAAGTAACTTTTAATGTTAATGAGTGATGGTGCCGCAAACATGCGTTCTTTGGGCCGATCTCTTAAAGAACGCAGTGGTAACTTCTTGCATGTAATGTGTAAAATCCATATTCTAAATCTTGCGGCACAAACGATTCCCATATGTTTTCCACTAGTAAATGCATTGATTGCTACTACAGAGTCAGTGTTTCTAAAGTCCCCGAAACGTGCCCGACTATTTCACAAACTGTGTCCTGATTTACCTGAACCACCACAGCCGATTATTACACGTTGGGGAACATGGTTGCAGCCTGCGTTTTACTACAACAAATATTTTGATCAAGTAAAGAAGGTAGTTTTAAAATTCAATCCGACAGAAGCTGCAGCAATCAAGAAAAGCCAGGAAATATTTCAAGATAGTCAGGTTAAAAGAGATTTATAAACTATTCACAACAATTACTTCAGACTAGCGGAGGGAATAGAAAAATTACAAAATGTTTCGATGTCGCTAGTGGATTCTGTTCAAATTGTCAATGATGTTCACGCACAGTTATGCGCTGTAGAAGGCGAAACAAATTTGTGTGTAATACGAACATTTGAAACTGTTTTAGAGAAAGACTCCGATTTTCTTATATTAAGACAAATTTGTGAAGGTGCGTGTGAAGATGCATTAAGTTGTTTCAAAGATTATTTTAAATATGTAAATATAACATCGCTAGATGTCGAACGATCGCTTTCGGCATTAAAAAACATTTATTCCGCACGTCGTACTCACATGACTGAAGCAGATGTGGAAACATATCAAATGATTTAAATATTTAAAAGATGTTACCCAGTTTGTGATTTCACCGAAGGCTTTTAAAACGGTAGGTGTTTCAGCACGTTTTATAATTTATTTCTTATCTTCTATTTTATGTGTAAACTTTTATACGCTCGCCACGCCTCTGGCTGTTATCGCATATTTGCCCAGGTTAATTATAACGAACGGCATTAATGTCAGGTAATTTGAAAAAACCATCACATTAGGTTCCTTGATATTTACCTGTTTACCTATAATACAATTAACAGATTATCCACTGCTTTTTCCTGGTACAGAATAATGCAGGTGGGACTATAATGCAGATGATATAACAGACTCGTAATATTGTAAGTATTATTTTATCAATTCTTATTTTCAGATTTAAATAAGTAAATTGTTATTTATTTAGATATTAGGAGAAAATATCTAATCCCTTTTTTGCATAATTTGGTTACTATATATACAATTCAAGAGATCTGGACTAATAGCTTTGGCGTTTGCCGAAATATTCCTAAAAATTGTCGGTGCATTATAGGCGCCCTTTATCGCGTTGTCGGTTCTGCGAATTGCAGCGGCATATTGTTCGGTACCTTTGCAATTAAAGTTTTGAGATTTCAAAATGCATTCGAGTAAATCTTAATCCTTATTAGAAATTCAACATTTTTACGAACAGCGAAGCTCGAAAGCAAAAGTTTGTCTTTATTTGTTCCAGTGAACATAGTAAATGATTAAAAAGAAATGGCGAGGGGCGAGATAGGGAATTCGATATGTAAAAAGTTAGCTTCAGTTCTTGATAAGAATGTAAGATACAAAAAGCTGAAAAATGTTTCTAGGTAATTTTAGTACGGATGTAGAACTACATATAGATCCACGAATATGTCAAAAATTCAAACATTGTCCTATCAGTCGACCTAGGAAGGAGTTTTTCTGTGTTCAAACATATGTATACCGACAATCGCCGCAAATTTTTAATATAAAATTTTGAAAACATTTAATTGTTAACTACTTTGCAAATATTAGCTAATGTGATTCTTCTATTACATTTTTTACTTATTATTTTTTACTTTAATTATCTTACCTTTCTTGCATAGCTATATAACTTCACGAAAAATAAATAAGTAAATAGGTTTACCAATACTCTATTATTTCACAAAATCTTTCTTGCTACAGCAAAATTCAGTTTTTATATTATAATTGTATAAGTTAATATATCTTTTACAAAATAGTGCATATTTTAAATGCACATCTTGCATATTTTCGTAAAAACATCTGCATATATATATGCATATTTCAGCCGTTTTCTTTACATAGAATCCTAAGCCTATATATCTCTCTACCGTATATGTACGTAGAACTAAACGCAACGAGATAAGGAAAGATCGGCGCCCTCAAATGCACAATACCGGTACGTATTCCTGTACAAAGCGTCCAGCTTTTAAACGTAACACGACGTCGGAATTACTCAACCGGTGTGTGCAACGTAATTGAGGGTTTCGCGCGAAGTAATTGCTGGTTTCGCCTCGCGGTTGGATTTATGACGGGTCAACGACGTTTTGCGGAGGCCGGTTATTAATATTAAAAGACGAAGATATAAATTTATCAGACAGGGTAATGATGGATTCCGTACACGGAAAGCTCTCGCTGGAATTGCGTTCTGCAGACGGGGTCCGAAGGCGGAAGAAAAAAGGACGAGATTTATGAAGGCTAAATACCCGATATCGCGGACGTATATCAACTGTTGTGGGGTGCTGGGCGAGACGCGCTTGATTTAAGTCTTGCCGCGGTCAATGTCCCCACATTTCGAGATGTGGACGGGGAGCCTTTGACGGTTACACGAATCTACTGCACTGGCTTGATTATCTTTTCGTATTAAGAATGCATTTATTTATTTATTGTACATCGAACGCAACAACATACAGATTAATAAATATTAGCATATCGTATAAACCTTAATTGGATTAAGTAAACGATGCTTTTTAATAGACCAAAGCATATACTTATTTCAAATCAATCAAGCCCTGGAAAACCCTGAACAGTACAACACCCTATATACCCTCAAAAATATTAAAAAATAATTTTATTCTAACAAAGTAATAAATGTAAACATCCAAATTCCCCGAAGCAGACGTTTGTGCGGGGAGTTTTTTAAAATACACTACGTTCCATCTGAAAGGTAACACTTGAAGTAATGATCACATGGAAAAGGATTGATAGGGAAATTGTTGAAAATCTATACATTTGCTTGGCATTTCCGACGTAATTAATTACTGAAAAAAATGTGATGATAAAGAATCGAACCCCACATCTCCCGCTTGCTGGGTGGGCGTGCGGAATTGAAAGATAAAAAACTGTGGTTGTGTGTGGACGAAACAACAGATCGTCAAAAACATCGACCGTTATCCTCCTTCTTACTTGCTTCTAAAAGAGTTATAAATTGTACCGCCGATGAGATTTTAAAGGTGGCGTTGAACTCATTGAACAAATTTGAGGTTTCAACTAAGCAACGTTTAATGTTTATGAGTGATGGTGCCGCAAACATGCGTTCTTTAAGCCGATCTTTTAAAGAACGCAGTGGTAACTTCTTACATGTAACGCGTAAAATCCATACTCTAAATCTTGCGGCACAAACGATTCCTACACGTTTTCCACTAGTAAATGCATTGACTACTAGTACAAAGGCAGTGTTTCTAAAGTCCCCGAAACGTACCCGACTATTTCACAAACTGTGTCCTGATTTACCTGAACCACCACAGCCGATTGTTACACGTTGGGGAACATGGTTGCAGGCTGCGTTTTACTACAACAAATATTTTGATCAAGTAAAGAAGGTAGTTTTAAAATTCAATCCGACAGAAGCTGCAGCAATCAAGAAGAGCCAGGAAATATTTCAAGATAGTCAGGTTAAAAGAGATTTACAAACTATTCACAGCAATTACTTCGGACTAGCGAAGGGAATAGAAAAATTACAAAATGTTTCGATGTTGCTAGTGGATTCTGTTCAAATTGTGAATGATGTTCGCGCACAGTTATGCGCTGTAGAAGGCGAAACAAATTGGTGTGTAATACGAAAATTTGAAAGTGTTTTAGAGAAAGACTCCGATTTTCTTATATTAAGACAAATTTCTGAAGAGGCGTGTGAAGATGCATTAAGTTGTTTCAAAGATTATTTTAAATATGCAGATATAACATCGCTGGATGTCGAACGGTCATTTTCGGCATTAAAAATCTTTATTCCGTACGTCGTACTCACTTGACTGAAACGGCTGTGGAAATATATCTAATGATTCAAATATTTAACATATATTACCCAGTTTGTGATTTCACGGAAGACTTTTAAAACGGTAAGTGTTTCAGCACGTTTTATAATTTATTTCTTACCTTCTATTTTATGCGTAAACTTTTATGCGTTCGCCACGCCTCTGGCTGTTACCGCATATTTGCCCAGGTTAGTGAGGGGTGTGCCGATACTCTGTGTTGTTTGCCAACCTGTATATTACCATAATTTTCCGTCTTTAAAGAAACTTTATAGGATAATCTTCAATAATTTCACAAATAATTCCATAATGGTACAATACAAAGGAAACCTATCCTTATATTCACATTTCATAAAAAAAATTTCCCATCTTAGTTCCATTTTCGAAATGGGTAATTCAACTAACTATAGAATCTAAGGATTTTACCATGTACACCCTCTTCCACTTCGGTTTTACTTACGTCAATTTTATTCACATTTCCTTTCCAAACTAATGGATTAACCCATCATCTACGGCCGTTTCTTCCACTCTGTATCTTTTAATGTACTTTTTAGCATTAATGGACACTGAAGGGGAACGGTTCTTTAATAATCGTAAAATTTATAATTAGACGAGTGACTGGCGTGACTTGAATAAGGTCTGGAGCGACGAGAAAATGACGTGTTTAAATTAAATTACCCTAGAAAATTCATAACTTTTGTTAATTACAGATTTCAGTACTTTAATAATAGTGGTGTAGTGGCGATGTTGTGTTTCCATAATGTTTCCTTTCACGTTCCGCCTTAATACGGATGAATATGCCTGTCGTAAACGTAATGAATATTGATGTCTTTGCCATGAAAGAACGCTTCGCGTAGATTTCACTTAACGCGTCTGGTCCGTGCATTACGGATTTAATTTCAAAGAACGGAAAGGAAAGGTAGCCTGAGTCTCGTAAAAATTTTCAATTATTCCGAAACTGTTTTCGAACATGCAAGAAAGTTTTCATTTTACACATCGTTAGCTTTATGGTTATTTGGTTGTACTGGTATGGAATTGAGAATATAAAATACAAAATAGACACTGATGGAACGTTTATGTTCCATACTAACAGCTCAAAAAAAAAAACTAATTATTATTTTGATCATTTTTCTTATACGTATTCCATGGACTGAAACACTTCACTCAAATCCTTCTTTAGGTCAACTGTTAAAGATACTTAATACTTTATTTTAATTGTGTAAATTCAACGTTTTGTTTTTGCCTTATTTTATAAGTTCAACATTTTATGTGTCTTATTTGTAAATCCATTCCGTTTGTTTTATTTTCTTAAAAATTCAATATTTAGTTTTGTTTTTCATATTTAAATTCGTCAACGCACAAATTAAAAATTCTTTAATAGTCATTTAAATATCTGTAACGAAGTAGCTACCGCTAGCGCTTGTATTGGAAATACCGCGTTGTAGATGCGGACGAGCGTCAGATAAAGAGTTACCACCGAGGAAGAAAACAGAATACAACTATTGTCATTTGTCGCTCCTTCGCTTATGCATAAAACAGCGTTTACTCATCGCACAATTTTTGGGTTTTCATTTTTCTCACTTCTGTAGAGGACGGCCGCAGGAGCAACATATACTAGTGGTGGCGTATCCAATAAATATAGTCCCTGGCCATATTATTCGAAACATGTCATAAATCAACCCTTTTACCTGGAAATTCCCATCCTATTACAGTGATATTCTTTTGCTTTGAATCCGATCGTTTATAGGGGATAGATTATTGTATCAATAAATAAAAATACCAGAGAAATGATATTTAGAAGAGTAAAGTACGTATATATAAATATTTCATTTATCTACCTACATTTAGCGAGTTCACAGTTTAGAGAATGCATCGATATTTTCGAAAATATTTCGTCATAACCGTATAGAAGCTAAGTTGTGGAGTATCGTTAAGTGTTTTGTGTTAATATATCGTTATTGCAAAGGTAAAATTGTTATTCTATCTCTCTCTTAATAATTAATTATTTGGAATTTGAAAAAAATTGAAATATTTGGGGTTTTTTTGTAGAAAATACAATCAAACCAACATTCACAACGAGAAATTGCAAAATTACAGAAAGTATCTCCTTCTTCTGTATCGCGTTTAGCTAGAGACTTAAACGAAGGAGCTAACACAAAGATGGGCAAAGTGCGAAGAAAAACCTCGAAGAGATCTGACCGTGAAATTGTTCACCAAGCTTTGAGCAATAGATTTGCTACAATTAAAATGATTCAAAAAAATGTACAAGAGAGAAGAATAGAGATTTCGAGCAGAACTGTCAAGCGCCGATTGCGCGAAAATCGCCTAATGGGCCGAAGGCCTGTAAAAAAGCTGCGTTTAACAGAAAAAATGAAATCTGCTCGTCTCAACTTTGCAATAGAACATCAACATTTCACAGACGAGAATTGGAAAAAGGTGAATAACTTAACAACATGATTTTTACTGAATTAATGTTTGCATTATTTAATAGGTTTCCTTTAGTGACGAGTGCTCGCTCTGTGTGTTAGTGCAGCGAGCACAATTTGTTCGTAGGCGACCTGGCGAACGTCTCACAGAGTCCACGGTTCTTCGAATTGTAAAACACCCTCCGCAGGTAATGATTTGAGGAATGGTTAGTGGAGACGGACCCGGCTCTTTGTATTTTGTAGAAAGTACAATGCGTCAAGAGCAGTACATAAACGTGTTAAAAAACACGTTATTACCGTATTTTAAGCCAGGACGTCGCATAACGACAGGGCGTATATTTATGCAAGATAATGCTCCTTGCCATGTGGCAAAAATGGTTAAGAAATTCTTTGAAGACAATCACATACCTCTTTTACGTTGGCCCGGAAATTCACCGGACCTCAATCCCATCGAGAACGTATGGAATCGACTAAAAAGTAAGGTATATGAAAGAGAAAACCCTACAAAGGAAATATTAATGAAGAATATAAAGGATGTATGGGAGAACGATGAAAATATAAAAGGGACAATCATATCTTGCATTGAAAGTATGCCCCGAAGAATTAAGGGTGTTATTAAAAATCATAGGTTATGGACTAAATATTAATTACTTATTTAATATTTACATATGTTACATATTTTTACAATACATTTTATAAATAAAAAATATGATACATGCGTAGTTTATATTTTATTATGAAGAAACTACAAAATATTGAGTGCTTCAAGTAATTTGGCCAAGGACTGTACATCAAATAACGAGAGCGTCTGGGTAGCCGTGAGTTGTATGGCATTTTCCTGCTGTAGTGATCGGCTATTTGCTGCTGTCACCTGACCAGACGTCCGGACTCCAGTAGAGTTTTGTGGCGGCCCTAGTGTTACATATTTACAAACGTTGCGATGCACGTATATTGTGCAATAGTAAATAGTTTTCTTAGTTTCCAAGTGTTAGAAAGAAAAAAAAAAACGAAAAATGCCGGAAATTTCAAGAGCTACACGATCTACCATAGAAGAAGCAAACTTAATAAAAAAGGTCGTGGAAAATGTGTTAAATTCCTCAACGTTTATTAACAATCTCGTTGAAAAGTTAAAACCCGAAATTCAAGAAGAAATGGAGACGTATAGAAACAATAACAAATCTCGAAGAAAAACTAGAGAAGTCGACAAAAGAAATTAAACAGGCACACAATTCGTTGGAACAATACACTAGAAAGATAGTCTTCGTATTTTCGGGATATCCGAAACTAGAAATGAAGATATAGCGGATGTCATAAGTAAGTTTTATAAAGATAAGTTAAAATTAGATATTCCCCTTAGGGAGATTGATAACTGCCACCGCTTATATGCAAACGGAGTCTTGCGGTTGGGGTTGTGTATAGCCACCAAATATGAATTATAAGCTGTTTTGTGATGAACTAGAGCAATCATGCGCGCTGATGAATACTGTTAGTGATGGATTGATATGTATAGGCTATAGTAATATAGTGAAATATAATATAAAATGTTAAATTTTCTAACTTTACCTAAATTTTACAATTCTTAGTAGGGTCGGGAGTATTCCTGAATACCCTTTTGGCAATTTTATTGTCAATTTTGAAATTAATAAATCGAAATGAACGAATCTTAGAATAAAAGTTTTTAACTAACCTTGAATTCGAATGTAGCTTATATTATATAAACGCTATGTTTATGATAACCTCTACAGGAAACTGTCTGTACTAGACTTTAATCTTTTCTTCCTGGAAATTACACTTTGATTTCACTATCGAACACTTTCAGTTGGGATCGTAGTTAAGATACACATTAATTCAACGAAGGCTGAATCAAGATTGATGAAATTTTTGGCGTCGTTTATCTTTTCTGATAAACTCTTTGTTTGTCCCTTCTTGATATTTATTCCTGTACTCTGTATTTTTTAGTTAATATAGTGCTATTCTCTTATATTCTATTTCGTCATTTGTCTTTTTTATATTCATATGGCATTTTGCTGTTACCAATTTGTGGTTCGACCCTATTTCTGCTTCCTTTCTCGTTTTGATTTGTTTTATTGTTTGTGTTAATTCTTGTGTGTACACGATGTAGTCGATCAGGCTCTTTGCGTTCCTGTCTTCTGCTATAAATGTGTATCTGCCTTCTGTATTCTGTTCCCATACTGTATTTCCTATAAGTAGAAATCTATCATTTTAAACCCATTTCTATTAATTGTTTCTTCACCGTAGATTCCCATGCAGCCCAAACCTCTATTGCTATCTCTACCTGCTCTAGCATTCCAATCTCCCATGATTACTACCTTTTCCGCTTCTTCTCTTCCTTGTTATCAAACATCATATTGCTTCTCCTTCTGCCAACCAAATTCTTCGTCGCTCAAGTTTTGTATTGGTTCGGGAATGAATTAGTTAAATTAGACGCGATTTCAAGTTCGTTTTTATCAAACTTTTTCACTTAAACTGCCATTCATATATTCCCATTTGATTGGAGTACCGTAGATCACATCACGCCAAACCGAAAACCATTCACTTTACTACATGCAAACCCGAAATTAGATTTCCTAATCTTAAACCTTCCCAGGATTCGCTCTTGCGCTGCCTCTAATTCACTGAAAACAAATGTGATCTATCTCCTGTATTCTGTTCCCATACTGTATTTCCTATAATTAGAAATCTATCATTTTAAACCTATTTCTATTAATTGTTTCTTCACCGTAGATTCCCATGCAGCCCAAACCTCTATTGCTATCTCTACCTGCTCTAGCATTCCAATCTCCCATGATTACTATCTTTTCCGCTTCTTCTCTTCCTTGTTATCAAACATCATATTGCTTCCCCTTCTGCCAACCAAATTCTTCGTCGCTCAAGTTTTGTATTGGTTCGGGAATGAATTAGTTAAACTAGACGCGATTTGAAGTTCGTTTTTATCAAACTTTTTCACTTAGAACTGCCATTCATATTATCCCCATTTGATTGGAGTACCGTAGATCACATCACGCCAAACCGAAAAAACCCATTCACTTACTACATGACAAACCCGAAAATTAAATTTCCTAATCTCTAAACCTTCCCAGGATTCTCCTGGCTGCCTCTAACATCACACGTTGAAAACAAATGTGTATCTATCTCCTGTATTCTGTTCCCATACTGTATTTCCTATAATTAGAAATCTATCATTTTAAACCCATTTCTATTAATTGTTTCTTCACCGTAGATTCCCATGCAGCCCAAACCTCTATTGCTATCTCTACCTGCTCTAGCATTCCAATCTCCCATGATACTACCTTTTCCGCTTCTTCTCTTCCTTGTTATCAAACATCATATTGCTTCTCCTTCTGCCAACCAAATTCTTCGTCGCTCAAGTTTTGTATTGGTTCGGGAATGAATTAGTTAAACTAGACGCGATTTCAAGTTCGTTTTTATCAAACTTTTTCACTTAGAACTGCCATTCATATTATCCCCATTTGATTGGAGTACCGTAGATCACATCACGCCAAACCGAAAAAACCCATTCACTTACTACATGACAAACCCGAAAATTAGATTTCCTAATCTCTAAACCTTCCCAGGATTCTCCTGGCTGCCTCTAACATCACACGTGGAAAACAAATGTGTATCTATCTCCTGTATTCTGTTCCCATACTGTATTTCCTATAATTAGAAATCTATCATTTTAAACCCATTTCTATTAATTGTTTCTTCACCGTAGATTCCCATGCAGCCCAAACCTCTATTGCTATCTCTACCTACTCTAGCATTCCAATCTCCCATGATTACTATCTTTTCCACTTCTTCTCTTCCTTGTTATCAAACATCATATTGCTTCCCCTTCTGCCAACCAAATCTCGTCGCTCAGTTTTGTATGTTCGGGAATGAATTATTAAACTAGACGCGATTTAAGTTCGTTTTATCAAACTTTCACTTAGAACTGCATTCATATTATCCATTCGATTGGAGTACAGTAGATCACATCACGCCAACGAAAAAACGATCATACTACACGACAAACCCGAAAATTGGATTTCTAATCTCTAAACCTTCCAGGATCTCCGGCTGCCTCTAATATCACACGTGGAACAAGTGTATCTACTCCTGTATTCTGTTCCCATACTGTTTTCCTATAATTAGAATCTAGTATTTTAAACCTATTTCTATTAATTGTTCTTCACCGTAGATCCCATGCAGCCCAAACCTCTATTGCTATCTCTACCTGCTCTAGCATTCCAATCTCCCATGATTACTATCTTTTCCGCTTCTTCTCTTCCTTGTTATCAAACATCGTATTGCTTCCCCTTCTGCTGCCAACCGCTCCATTGACTCTAAACAAGCCTTATATAAACCCTTCGGGAATGAATACTCCTCAGTTGGTGTGCAGTAACAGCTCCGAAGATATTCCATAAGAGTGCGGACGAAAAGTCGACAGAAGCTACGACAAAATACGTGATTCTAACCCGGAAACCTAGAGTATAGTGTTAGTGACAACCGCGGAAGCCTACGTACCAGATTATCTCTTAATGTCTAAACTTTATCTAGAAGTTATGAACCACATAATTGTATAAACACACGAATGCTTAACTCCGACTAATAAATTTGCATCTTTTCCAAACAAGTATTATCTTGGGTTTATTGTTGCTTTCCCTTTTCCATTGAAATTGCAGAAGTCTGAAGAATCTTTTTTTAAGGAATGCCTTCCTCAGGTTTTAAACAAAGTAATTGGGAAAATGAATTAATGTCAGAAAGAATATTATAGAAAAACGAACATTAATTCTTTGTCGTACTGTTCCTTCAAAATTTAATTTCAACTCAAGTAAAACATAAATAGAGAATTAAGTCGATGGAATACATACATTAGTATTTAAGTGGGTACTTACAAGTGAGAGAATACATAACACATGTATAAAGAACAAGTTATTGGCCTTTATGCCAGAACAAAGGTCTACAGTAGTTCGATAACTACCCCGAATTAAGCTTTACAATTATCCAACTTCATACCGCCGCCAATTAGCTAAATGCTTTTATTAGTACAGACCTCCATACATATTGCAGTCGATACCATTGTAAAGTTATCCGGGTCTTACATTAATACATTCAGGAACGCGTAAAGATTCCAATGAATACCTTCTATCCATTATGCGCACTCTAGAAGCTGCTCCTACTAAATATTTAATCACCCGAAAGTTTCGGCGAAAGGGCTCAATGTGACGTACGGTCAACTCTAGCTAACACGCTAAAGTACATCCGACTTTCCCTTTCTACTCCATTATGGAGTACCTGTAGAGGATATATTGGCGCCGGTTTTGCTTACAAAGTGCTACAATTTGTACAGTTTTGGTCCCATTAGCCGTTTAGGCGATACTTGCAATTAGATATTAAAAGGATTGAAGTTAGAGAAAATGGGTTTTGATAGATGTCTCAAATTATGAAGTACTGAAGCGATTTGGAACATTTTTATCTTAGATAAACACCACATAGACAGCAAAACGTTGGGATCCCTAACTTTTATGTGGGGTAGGAGTACACGGTTACGAGTACAACGTCGCACTGTGGCCAATAAAGGGAACTTTTTGGAAAAAATCTCGTAACTTCTAAACTGTATGGGGTAGGTTAGTTTTTTTTTATTATGCTTGGTAATACCTAAAGTTGCTCAATTTGCGCCAACAGCCAGTGGCGGGTGCATAAACGTTTACACAAAATAAATGGTCAGAAATAAAATATAATACGTGCTCAAACACATACCGTCTTAAGAGCCTTCCGTGAAATCACAAAGTGAATAATGTCTGTTAAATATCTGCAACATTAGATATGTTTCCACAGTTGTTTCGGCAAGCCGAGTGCGGCGTGAGGAAAAAGTGTGTTTATATGCAGAAAATGAACGTTCTACATCTAGTGACGTTATATTTGCGTAATTAAAATAATCTTTGGAACAACTTAACGGTTCTGTTGACGCACCTTCACGAATTTGTCTTAATGTGCCAAAATCAGAATCTTTCTCTAAAACACTTTCAAACCTTTCTAGAACACAAACATTTTTTGCGTCTTCTACCGCGCATAGCTGTGCGTGAACATGTTGCACTATTTGCAGAGTTCCACTAACGATACCGAAAGACTTTGTAATTTTTCTATTGCCTCACTAGTCCGAAGTAATTGTTCTGAATAATTTTTAAATCCGTTTTAACCTGACTATCTTGAAATTTCGACTGGCTTTCCTTGATAGCCGCAGCTTCCTTTGGATCGAATTGTAAAACCACGTTCTTAATATCCTCAAAATATTTATGGTAATAAAACGCGGCGTATTGCACTGTTGCTGCACCTAGACGAAGGTATGCTATAGTGCTTCGTTGGTACGTCCTTCATAATCATAGACCAGATTTCAATATGCTCTCCCAAGTGATCTGGATGAAATTGTACGTTGTAGGCGCCATAAATTATCGGCCTGATAGGGTTATAAAGGTTCTAGCGTGCTCAAACGTCGTTGGGTTATGGTTGCACATGTGCGAGCCCTACACTGCGAATATTACTGCCCGAAGAGTAATAGTTTTTAGTAGCTGGCTAGACAACGTGACTAATGCATGAAAATGTCTTAGGTAACGAAAATTGAGTACCGCGCTGTCATTAAATTTTGAACAAAAGAAGGGCGTACGCCTAATCACATTAAACAACGTTTAGACGGCGTTTATGGTGGTTTATCTCCTTCATATTCCACTATGAAAATGTGGGCAAAATGTTTCCGTTTGGGGAAAGAATCCTTTGAAAATGATGATCGTCCCGATCAGCCAATTGAAGAAATGGTATTAGCTGTGAACAGCACTTATTTTTGCTGCGTAAATTGAGGGATAATATTCGTGCAAAACGTCGAGAAAAATTGACAAATGGTATTCGACTATTGCACAACAATGCACCCGTCCATACTGCCGCCATTTCACCACGTATGGTCCGGACATGCCTCCAAGTGATAATTATTTATTTTCTCATTTAAAGAAAGGTCTTAGGGGACGTTGTTTTAAGGGCGATAGTGAATTGCAAGGAGGTGTAATACAACATTTTGAGGGAATGGCTTTAGATTATTTTTACAAAGGTATAGAATTATTAATTGATCGTTGCAATAAATGTATTGAAGTTAGAGGATTGACAAATAAAAATTGTTATATTTTACCAAATTTATTTTTTCTATATCAGGCCGAGAATTTATGGCGCCTACCTCATAGATGTGTGCATTATTGAATTTTATATCTACACGTAATAATTTATAAAATTCTCATACTTCCGCCCAAATTACACAGGAGGTGGATATTGAAACCCGGAATCTGTTAATAACAATAAAATGTGTAAAGGGACGGAGTTGTATATCCATAGTAAATGTGCAAATGTGATTTCATAAACTCGAGGTGCTGATATAAAATTTTCGTAGTTATTTCGATTCGTTCTTCCTTAAGTACCAAGTTATATCAAAGCGAGTCTATAAATACATCAAAAGCATAGCTGTAGGGATTTGTATTTACCTTTTACGCTATGATACGCTATGTAAACCGTTTACTAAAGAGTCACTAAATCCTTCTGATTTCAGAGCGTACAAAACGGAAAGGTTTTTCCGGCATCCCATTCACGAATTTATGCGAACGCTTCCCTTTATTGCAACGCAACGTGTAACGGAGTGAATTCGGTTTTACAAATTTAGAACGCTCGGTTTGTAAAATCCAATAACCCAGTTATCCGTACAAGGGATGAATACAACGGTCAATTCGATATTCAGTAGTAAACAAAAAAGGCCTAGCTGTTAATTTTTTAGAATTTTTTTTCTGTTGCATGTACTGGACAAGCATTCATCAATTGAAATTGAATACATTTTTACTATTGCTAAATTGTACCGAATCCGTAGGGTTATTCATTGAAAAATGCTCCATTTTTAAGTAAACCTACCATTACAAATTTTGCAGTGTGTAACAAATGTCAGGAATATTGAAATTCAAATTGTAACAAATGAGTTTTAAGAAGGGTGATGTGGGGCGAATGCCGCTTGTAATTATCTTCACGCGTAAGAAACTTGCAATGTATTTTATACAAAATTAATGTCGGTAGTAATGAAGCACGTACTCCAAACAACACCCAAGCGAAGAAGTGAATTTCCGGCGTGGTATACTACCGAAATTGTGAGAAATATTGGAAGAAAGCGACAATATTTGAGGATGTACAGACGATTTCGATCAAATTTTTATAAAAGCCGTGTACGAATGATTCGTTCTTCGTTGAAGTCTACGATTGCTACCAATTATCGTAAATACATCTCTGAGGCCGAGGCCGAGAAAATTTCTACCGATCCCAAAAAATTCTGGTGTTTTATCAATTCCAAACGAAATTGCTCCCGGATACCTTGACAAATGATAACAGCAGCTTTTTCTTTGGCAGACATCGATACTATCTCTGCACGTGAGTTCAGATTAAAGACCACTAAATTCCAGCCTTTATCCTTTGTTACGTCATGTATAGTTAATTACAGCGGCAGTTATTATAAGTATATGTGCAATGAAGCGTGTATGAAGTATTTGTAGTTATTGTAATTGTTGCAATACGTTCACTGCTATAATACGACATCAGTATCGAAATGGCTACGTTCGGTGATATAATTCAAAATAAATTGTATTAAAACAGAACGTTTATTACACTCATTTAAAAACATCTCTTCGTGTTCAAAAATAAAATACAATAGAATCTTCACCTTTGTTGTCAACTACAGCGGATAGTTAAGGAATTGAGTTGGAATAGCATTTTTTTAAGCCTAAGATTTTTTAAATTTACAGTTATAGTTTTGCAGGTACTTGAATCTGTAGCTGTTGAAAAATAAATAATATCTTCTATTACAAAATGTAACTCACAAACAAAACATTCAAAACAGCCGACGCCACAGTTTTTAGGTTATCCCGTTTTCATCGTTTCAGAAAAGGTTTTATCGCTTATACAACACTAAACAAACGTTACAGGTATCACCGGCAAAGCACGGAAATATCACAACACGGTATTTTTTTAAATAGAACCAATATTATTTGGATACACTAATTCAAGAAACGATCTGAACGTATGAATGATCGACGATCTACTTCAAAATGCGTAACAGCCTGTTGACGTCTAAGCGCTCAGACCTTATGTATCGGAGGCTCATAATCAAGGCTCGGCAATCCGTACGGAAACACGTCACTGCCAGCATAGCCGTTCGTTCGCGCCTATCGGAAGGAATTGAGAGTGTACAATAATATTTAGTATTACACAGACAGTAGAAGATATGACATCATCCTGATACCGAGCTTTATGTCTAGACATTTGAAGCATCCTTGCTTTATTCATTGCTGCTTGTCTTTCAAATAATTCTTGGATTTAGATATTTTTCATATACATAGTAGATACACGGTTTCAAACATATCTGCATTTAGTTTTTCGTCCCAGAGTTGTTTAATTTTATTCTCCCGACGAGGACAGAAACATTTTTGAATGTAAATTTTAGAAAATAACTTACTAAACGATTTAGAATTTATAAATAACAATAGCACATTTTGAGAAGAGCAGCATAACATTAGTGAAAGCTCCAAATATTTTAGATGATGCAATAAATCAATTAAAAGTTGTTCTCAGAGAATTTAGACACAAGTTAAATCAGAATATTATGTCCGTGTTCAACAGAAACACAGATTTACGTATATACTAAATGAATTCCCTATTAATGCAAATCTAAATAGCGATGTACTCATAATATGCCGTACTATTATATGCCATATTTTAAATTTGTTCCACTAATTGGTGGCGATGTTGAAAGAACATTTCCTGCATTTTAAGAAGTACTAACATCAAGAAGAACCAGCTTTACATTTGAAAACACCTAATAAAGATTAATTCAGCCCTCATTTTTAAAAATAAAAAATACTAATGTGTTATTACATGCATCCCCGGTCTGAAGTGTTTATTCGAGCGCACGGGACCATCGTCGGCTCTAAACTAAATACAGGCACGGGACGGGGTATGCGATAGATTCAGACAGGGAAAAGTAGATGCGCCGTGACCTTATGCTAGTCCGGGTATTTCTTGAGCTTTTTGTACATCACCCTACAGCATCATGATGCTGATAAAACAGTGGAGATGTATAGGAATCCGCGAAAGACCAACTCATATTACACCATTACTTGTTTACAAGTAGCTAAAGAAAATGCTTTCGTATAGATTTGCTGATGCAGATATTTGAAGCTTTAGAATTTCACGTACTCTCTAATTAAATCCCAAATCTATCTACCCACATTTTCCGATATAATCGATTAATCTTCAATGGGATTAAAAAGTAAATTCCTGAATCCGCAGCAACGAAAAAGAATGGACTAAATCAATAGGTATTAGTGGCTTAGCACTAAGCCGAGCGGTCTCTCTTTATACGGCCATTAATATAGTGGGAGGCCGCAAAGTGAAAACACGCTACTCTTTTTTCCCTTCCAGCATTCTACATCTAGCTTCCTCTCCCCCCATCACGCACTAGCTAAACGCCACCTAATGCATACACATTCATCTACCTTTGTTCGCAGCGGCGACGAGATTAACATCGTCATGTTACAGAAAACGTTCCATTGTCGACGTCTATTTCCAGCCGACGCAATCCTGATTTATACCTTCGCTTCCACCAGCGCCCTCTCACTTAAATCTCCCTTCCATCGCCTCAATCGCCGGTAATCCTCGAAACAATGCGATTTCATATATATAAGCGGCATCTAATGAGGATTTGATGTAAATATTATTATCAAAAATGCTATTTTCTATTGTTGTACGATTGCGAGAGCATCGGGAGGTATCTATCTCTCTTATTCAAAAATTCCCTTTCTCAAAGGTAGCCGTTTATGCGAGCGCTTCGAAATCAAGAAAGGCTGATACGAGCTAGCATTAATGGATTTCGGCAGTCTATTGTTAACGCTCAATACTGTATTTCTCATAAATCACGACCTGCTCGCACTTACTTAAACGTTATATTGTTAAGTTGGATAACGATGCTACTATACGGCTTCTTTGTATGCGAAAGCGTGTGTTTGTGCGTGAAGGCCGTAACGGTGTTTTTCCGGTAGATTTCGCGGTTTATTTCGAGTGGAAAAGTTGGAAGGCTGTAGATGGTAGAGATACGCGAATAACGATGCTACCGCGTCGTATGGAAATTCCACCCACTTCTATCCTCGCTTTTGTTCTTACTTAATGCTTGTGTAACGTGGTAGATTTTTATGTTGTAGGTATATGCGGAGAATATTATCCTTATTTAATAAATGGGAAGACGCTCTTACCTTTAGGGTGTAACTGAAAAGCTTCTCTCTATTCAAAGCATGATCAAAAAAGAAATTCTTCGAAGTATCTTACCACTAAATTATACTTTAACAAGGAGTTTCTTAAAATATCTTGCCACTAAAGCTTGTTGCTTGAAAATACGCTATTCTGATTTTAACATTTATTTTCCATTAGATTAATATAAAGTTATAAGAAATAGTTCAAGAGGATTTCAAAGCATCAAACATAGACATCTGGAAGAAAAAGCAAAATGGTATAATTCGAGCGAATTTATTGGAATTACCTATTCAAAGTGTTGCATCGTTTTGGGGCTAACTTAACATGCACCCTTCTCAAGCTAAAAATTATAATATATTGTGTCTATTGTGTCTTCGGTAATCAAGGTCGTATATATAATGAAGTAAGACAAGACATGGATTGTCGGCAACATTCTTTAATATGGCCATAGAAGGCGTGGTGAGAGCCGGCGGGATAAAAGGAACGTTAAGAGAAAGAGTGAGCCAATTAGTGCCATACGCAGACGACGCACTATGGGGCCACGCGGTTAACATCTGACCAAAAATGGTCTTGCTCTACATTTTATTATTTATTATATTACGATATTTATGAAAAATAGAAATATAAATAAGAACTTAAAACTGAAGATATATAAATCAGCAGTACGACCTGTGGTTACATATGCAGCAGATACGATGTGTCTGACAAAGAATGAGGAGGAAAGGTTCAAAATCCGGGAAAGAAAAATCACTAGAAAAATATCTGGCTCCGTAAAAATAAACGAAGTAGAATACAGAAGACTACATAATCAAGAAATTGAACAAATGTTGAAGGAACAAACAATAATCAAAATGATGAAAGCAGCAAGAATAAGATGGTTTGGGCACGTAAACAGAAGGCAAGATGGCACAACAGTCAACGTTTTCACGAAATGGAAACCCACAGAAGGAGGACAGAGAGGCAAAGAATAGATGGGAGGACCAAGTGATGGGGGACCTTGAGAGGATGGGAGTGGAAGGATAGAAGAATAAAATAAGGAACAGAGAGGAATGGAAGAAAGTAGTGAAGGCGACCGAATCATACAATAACCTATAAGAATGGTACTGAGGGAAATGTGAGTGACTCACTATCATAAATGAGCTTCCAGAACTATTTTCTAAAGGAATGGCTGCAATTGCGATAGGAATGTATGTGTGTTTTAATCCTGTTCTTTTGTTACTAAGTGTGGCATGCTTGAGGCATATTTTGCATGCAGTAGAAACTGCGAAAGCGCCCTTCTGTGTTACAGCGAAACATTTCTGGTTAGAGTGCTGGCGACTAGAACATACTTTCTACGTAATAATACATAAACAACACTAAAGTAAAAAAATAAAAAAACCGGAGGCAATTATTCTCCCTAATAAACTCTCGGATTGATTGCAATATCAGACAAGATTTGCAAAAAGCCAAAAAAAGCAAGGCTTGCTTGCTTTGGTTCGTATTTTAAACCTATCATCTTAAAATTTATTGAATCTCCTTTCTGTCTCATTTTGGAGCCTTTAGCGTTATAAAAGAATTTATTTGAAATGTCACTCTCTATCTATTTGTGAAAAAATATACAGGGTGTTGTATAATTATAATTTAATAAACGCTGATCGAGAACTTCACAGAAGCACTTTTTTATCCTCGCTTATAGTGCGGCCATCCGTAGGCGGGAGTGGGATGGGAAAGCAGCCGAAAGCAAGCAAACGCGGCTCGAATACCGAAAAAGAGCGAGCAAGATGGACGCGCGCGAACGACGCGGATCGAAAGAAGGCTACTTTTTCTATCGAATAGGCGTATTTTCGTTCGAAACAGCGGCCGGCAGGCGGAACATTATTCTTCTCCTCAATGTACGATAACAAAGAACCAGCTGAAAGTAATTTTGGATCCAAAATTTGATCCTTGTAGATATTCTAAAATGCATGCAAAAGGGAAAAAATAACGGTATCTTCTTTCCACGTTTCGTTTCCTTTCCATTTATCGTATGCAAATAATATAGAATGGAAAAGTAGAATTCCTCTTGGTTCCTCTAAATTTGGCTTTCAATTCTCCGTTACTTACATACACGGGTAACGTCGCTTGTGCGTACATAAAATATGGCTGTACAATTTGCCAAATAACAACTCCGGCAATACGTTACATCTGTGTGTGCATAAATAAACTCAAGGCGAAGCAGCGGGTGTACCAGAAGCGGTACTAGCAGTAGCAAGAGGAGCGTCCCTATGTGTATAGAAGCAGTTCAAGCAAGCTGAGACCTGCGCATCCTAACGTATAAGATATATATGCGAAATTCAAAAGCATCTCCATAATACATCCTTTTTCCCGAGTTTGTCAGGCTCTGTGTTCACACAATTCACTGCAAACGAGGTGTATCTGTGATGTTGCTTCGCGCCGCGCGTAGAACTTTTTCGCCTAACCTACGACGATGTATTCTTCCGTCAGCAACGGGAAAAAGAGAAACGAGGCCAAAAAAGACTTTCGCCATCTTTCTCTCCGACGCTCCCATATGCAAAATTTAGCGACGTTAGGTTCCCCTAACGCGAAAGAGGGTGCACCCCTTTTTATATATAACTTTCGCCGTTATCTGGCTGCCTGCTCTCATGTTTATAAATTTGCATGTTTTTTTTGTGTTGTTTTGTTTCCAGGAACATTCGCGTTTTCCTAGGCGTAGGAGGCGTTTTTTTTTTGTTTCCGGAACTCCTTACAACGTGAATGATACGCATAAAAATTTCATAGCCATATATCGTATTGTCTAATATTTATGTGCTCCATCTGTGGCCCGTAGTCGTAAAGATACGTGAATATTTTGTAAGTAAGCCGATTGAGCGCCGCGCTTCGCCTTTTACTGGTTGCCGATCCGTGTGCCCTTGTCCGTCTATTGGGAATAGTATAAAGGAATAGGAATAGGGCTGTCAATTTTTTTCCTGTAATCGTTCTGAGCGCAATGCTTATCCTGGACTTAATGATTATTTAACAGTGCTTCGCTTTTTCTGGAGAAAATATTTGCCTCTATATTTTATTAGGTACGTTGAAAACGGTTCACTGTTGGAGGAATGAATAGTGAAGAACAGAAGAATGGGAAAGGTCAAAATAATAATAGATGGTAGTATACCAAAATTGTGTTGAGTTTTCACAATTTGTATCGATGTAGAGTAACTACGTCTCATGAATAAACAGATGCTGCAGAATTCTTTAATCAGCACTGCGATGGTTAAAGTAGCTAGTCTTTGTAAGAAGAGCCTTCACTTTGAGGGAGGTATCTTCTTGGTTACTACAATACACAGCGACTATTAACTCTTGTCACGGCTTCTAACTACTTTAGTAATAAATTGAAATATATTTATCAGGGCTACATGACCAATCAAAAATCCTTCCAGTAATCTAAGGTCCCCTTAGCTGGACGACAGCGTTATTTTTGCTGTCTTTGGCGAGCCTGATATGAGTGCTTTCGCCAGCTTTTATTTGATTGTCCTCCCATGACTTTATTGCTTGTTTTATGTGGCCCTTTTAGAGATCACAAAAGGGATTAGGACCAGTGCAAGGCATGTTCGCTGCTTCTTTGGGCAGCTTATCTGCCCTTTCATTTCTTTCGATCCCTTGGTTGGAACCCACCGCAAAGTAACGTGGTTATTGCGTCCCAGTTGCCTTAGATTGTGTATGCAGTGGACTTAATAATCTTTAGAACTACCTGACTGTCGCTGAATATATTTATAGTTGCGTCTCGTATCTGTTTCGAGGTTCCTTATGGCGTACGGGTTTAAAGCGGAAGTTTCTGCTTTGAGGTTCACCGGAAGCCCATTCAGTCCACTCAGATGATCATTGAAGGAATTAAATTATCACCTTATAAGACTGATCAAAATGGTATTCAGACAATCTACGTTGGGATCTCCAGGATTTTTAGATGTCCTCGAAAATCCCCAGACTGTAATCCCTTCGTTCTACTAAGAGTGAGGGCACTCAATATAGTCTGCTTCCGAATGTAGATATCCAGCGTTGCTGTAGGATCGGTATGCATCACACCTATAATGCTAAGACATGCAAGTCTCTGAATATGTAGAAGCTGCTGTTGCACAATCCTCTAAGCTGTTTTTTTTTCAAAGAGGCGTGTATCTGATTATCGCTCTATAAGACCAGACGAGTATTTAAGGCTTAACCAGCACACTAATCATGCTGTAATGACTTTTTTCTGTAAGTTGGAGATGTTGGAGTTCCAGATTAGTTTTTTATCGAATGTAACTTCCAAGTATTTAACTTCATCGCTGAAGCTAATGGTTTCCCCTGCCATGGGGGTGAGTAATACATGGCTATCACAAAGTAGGGGATATATTTCAACTTATTATACAACTTAACAACTTATAACAAATTTAGTCAACAGCAAAAATCAATAGAAGCTGAATTTCTGGAATGATGGGATCTTTCATACCTAATACTGGTTCCCGCAATTGGTCAATATGACGTCTATACAAGCACCAACCTTTCCTCGAAGTTATACACCGCGTTATGCAATATTTCGGGTTGAATTGCAGCAATTTGCTCTGTAATACTGTCTTTCAATTCTTTCAACGTTTTTGATCGTATTCTAAACACTTTTTTTTAATGACTCGATAGCCAAAAATCCGCTAGGTTCAGATCAAGCAATCTTTGTGGCCATGAATTTTCAAAATGTCTGCTTATAATACGATCTTGAAAAACAGCAGCTAACAAGACCTTAACTGATTGGTAAACGTGCCCTGGTGCTGCAGCCTGCAAAAAAAATTATGTTTTCAATCGCGTACTCGTTTTGCAGCTGTGGAATTGCATAATCTTTCCAAAATTTCCAGGTATCATTCACCAATAATAGTTACGATCTCCTTATTCTGTATTTCCTCAACAAAATACGGACCAATGATGAAATTAGCTGTGAGACTGCACCGAATAGTGGCTTTCTTGCCGTGGCGACCTTCCTGAATCATTGCTTGTGGATTTTTGTCAATAATGCTATATATCTTTAATTTTCTTGGATTCCATATGTTAATAACTCTTGTGTTATACAAGCACATTCGGACACAACTCTATTCAACATTCCATCAAAATATTCGCTCGATATCCGCAAATTGAGGCCAGTGACAGCTGGAAATACTCCATCACCAATATTCAAAATATCTTTTCAACTTCGTGTTGTTCATTAAAAAGTGATTCCGCTCATATTCACAAAAAGTCAAACATTGTTTCTTTACTCCTACGATATTCATAGTTGGTTCAAAATTAACAGCTGCAGACATTAAAATTAACATCTCGCACAAAGTTCTCCGTATATAAATTTACTTTATCCCAGAAATCGTTCCACTCACTTACTTCAACTAATGCTTCTGTATGAGGATCTTTCGAAGAATTATACTCTTTATTCTTATCATAACATTCACAACTACCTCTTCCCTCACCATATCTGCTCTTCATCTGCTTCTTCCTCCAATACTAACATCTACTTACTACTACAAGCTTTTACACACAATCATCAACCTTGAGATATAGTCTTAGCCTTGAGGAGCGATCTACCCTCAGACCTTAACACCTCCCAACTAATTGTGAAACCTTTACATTCTGGAACCTCTACATTGTACAACCTCCTTGACCTAGCTTATTCTTTCAGGGCCTTGACTTTGATGGTAACGTGTGACCTTGACCTAGCTATCGGCATTAACTAGTCTCAGCCAATTCTGAAGCTTCCTCACCTTGACCTACGCAGATCCAAAGTCAAGGTAAATGAGTAGGTTCGAGAATCGGCTGAGACCCTTTACTCGTGTTGACCATATTCGACAGTTCTGAATATTGACCCCACAATTAAGAGAAAAAAGGGCCTCGTCTGTCCATAAAATACTGGATAACCAATCGTGTTTAACATCAGTCTGGGCCATTATTCCCAAAGAAGAATCGTACCTGATCGCCAAATCTGCCTCCTTCAAATATATCGTTCCTCAAGTAACCGTCTTGTTTGCCAGTACATTTTAATATTGTACAGTTATTGGTGGTGTTAAATGACATAGAGTAGCATAGATTCAGTCTTCCAGTTGCGTCTTTGCATGGCATGCATTATGCTATTTTTAAAAATAAGAATATTCCTTTGAAATTTATTATCAAATTATATTTCGAAAAGTATAGTTATCCAAATTAACCGTGCTGCTGCAAATAAATCAAAGGAGTGAAGGGACGCTAATCTAATCAATTTCCCACTTTTAGTCAAAATATTCATCCAGGTATAGCGTATAAATTCTACCATACATGCGAAATGAAAGTTGAATTTGGTGGTTTAGGATTACGCTGGGTTTCAGTACGTAAAATACAAACATAGAGTTTATATTGGAACTTCACAATTTCACAATTCCAGGTTAGTTTTTTCTGTTAAAGTTTTAATACTGGCAAAATTTTATTAAGTGACTTTTAGTTTAATTTAAATTGCCGAAAGAGTGTCTAGGAACACTCTCGGACCTACAGACCGTACAATTAACTAATTCATTTAGATAAATATATATTTTTTTAATGTTATCCTTGTTTGAAATATTACAAATTGGCGCCCAACGTGGTAATTAAATGGAATCATAATGGGGAAATCCCTCTTATTTAGGACCGAAGAAATGTTTGAAAGGAGAGAGAGAACTAACAAATTTCATTTTATATCTAAGTCAGATTTGTATAAGGAACAAACTTATAATTAGAGCGGGCCAAATTGCGCCATCCAACAGAATCGGAATCAGGCGCAACGGCCGCTTATTGTAAATAGCGTATATGTGAGTCACAGCAGATATGTGATATTTCGAAATTAATACACAAGAGTAAAAAAATAAAAGCTGACGCAGTAATAATGTTTAGTAATTAGAGCGGGTATATATATATATATATATATATATATATATATATATGTACACGCTGAGGTGTTTTTATTTTCATTATGATTTTTTATTTGATTGAAAACGGTATGCGTTGTAAATGGGATGTAATAAGGAAATAACTGAGAAACTGAACGCTTTTTTTATTCTGTTGTACTTAATAATGTAACTGTAAATAAAGATATAATAAATAAATTCTATCCTTCTTAATAATGCGGATAGGCTTGTTTAAAAAGTTGCACCATCAGATAAGTTTCCACATTTGCCTCGGTGAAGGATGTTCACCGAGACGAAAAAATGTTCTTATATTTCGAAAACGACCGTTCCACGTCTACCGAAGTAAGACAGGCGTAATTAAAATAATCTTTAGACTTAGTCCAGGAATCTGCAGATGCCCCTTCGCACATTTGTCTTAATCTCGTGTAGTCCGGATTCTTTTTTAAAACACTATCGAACTTAGCTAAAACTCGTCCACTTGTTGCATCGTTTATACTGTGTAACAATGTACTAACTTCGTCCACGACTTGCACTGATTCTACCAACGACAATCCAGAATTTTGCAAATTTTCTATCGCGTCTACTAACCCTTTGTAATTGTTGCTAATATTCTTTAGATGTGTTTCAACAGAAATATCGAGAAATCCCTTCTGGCTCATCCTAATAGCTCTAACTTCGGCAGGGACGAATTGCAAAATAACGGATTTGACTTCTTGAAAATGTTAATTATAATAAAAAGCGGCTTTTAACCACGTTCCCCAACGCGTAACAATGGGCTGTGGTGGTTCTCGAATACCAGGGCATAACCTGCGGAATGCCCTAGTCCTCTTAGGACTTTTGAGAAACACTTTTTTTGTGTTTCCTATTAATGCATCCACCTCCGGGTAACACTCTCGAATAGTTTGTGCCACAAGATGTAAAGCATGGACTTTACACGTAACATGTAAAAGTCCTTCACACTTTTCTTTAAGGGAACGGCCTACACTACACATTGTTGCTGCACCATCGCTCATGAACAACAACAGTTGACTGGTTGACACTTGAAATTTTTGTAACGTTTCGAGAACTACGGCCGTAATTGCTTTACTAGTACACTGTTTTAATCTTCTGCTGGCTAATAGAATTGCAAAATTTGGTTTAATAGGATCTAATACGCGCACTATTATATTCAAAATAGAATTTTTTTTGCAATCTGTCGTCTCATCAAGACATAGCCACAGCTGTTTATCTTTTAATTCGGCTTTAATTCGATTTTCAATGTCCTCACGTATTCGTGGAATATCTCTCCGTAACGCTGTCCGAGATGGTAGTATCCACTCGGTATTGTATGTACCCCAGAATTTTCGAAATGCTTTTTTATCAAGTATACGAAGTGGTAGACCACATACCATAAACGTTAAAAGCAGAAATTTATTAACTTTCGTAGGTAATGGCCGTTTATTTTTAATAGTTACGTTAGATATAATCACTAAAGCGAGCACACCGACGCTTGTTTCTAGTATGCCAGGAAGTGGTGCAAACGTAACATCTGCAGACTCGTCATTTATTGATGAATAGAGCGCGTCATCCGTAAATGACTAAGCGCGCTGTTAGTTCGTAGCCGTCGATGAATGAACTTTTTTTTTGTAGTGGCCCACTGTGAACAACGCCCTATTTATCAACGAACACCCAAACTGCAGGTGTATATTTGCGCGTCTTCACGACGTAATAGACAGTGGTTTTGGTCCTCGTCCTAATAATTACATATTTAAATTACCTATGTTTACATACATATATGCGCCCGGCAGCCTGATTGCGAACCTGGCGCGTGGCGCTCTTGGCCCGCTCTACTTATAATAAACGAAATTAAGTAATCTGCTCTGGTATTAGGGCCAAGGAATGCGGCCGCTCGCCGCCGGGATTGAAATAGTTAAATTTTAATGAACAGCCATAAAAAAGTATCCATCTTTATTCCTAAATAGTCACTACATACAACTTCTAAAGCAAATAAAATTTCATGCAACTTCTCTATTATATGTACGAGGAACCAATCTGTGAAAATAATTTACTGCTAGAAAATTGTTGATTGACACTTAATTAAATCATGAAAAAAATATATTTTTAATTTCGTCAAAACGCCCCAGGACCCCTACAATACTTTCTACATCATTCTCTGTATTATGGAGCTACATTATGAAACGACTTTCGAATTGCCCTTTCTCTCTCCTCCAGCCACGCGTACACAAAGTACATAATTTGTCCACCCCGTTCGAATGACTCGCGATAGAGGTAATAAAGAAAGGAAACTCGTGAAGAATGTTAAACGAGTTTTAAAAACTTCACGGACTTATTGATTAATATTCTCGGTGAAAAGTTGCCGGCTGCCTTTCAACACATTATTAATCATAAAGGTTGACTGTCAGAAACTCGGCGTCGGAAAGAAGTAAAAGAAAAACAAATTTCTTAACCGACCCGCCCTCTTTTTTCCCTCGGCTATCATCGTTTCACTCTCGCACGATCTTCGCAACCATCGTCACTTCGTTTTCTAACTCTGTTCGCAGATATCGAAGGAGTATTTAGTTCTCCGGACGATAACGTGAAAAATGACACTCACAAGTGGCATAATGTGATAACGAAAGTTTCATTAAATTAAGTTTAGCATTTTTGAAAGTATTAAGAGCACGACGCCGATGGCGATATTAGAGTTTCGATGATCGATCAAGTTCCGTCTGAGGCTACATAATATAGATCCTGCCTATTCCAATAAGGAAAATCGTAAAAGACGAATGGAAAAGGAAGATATAAATTTTCTTGTCTAATATCTTCGGGAAAAATACTGCCTATACGAAATAATATGATCTTGAAAGGTGATTTATTGAAAACCTACTTTTTACGACGATGTTAACCTTGCACAGAACTAAACAGCAATGTAGCATGATATATTATGGTTTTATCAGACATTTTTGAAGGTTTCGTAATGGAATATATTGAAATGTTTTTTCTCAGGGAAAATTGTTAAAAATTTTAGAATTTTTGCAATTTTATTAGATTTTTACTTTGTTTGTGGGGTCGGGAATATTCTTTGTCAATTATTAGTGAATTTTGAAATAAATAAATGGAACAAATATTAAAATTGAAAAATTAACTAACCTCGAATTTTATGAATCTGTCATATAAACACAATGTTTCCTATGACCTTTACCGGAAATCCGCTTATTCTTACCTCGAACCTTCCTTCTATTTGAATTTATGATGAACTTCGAAGAATGAAGTTATTTATAGAGCGGGCCAAATTGCGCCATCCAACAGAATCGGAATCAGACGCAACGGCCGCTTATTGTAAATAGCGTATATGTGAGTCACAGCAGATATGTGATATTTCGAAATTAATACACAAGAGTAAAAAAATAAAAGCTGACGCAATAATAATGTTTAGTAATTAGAGCGGATATATGTACACGCTGAGGTGTTTTTATTTTCATTATGATTTTTTATTTGATTGAAAACGGTATGCGTTGTAAATGGGATGTAATAAGGAAATAACTGAGAAACTGAACGCTTTTTTTATTCTGTTGTACTTAATAATGTAACTGTAAATAAAGATATAATAAATAAATTCTATCCTTCTTAATAATGCGGATAGGCTTGTTTAAAAAGTTGCACCATCAGATAAGTTTCCACATTTGCCACGGTGAAGGATGTTCGCCGAGACGGAAAAATGTTCTTATATTTCGAAAACGACCGTTCCACGTCTACCGAAGTAAGACAGGCGTAATTAAAATAATCTTTAGACATAGTCAAGGAATCTACAGATGCCCCATCGCACATTTGTCTTAATCTCGTGTAGTCCGGATTCTTTTTTAAAATACTATCGAACTTAGCTAAAACTCGTCCACTTGTTGCATCGTTTATACTGTGTAACAATGTACTAACTTCGTCCACGACTTGCACTGATTCTACCAACGACAATCCAGAATTTTGCAAATTTTCTATCGCGTCTACTAACCCTTTGTAATTGTTGCTAATATTCTTTAGATGTGTTTCAACAGAAATATCGAGAAATCCCTTCTGGCTCATCCTAATAGCTCTAGCTTCGGCAGGGACGAATTGCAAAATAACGGATTTGACTTCTTGAAAATGTTCATTATAATAAAAAGCGGCTTTTAACCACGTTCCCCAACGTGTAAGAATGGGCTGTGGTGGTTCTCGAATACCAGGGCATAACCTGTGGAATGCCCTAGTCCTCTTAGGACTTTTGAGAAACACTTTTTTTGTGTTTGCTATTAATGCATCCACCTCCGGGTAACACTCTCGAATAGTTTGTGCCACAAGATGTAAAGCATGGACTTTACACGTAATATGTAAAAGTTCTTCACACTTTTCTTGTTCTAGTTCAGTCTTGTTGGTGATGATGATAGCTTGGCTATCGAAACGTGCGTCCAGTACGAATTAAGTGTTGTGGTAAGGGTTTTAGTGAACTGTTTCAGTGTTCCAGTGCCACAGTTTTAGAGTATCCGTTTAGTATACATATATGCGCCCGGCAGCCTGATTGCGAACCTGGCGCGTGGCGCTCTTGGCCCGATCTAGTTATTTATAAAGATAGCATGAGAGAATGAATGTGGTGACGCTACTAGATAACTGGAATTAGACGACTCTATGATAGAGAAACCCAAAAATATGAAATTTTACTGACGATTTACGTAATAACATTAGAACAGAGATTTAATTTACGAAATAACGTTAGAAAGACCTTTGAATTTACTTGTTGTTTGTTTTAGAAGAATTTTTCATTAATTTAGACGATTTACTTACTGGATAAATTGCACAGAAGGTGGAGTTTTGTCTACGTTATCCCACATTTGTCGTTGGATAGACTTAATTTAATTACTTACTGTCCATACTCCAAGGCCAGTCCGCCTGGGGGAGCTTTTGAAAAATAGCCTTTATCCGCCAGAGGGACTTTCATTAATACTGGGTGGCTATTCTGAATACCCTATACCCCCCCCCCCGCCCCGCTAACTTTTGATCGATATGTTCCGTTTTTGGAAAGATAATCGAACGGCGGATCCAACGATACCCCATTCAACTAGCTTACCAGGACCAATTTGAAGTTTCCTCATGTCATCAATTGAAGATATTTTGAAGAAGATTTTAATATCATCTGCATAAGCAAGAGTAGAAAAGTGGATTTTCAGCAACAGATCATTAATGTAAAGCACAAACAATAATGGTTCCAGATTTGATTCCTGCGGGACGCCAGAGGTGAGAACAAAGTAATGAGAGCAATATCCACGTCTGTGTCTGAGGCAAATTGACGACCTCTCAAAGCTTCCTTTAGCGGTCCATAGAGATGAAAGTCTGGGGGAGCGAGATCAGGGCTGTAGGGAGGGTGTTCCAGGGTCTCAAAGCGATCCAGTAAGCGTTGGCTGATGTCCAAACGTTTGGTTTTGTTTTCTGCGGTAAGCATTCATGGTACCCATCGCGCACACACTTTACGAAATTTGAGTTCATCGTGGAAAAGGCAGAACCGTGGCTGATGTTTAAAGAACCTCACCTATGGTAACTGGCCTATTTGCTGTAACCATCTCTCGAGCTTGTTGAATGTTGTCGTCGGTGGTCGAGGTTGTCGGCCGTCCAGCTCCCTCTTTTTGTGTTACGATCGTGCTGCCACTTTGAAACATTTCGATCCACAGAAAAACGCTTTTACGAGATAAAGCACTGTCCCCGTATAGTGACAAAAGTCTCCGGTGAACTTCAGCACTTTTCACACCCTCTGACCACAAAAATCGTATCACTGCTCGTTGTTCCTCTTGGGTGCAAACTAATAGCGGAGCTGACATGCTTATGCTGTTGTAGCTAGCAGAAAGATTCCGCACACATGACCACAGAGGCGCCAACTCAACGCATGCGCAAACAGCCGCCACTGCGATAACCAAAGCTTTTTATGGCCAAAGTGTAGATAATATTTGACTTACCCTCGTAGATAAAAGTTCGCGATCATCCTTTTGATGTCCCGGGACAATTTTGGCCGTTTTCCAACGTCCAGGAAAGTACAAGATGAAATGGAAAGATTGATAATGATTTTTAGGGGGAATGTAAAAACAAATCTGCAAGAAATCTAAATAATAGATCCTTTTGAGGCTTAAGAATTATAATGATTTGTGCGCGTTTGCCATTGTTTGTTTTTGCGATGTCTATGTCAGTTTCGTTGGCATTTGTGAATGGTAAATCTTCGGCAACTATTTTCCAGGTTTGTGTAGGTGGTGTTAACCAATCGTTCCAGCTTCTCATCGTCATCGACCTCATCAGATTCCTCAAAGATTTTCTCGAGATGGTCTGCATGAGCTTCGATTTTGCCTTGTCAGTTAGCGAACACCAAACTGCTAAGATCGTGAATCGGCCTATTTGTGCAAAGAGGACGATCAGCTCGGAGAACGCGGCTAAATTTCCAAAAAGAACTGTTTCCTATGGATAATGCTGTAACCCTATCGCACCAGATCTCATTGCGGCACTGTATACGTGCCGATCTGACGTTCCTGATTAGATAACTCGCGTTCTCTTTGTCAGTTTGGTACAATGTAGTTCTATGAATTGCAAAGAAATGTCCTAGCCCTGGTTATAATTTACAGACACACACATTTTCACACAGAGGTCAACACACTTCCCGGCTTGTAACAAATTAAAACGTTCACTGTGATAAATCCGTCTTGGGACTCAAATCGTGTTAAAACCTTTCAATTATCCCTAGCGCGTAACCTCCGCTTCTAACTCAATATCGGAGCTCTAATGATCGCATTTACTCGAAACAAATTAACCACATTGTGTCGCCGCTAATTCAACCTTAGCGCGCCATGTAATAAATATTGTGGCGCGGACCCGTATAGTTCGTACGATAAAACATAATAATACGGCATAATCGCGTTTAGTTTAGAGCAATTGCATTCGTTTAGCCTGCAGAGGGCAGCACAGACGGTCAGCAACATGTATAATACTGAAACTTTGAAATATCGCCAGTCGATGATGGATCCTATATGCATCACGAGCTAAGCCGTTTTGATGATACTTCTATTCAGGCCCCTTACGTATGCCAACGCAATAGGCAATGGGCGATACCTTCCGGGGGCGAAAACGTATTAGCTGCACGTCGCACTAATGGAAACGCTTAAATTATAAATACGTTGCAGTTTATAATTTCGTGTCGGCGAGTATATCAATTTAGTGTAATATATCGCGATGTATATTATACTAAAATATTTAAAATTTTCTCTTGAATACGGTTTATAATATGCGAAAACGCGACTTGAACCTTTCAAATGGAACTATCGCGAAGTCGCTAGCTATTCTACTCTGAAATGCGCGTTTCTGCGACGCTAGATGTTGTTAAAAACAATTACCGCTATAATGTGTTCGCTAAAAGAACATTTCGGAGGCGTTTTATTCCACTTGGAAATGTACTTTTTCCATGGGTTGCAATTTAATAGTCTTTCCATATCGCTAGGTTATATTTCCCTACATTGCAGGTGAGCTTTTTTAATAGCTTCATGGCAAAGAAAAAATAAAACAATTTGTGTACGTTACCAGCACTCCATTTTTCGAAATTCTTCCATTTGAATAAGTATCTGCATATATAAATCAGCACATCCTTGTTTGCCAACCGCAAGCATCTATTCCTAATTGTCGCCAAATGCAGACAGTTATTTGTTCACGCACAAAAATTTTGCTATAGCGGAAATAAATATACGAGGTGTGGCAATTAAATAACCGGACTGGTGCTACAAAACACTGTATTGATCACCAATTACATTACAAAGTTTATCCCCTTCAATGTACTATCCTTGCCAATCCCTACAACGCTCCATACGAATTTTCCACTGCCGAAAGCAGTGCTGGAAGTACGTTTCTGTTAACTTGTTGAGAACCTCCGTCGCTTTCGCTTACACCGCTTCCACACTGTCAAATCTTGTCCCCCTAAGCTCCGATTTTACCTTAGGAAATAAAAGTCACAGGGGACCAGGTCTGGCGAGTACGGTGGGTGGTCCAACACGGTGGCGCCGGATTTCGCAAAGAACGCCTTCACAGACAAGGCGGAATGGACTAGATTTGCTCTTTCACAAATCGGGTCTTCGTCTTCTCACTCGTTCACGAAGGGTAGTTAGAACCTCGACGTAATAATGTTAATTGACTGTCTGACCTTCGGGGACCCAATGGACGTAGACAATTCCACGCGACGCTAGCGTAAGAACTTGAACGGACGATTGCTACAACGAGACTGAGCGACGTACAACCGTACCCATCGATCTCAGGGTTGGGGAAGCATCTACAAGCACAGACATGTTCAAACCTGCCGTGGCGTGCTCGCTGTTTGCCGATAGTAGCACCAGTCCGGTTATTTAATTGCAACACCTCGTATAGTTGAAATGGGTTACAATACACGAGAAAATGCAAAAAATCACGAATTGAAAGCAAACTCAAGTAGACTACCCTACGATTGAAAGTGTAAAGAAAGAAGTGGATCGGTTAATGGAGAAAATCAAAGAAAAGGAAAAGGAAATTGCTGATGAATCGGCACGGACTACCTCAGAGAATGAGATTATTGATTTATTGCAACAATTCCTCATCAATCCTTCGCAGCGTTCGTCGTAATTATAGAGATGAATATACCGGGTGAGTCATATTTCTGCATATTTGAAATAACTCCGTTAATACTAGAGATAGAGGAAAATAGCATTAAAAAGAATTGAATAGTTATGTTGTGTTTGATAAGATGTTTCCGAGCTTCAGCCGTTGTAGCGTGACCACGCTCCCTTATTTCTTTTTAAATTGCATGACACCTATTTTTTCACAACATTTGATGGAGAATTATTTTCTCTTTCTGATGGTCTAAACATTTCAACACCTGACATGACAAAAATTTCGAGAAAAATGCAAACAAAGCTTCCATCGCGATAAGCCGTTTCTTGCGGAAATACCTCGGCAGACGCATCCGTATAATGCAGGCAATAACGTACCCTCGAAATACAATAGTAGTGTCCGCTCGCGCCTGCATGTCGAAATAACACAAAGAGTGTCCGTGACCAATTCATTATTACCTCTGATCTCAGTTTCTCTATCGGGAGAATATTATTCCTTAAACATTACGCTTACGTTAAAATCCCTACAAAGCTTTTTATGTATATTTAAAATGTACATGTTAATGTTTGTACGAATATAGTTGAGTTCAGATCTACCACCTAAATATAAAACCAAGTCTAAAATTGTTACAGTCTTCTATTGATCCCTCTGTTTTCTTAAGTTTCTGTTCTATTTACAAACAAACTGTAGGAAATTGTTCTACAACTGTTTGATTATAAAGCCATTTTTCCGAAAACCATATTTTTTTAATAAAAGTTGCCATAGCTGACATCGAATATGCTAGTTTCATCACTTGCCCAAACACACTGCAGAATCCAAAATACTTTCACCCATTTTGTTCCTTTAATACTGTATTTGAGAGAAATAGATAGTATCATTGATAACACTGTTAAAGAAGGTTTTTGTCCCAAGTATAAAAATGCCTGCTTTCTATGTAATTTTGCACGCTGAATTCAAATTCACTTTCAAAATTACTGCATCACCCACAGTTTTTGAGTTCCAGTACATCCACGTAGCATAATACTGTGTGCTTTACAATAAAATGCCGGTGATATTTAGGCATTTGAAATAAAATGCTACACAATATGGTGTAATTCTAAGTAATTTCGCGTCATTCGGAACAGACAGAACAGGTCTCGACAAGCTGGCCGGGTGCAATATAAGATCTTTAGCCGGGAGCGCAGTTGCAGTAAATTGAGCGGCTAGAGAACGTTGCAGCTCCACATTTGCCTTGTTCTAACCGCCGAAATGCCGAGAAATTGTAAAAATTATACAAATTCGTTCTGCTACGTCTGCGGCGAGTTGACTTTTAAAACCTAGAAACGTCCGTCTACACCGTTAGTTAGAAAATGTTATGGACTTTATTTTGGTTGTAAAGTAGGCGACCAGGATAAAAGTTGGGCCCCTTATATTTGCTGTGTCAGATGTGTTCGGCTTCTCACAGCATGGGCAAAAGGTCATATGCCTCTTGCAGTTCCTATGGTATGGAGAGAACCTAAAGACCACGTTTCGGACTGCTACTCCTGCCTGACAAATATAATTGGTATTACATCAAAATCTTAACACACTGTTGTATACCCTAATCTACCATCTGCACTGAGATCAGTACTTCATAACGATAAGTTACCTGTACCAGCACCTCAAGCACATCAAGTAGCAGAAGAAAATTTGAATTTGGATTCCACATATGAATCAGGATGTTCTTCATATGAACCAAATTTGCTGACTCAAGCAGACCTTAGTGACCTCGTTCGTGATTTAAACCTGTCTAAGAAACAAGCCAAACTTTTAGGATCCAGATTGAAGAGCTAGAATCTACTACAGAGTGACACAAAAATTTCGTTTTATCGTAGTCGTCATGCCAAATTCAATGATTACTTCTCCCTTGAAGATGACCTAGTGTTCTGCAATGATATTGTCTCGGCTATGAGTGCACTTGGCCATGAATATCGCACTCATGAATGGCATTTGTTCATTGATTCATCCAAAGCTAGCTTAAAAGCCGTTTTACTTTACAATGGAAATAAATTGGTTCTACATGGGTGCAATATGAGTCTAAAAATTCATTTTTTAGACTCACATTTAGATTTTTTCCCGGACAACCTTGAAACCGTCAGTGACGAACACGGGGAAAGATTTCACCAAGATATTGCGGACATCGAAAAGCGCTACCAAGGTAAATGGAGACCCTCTATGCTGGCAGACTATTGCTGGACACGGATGAGAGACGTTCCTGACGCTAAATATAGCAGAAAATCATACATTTGTACATTTTAGAAACATTTTCAGTTGTTTTATAAATAAACACATTACACACGTTGTTCTACTATTTATTGCGCTGTCACTTAGAAACCCCGCCCGATAGAATATTTCTGAAAAAAGATTTGAATTCAACATAAAAAAATGCTGCAAAGTTCACATATACTAATTTGCGGGACAAGAAGAAGTTTAAATGTTGTTAACCAGTGTAATCTATCTTTGTTGTTACCGATAACTGCAGATAAGCATCCATTACGGCCTTAATCTCACCTTTTATGGGTAACCATCCTACGAAATTACACAACTGTGCATCCTCGCTTGTGCTACACAGATAGTAAGACTACAATAGCCGCATTACATATCCGACAGAACGATTAAAATCTTACATTAAGCGCCAACTACGCCGCTTCGTCTAAAATCGTCGCGTTAATTCTCGGTCTTTATTCCAATGGTGCATGCCCTTCCATCCACTACCGTCTTATCTTAGCGTTCATATCGGTGCAATAAAGCGTTTTCATTTCGCATTTCGAGAACGGGCTCAATTCTGGCGCACTCGACAATGGATATGTATACACGGTGCAGACAAGAAAGGGCCGGCGTAGGATAGAATTGGAGGATTTACAGGTTAGCATCGCTATAAAGGAGAACGAAGAAAATAGCGTAAGTGTGCGTACTAAAGGAACTATCACGCAAATTTTAAGCCTGGTTCTGGTACAAATCTAAGGCAAATCTTGAAATGCGAAATCTTGTGTATGCATCCAAGAGTGTATTCTACATGTGAAAATAACTTATGTGTTCTTAACCAATTTTTATATGTTTTCAAGTTATAGCGAAATTACAAAAGAATAACTAGCGTTCTTGATCCAAATTTTGTTTTTGAGTTAATACGTTTCATTGACTATCCATGAAATACAAAAAGTCAGGTACGTTCAGGGCTGTGCTGCGTCGACAAATCAATCGAAACTGACAGAAATAGCAATTTATTTTTAGATGATTATAGCTCACGTAACGAATCAGTTGCAATTCATCTAAAGCAATCTTTACATTACATATTACGTGACCGTCTCGGTGGTCGAATGGTTAGCATACTTGCCTTTCGATTTGAACGACACGAGTTCATATCCCGGCTGGGACGGTTGGTTTTTAATTACAGATAAAAATCGGAATATGCCTTGCTCCCGGATAAGGAAATAAAACTGTAGGCCCCGTGTCAATAGGATGTTTGGCACGTTAAAAATCTCTACCATAGGTTGCAACGCCTCCGAATTCGGCAAAATTCTAGTAGGGTCGGCTAATGATTATAGTAGTCGATGTCGAGAAGTGGGAGGTGTATTCCGTAACCCGACAATTCACCCAATATATTCAATGGTATTTTGATAAATTGTTAGCCTACCATAGAATAAAAAACAATTTTAAAACGAAAATGCTTTTCATTCGATGTATTCTCCTTTCAAAGTTATACACTTATTAGAGCGATCCTGCAAACCCCTTAAATAAAATATTTCTTCTTGCTCCGCAAACCGACTCTCGACAGCTTCTATTATTTCTTCGTTCGAAGAAAATTTACGTCCTTTCAAACATTTTTTCATTTCAGGAAGCAAATAATAGTCAGACGGAGCCAGGTTCGGCGAATAAGGAGAATGCTCAAAAATTTCGAACTCCAAATCATGGATTGTGTTCATCGCAATGCGCGATTTGTGTTCAGGAGCATTATCCTGCAAAAATAGAACACCTTTGGACAATTTATCAGGTCTTTTTTCAATGATTTTTTCTCGTAGAATTCTTAATAATGTAGAGTAGTATTCTCCAGTTATAGATTTGCCTTTTTCTAAATAGTCAACCATAATGACTCCACGAAAAATCCAAAAAACTGAAGCAAGAACTTTTCGGGCGGATTTCTGCACCCGAAACTTCTTAGGCCTTGGCAAACCAGAATGCCCCCATTCCATCGACTGTTATTTTGTCTCTGGGTCGTAAAAATAGAGCTAGGTTTCATTCATGGTAATAAGAGGATTTACAAGATCAGGGTCGTTGTCAAACCGGGCGCGACGCTTCCACTCCTGCTCGCTTCTGATCAGCATTCAAGCATTTAAGAATCCATTTTGCCGAAATTTTTTTCATGTCTAAATCGAAGTGGGTTATATGATGTACACGCTCACGTGGAATCCTCAATGTCTCAGATATATGTTTTATCCCAATTCGACGATCTGACAAAATCATGTCGTGAATTGCATCGATATTTTCGGGGGTGGACACAGAAATCGGTCTTCCAGGTCTTTCGTCATTTTCAACCGAAAATTTACCCCTCTTGAATGAGACAACCCAATTTGTTACGGTCGCGTAAGAAGGGCAAAGATGACTAAGTGTTTTAAACATGTCTTAGTAAATCTCCTTACCCTTTAACCCTTTTAAAAACAGGTACTTAATGATTGGTCGATATTCCATTTTATCGATTTTCGCATGTCGGTGGATATGGCTTCTTGGAAATTTTATCACACAGCAATGTGTTTACTTTTCTTCCTCAAATTTTACAGTGATATTTCAATTGAGTTGTTGTTTGTTGCTATGGCAACGAAAATTCGTTTCGACAATTTTAAACTATCTAGATTAACTATTTGTCAAAATATCCTCGTAACAACAAAACAACATATTACAATACAGGTAATGTATGACGCCCTGAACAAGACATGTCCATTGTTAATACACGATATCCTGTCGTTATATTGTCGCTATAGCTATAGCTTATCTGTATTCAACACATACATATGCACATCAGTGGTTCTGGCGGCAGATGTTTACATGACGAGGTTGGAGGCGATCCAAAGCAGAATCCTGAGGAGTATGGCGGCCGATCCGTGGTACATGCGGAACAGGCAGCTAAGAACAGATCTGCAGATCCCGTCGCTTCGACGACATATCAGAGAGGCCAAAGATTCCACCCACCCGTTGGTCCTCGCAGCAGTCGAGCCGCAGGACCGCCCCCCACCTCGGATGATCGCTACACGGCGGATCGAAGACCACCTGCAATGCCGAGAGGATGAAGACTAGGGAGCGACGGATGACGCTGTGGCACCGGGACGATACAATCACTATGAGGGTTTACCAGAATGACTCACAATCCCCAAAACCCCGGTAGCTTGAACGCAGCTACCTACTAGAGAAAAAAGGAAACAAAGATATCGTCTGCCCTAGGAAGAGATGGAAGACCATAGTCAGTGGTTCTTAAAATTTTCAATTCTTGAAGCACTCAGAGTTTTTCTACCCATCCGATATAATCTATCAGAAACCCACATTTGTTTATTTATTACTTTGACAAAGGACTCCTTTACCAAAAATTACATCTTGCTATAACCGAGTAGCTAAGAAAAATACTTTCCATTATACTTTGGCACCATTTTTACTGCGCATTGTTATAACATTTTTACCTATTCACATTTATCAACCTTTTCAGCAAGTTAGAAGATCTCTCATTAACAATCGAAAAGCTCATTTTAAATCTTCCTGTGAGACGTCAAATTCGAACTAGTTTTACAACGTTTGGTTCCGTTAATGCATGTTTATTGAATCCTCCAAAACAAAGACCTAAAGTCGGCGAAAATACAAATACCTAAAAGTGCATTCACATAGGGTAGCGTGAAACTATCATTAGGATTACTGCGAAATTATCTGCAATATTCTGCCGTAATTCTTAAAACAGTTTCGTGATATAATGGTAACTGACATCTCGGTTTACTTTGTCGTATCATAACCCTAATTTATCTATTAATGATTTCTTTTGTGATGGATGGAATAACAAAAATGATACTGTGTTTATTAGCAGTTTTTGCAAAAATGATGACGAACAAATTTAAAAATAAATGTAAAAAGGGAGAAGACGTTGGCGGGTACGTCCAATCAACACTCAAAACAAACAACAAAAAGACCATTTAAATTTAATTCTGGATATCTTAAATCATGATCCCGATTCCTTTTTCTTATATACAGGATTGAACGTTGATTTATTTGAGAATTTATTGAATAGTAGAAGCAAATCAACGGTCCGTCAAATATTTCGGGAAACATTTGAAGCACTGCGGACTGTACTATAGCCTATCTATCCACCAACACGAGGCATACATACATGCACATACCGCGTTCATAAATTCCGTAGTGAAGTGAACCGCTAAAATATATGGACAGTGTTACAACGTTTGCCCGCTATGAAAGTATAAAGTGCAGAGCGCACGAAGCGAATCAAGGACGCTCATAGCACAAGCGCCAACATTATTCGTTAAATGTATTGGACTCGCGACTATAAATGAATGCTTAGGTACCCTAGTATGTACAAATTGTGGTGCAAATGCTAATGGTTTCTGGAATAACTGACAGTCTCCTAAATGTATAGGTGCGATAGAAGGCATGTAAAACAACCTAACAGTTCTGACCCTTTATATTACAATTATAAGAAAACTATTAGCATTTTACTTAGCGTATGCTGTGCAAATTATAAATCTGTATGTGGATACAGGAGCATATGAATCTGTGATGGAGGAATGAATAGCAAAAAAATCAAAGAAAATTAAATCAAGCTACATAAACGACAATGATGTGAAGAAAATATTTTCAATATGATTTGGTTTCATAGCACATTAACATAGAAAGGCATAGGAATGTTATTTTATTTATCCTCATCGTAAAAGTATAAATGGAAGTTGGAATAGAAATAACTATTGTTTATCAAAAATGAATAATACTATGTCCATAATTAGAAAGCCAAATCAAAAAGATGTCAAAGAAGTATAACATTTCATTCTTTCTTAAATTATATAGTTAGCAAATGTCTCTATAAACCTATCACATTGCTTATAGATTCAATTATCACTAGAGTAGGTCACTAGCACCAACGGGCAGTGGCGGAGGTTCGATACAATCCTCAGTATAACTGCGAGTCTCAACCAGATCTGTTGTGTATACATGTACGCTGCCGTAAATACTATTTCGTAGTTCTACGTTTGTTTTAAAAATATTACCTACGTCGTGAAAACGATCAATTATGGACAAAGTTACAGAATTTATAGCAGAAATGCCTGACCTAAATTATGATAGCGTTAAAATTCAATGTGTAGTTTATAATTTCTCTTTAATGTGTTGGTCCAAAAGGGATTGTCTACGTTACGTAAATAGTAAACAGCATTCTTCAAAAAAACATTGCACGCGACACTATGGCAAATTTAAATTTAATTTATATGTTACCTTTATTGCATGTAATCTACCATTTAATTTACTAGACAAGAAAGCATCTTCTTTCGGAATAAATATTCGAACTGGAAATAACCAAGTCGGGCATCGTTGCAGAGAATCGGAGTTGCAAGATAAAAAACTGTGGTTATGTGTGGACGAAACAACAGCTCGTAAAAAACATTCTGTGGTTAATGTAATGGTACGCACAATGGAACCACATCGACCGTCACCCTCAATTTTACTAGCTTCCAGACGAATACAACAATGCACTGCCGAAGTAATTTCAATGTTGGTGTTAAATACATTGGAAAAGTTTGAACTTTCAACAAATCAACTGTTGATGTTTATGAGTGATGGTGCCGCAAACATGCTTGCTGTAGGTCGATCTCTTAAAAAACATTGTGCTAACTTGTTGCATATTATATGTAAAATACATACTCTCAGTCTCGTAGCAGATAGTATCAGAAAATGTTATCCCGAGGTAGACGCTCTAATAGTACATACAAAAGCTGTGTTTGTAAAATCCCCAAAACGTATTCGGGAATTTCATAGACTATGCCCCGGTATTCCTGAACCACCACAACCTATTCTTACTCGTTGGGGAACATGGTTAGAGGCTGCATTTTATTATCTTAAATATTTTGAGAATATAAAGAACGTGATTTTAGAATTCGACCCAAAGGAAGCTGTGGCTGTCGAGGTAAGCCGCTTGAAATTTCATGATAGTCAAGTTAAAACAGATTTGGAAATTATTCAGAACAATTACGTGGGACTAGCGGATGCGATAGAAAAACTACAAAATTCTTCGGTGTCGTTAGTGGAATCTTTGCAAATAGTGCAACATATTCACGCACAGCTATGCGTGATAGAAGACGCAGGAAATGTTTGTGTTTTAGAAAGGTTTGAAAGTGTTTTAAATAAAGACTCTGATTTTGGCACATCAAGACAAATTTGTGAAGGTGCGTCAACAGAACCGTTAAGTTATTTGAAAGATTATTTTACTTACACAAATATAACGTCACTAGATGTAGAACGTTCGTTTTCGGCATACAAAAACACTTTTTCTTCACGCCGCACTCACTTTGCCGAAACAACTTTGGAAAATATGTAATGTTATAAATATTAAATAGACATTATCCACTTTGTGATTTCACGGAGGACTCTTAAAACGGTAAGTGTTTGAGCACGTATCACATTTAATTTATTTTGTGTAAACTTTTATGCTTCCGCCACTGGCTTTCAGCGCAGTTTGTGTTGCTCTACTGCAGGCTGTACGGGTTCGTCAAGTTCTTACTCCCGTAGCGAGCAAGCTCGGCCTGGCATTTTTATTATGATGATTATTATTATTATTATTATAGGTGATGAACCACTGCTTGTCCCAGATACAAAAAAACTTTTACTAAAAGAAAGAGACAATTTATTATTAGGATAATAATTTTGTATTCATTTTCGTATTGTATTTTTATGTAAACAAACCGTTGAAAAACACTATAGACTTCTGAATAACAGAGCATATTTACTTCATTTGTCGATTCAGACACTCGTCTTGTTTTTTTGTAGCACACGTCATTTACAAGAAGTGCTACGTCACCGTCCGCTAGGGTATGTACACCGCTATAGAGTCCCATTCTATAGGAGTCTTCTCCTGCTTGCAACGCTGACGGTGTCTAGCACTATCCTAGGCAAGACCCGCCCTTGCAACGCAGACGGTGTTTAGTACTGTCCTAGGCCAAACTCACCTAGGTCCAGTAAGTCATCAGAAAATTTACCTTCCTACTATTTACACAGTATGCACAACTTTACAATTCCAGAAGGTTAAAGGGCCTGTACACTAACATTTATATGAACCGTTTCTTCTTTGAAATGTTAACAGTAGTGCCCCTTAATGCTTTATCGTTAACGCCATCACCTGATTGCACTTTACTATACATTGTCGAAGCGTCCATTATATGACATTATAAGATGTAAAAGTGCGCTTCCATTAATGTCATCAGCTATGTAAAGTGCAAAATTGGCAGCGAAAGAGGGCAAAACAATGCCAGCATCAACTAAATCGGGTGTAAAGTAACGCCCGTCACTGTTCACACCCTTTTAGTTCCAGATGCAATTTTCCCGACTTCCATCTTATTTAGTCAAACATCGAGCAATTAAGGTGAGCAAAGCGACGGTGGAATTTTCCCTGTTGTCGCTGCTAACGCGTTTACAAGTTGGAATGTCGGCAGTCAGTCGACGTACTTCTTGGACAAACTGCGTATTTAAATATAGCAGATAATTTAACTTCGAAACTAGACGCGCGCTCGACAAAGTTTAGATTGGAACTCCTTCCGAAAGAATTTGTTCGTATTTGGATTTAAGTGTTTGTCGTCGTTCATTAAATAGTTTGCGCAAAACTCGATCTGATATTAACTTGAAACGATTTTATTAATGTTTCATAAAGAAAGGTGATCGTTCTAGATGATGCAATTCCAACAAATAATAATAACGCTCAGGCGGAAGTTACAAAGCGTCAATGAAGTAACAGGAATTTGCTAGGGCTTGATTAGATTTGGAAAGGATTGGCAATTTAGCAGCAAACTTCTCTGATGACGAATCTTACTCGTGTTGTAAAGTTTCTCATGACGGAACTTAGTTGCCGTATTCTACTATGACTATCTTTTATTTTTAAATTAATATGAATAAATGACGACTTACATTCAATTGCGAAACAGCTAAGTTGTTAATCAAGAAAATAATTACGAAACACTCCCGATCAATAGATTTTGACAAATAACAAAATATAATAAGATGATGGTATAATTATAACCTCCGTCGTGTTATCCACCCCAAAAAAGAACAGAAAACAAAGGTATTATTATTATTATTATTATATACGGGCCACGGCACAGATGCCTTTAATCACTGCGATCTTAATAGATCTATTGTTTTTGTGTTAGGCTTTTAATAAACCTTAGTACTACTCTAGGAACTGTTTCCTTCAGTTCAGTAAGTGCAAGAAATGGCCTACTGAAAAGTTGGTGTCGTGTGCGACTAATGGAAACACATTTACATAGGATGTGTTCTGGCATCTCCAGATATTCTTGGCATAGACGACAGATTTGATCTTCAGCGTTTCCTAGTTTAAATAAGTGATATTTTAGGTCTACATTGCCTGTCAGAAATCCTGCCAGTAATGTAAGGTCCGCTTTGCTGAACGATAGTGCTTCTTTTGCTGTCTTTGGCGAGTCTGATATGAGTGCTTTCGCATGTTTTTATCCTGAAACATTTTCTCAGTACGAGATCTTCTGATTGTCCTCCCATGTCTTAATTGCTTGTTTTATGTGGCTCTTTTGGAGACCACACAAAGAGTTAGGACCAGCATGTTCGCTGCTTCTTTAGCCAGATTATCTGCCTTTTCATTTGCTTCGATTCCATGGTGGCTTGGCACCCACCCCAAAGTAACGTGGATATTGCGTCCCAATTGCCTATATATATATGAAATGTACGTCTTTCGGGTGTCGATCCGCGTCTGGAGCTGATCCTGAGAAGGACAGTTGAGAGCTCGACGTTTCGATGAGGTCACTCTTATCTTCTTCTAGAGCGGTTGACTGTAGAAGTGCGCTCTGCTGCTGCAGGTGGTGGTATTTATACGCTTGGCGTGAAGGGGGGAGGGGGAGGGTTCGTTCTTGCGCGAACGGCTGCGCGTGATTGGGCCGGCAGCGACGTGGGCGTTCTCTGCTCGGTCTGTGCCGATCTTGCGGATGTCGGATGTCGGGTCCATTAGATGTGATTCGTTGTTCTGCCAGTACCGGGTCGCCATGTTGTAGAGATGCGTTGAATGTCATCACGCTTATTCATGCTGTCTGGACGTTTATGTATCCCAATCGCTTCCCTTACAATTCTGGTACCCAAGTTCGTCGATTTGGCGATAGTTTTTGTAGGTTTGAAGTTGATGATATGTCCCGTCATGAGGGTATGTTGGGCTAGAGATGACGTTGTTTCTTTTCTCTTGGCTGCGAGTTTATGTTCTTCGCAGTCAAGAGAAAAGAAACAACGCGGTGCACGGGTTTAAAGCAGAAATCTCTGCTTGAAATATGTTACTATACCTGTTCCGACACCTTCTATTCTCGAGCCGTCTGTGTACCATTCCAGGGTATCTTTTTGCATTGGGGCCCACCGAATGGTTACTCAATACGGCCTTCAATGATCACCTTATAAGGTTGATCAAAATTGTGTTGCACAGGGTTCATGTCCTTTGCAATATGCATCAGATAGTTTATGCTGGGATTTTCAAGGATTCTGAGATGCTCTCTAAGATCTCCAGGCTGTAATCCCTTCGTTCTACTAAGAGTGAGGGCATTCGATACAACCTGCTTCTGAATATGGATGTGAAGCGGCGTTATTCCCAACAGTATCTTCAGAGCTGTTGTGGGACAGGTACACATCACACCTGTGGTGTTGGGACATGCAAGTCTCTGAATATGTTGAAGCTGCTGTTGTACAGTCTTCTGAGTTGTCTTTGGCCATCAAACCAAACAGGCGTAGATGATAATGGGTGTCATTATTGCCGTATATGACCAGAAGGCCATTTGAGGCTTAAGACCCTAGTTCTTACCAAGCAGCCTTCGGCATACTAGTGATGCCGTCATGGTTTTTTTCTGTAAGTCGGGGATATAAGTTTGGATGTGGGAGTTACATTCACACCTACTGCACTAAAGGAAGAAGATTCTGGTATAGTACTAAGATTTATTAAATGCATCCAACCAATTTGACACACACAAGGGCATCTTGTTGTAATAGATGTATTAAGTCGCAGTGACTAAAGGCTTCTGTGCCATGACCCGACCATGATAAAAAAAATCAATTGTTATACACCGATACATTTTTAAAATTTTGGAAAACATAAAAACAAAAGAATGCGCCACATTAACTTGATACTTCTGCCTCTTTAGCAATGGAATTTCATTCAATTTTATATACGATTTTCCTTAATAAACTACTAGAAGACGTTACTTGGGGTTCCTTTTACTTCAGAAGTTCCACTCATGCTATCACACTCCTACATTAAACCACTTTGAATTAATATCCTATCTGAAATAGACTTACAACTATTAAGTTTTAGTTTGAACTATATACGTCCACATTTCGTATTGTGAAAATGGTCCTAAGTTCTTCTTTGGGATTTGCTACAAATTTGCTACGACTACAAAAGTTGGTATTCAATATCCAATATACTTCCTACAATTTGTTCTCTAAAGGGATTAAAAAAACTTTCTTTCAATTGGTTTCAATTTCGCATTTATTTCTTCTACAAAACAGTTCTGTTCAAAGCACACACAGATTTTATTATTAATAAGTAATTTAGAATATTGCTCGCTATAAAACAATATCGCTTTCATAACATAAAAGGTACATGATTGAAATGTGTCCTGTTATCATTTCTACAATAAAACTTTTCCCCAATACGCACTTCACGGTACAACTCCCGCATCACGTTCCGGTTTCCCATTACGCCATCCCTCAATAAAATTCCAATCAATTTCACTTTCCGCGTAAAATTTCCATAAACGTTACGATTTGGGAAAAAGAAAACCAAGCCTGCTGTTGTAGGTTATGCGAGAGTATTTCCCTTATCGAAGATACCAACGCATCCACGTCTATATATAAAAAAAGCCCTAGTTCGAATATGCGTCTATATAAGGATAAAAAAACATAACAGAGCACGTCAACGTCAAAAATTTACGATTGACTCCGTTCTGATATACAGCCATCGCGCATCAACCTATTCCCTGCGGGCGAGAAAAACGATTGGGGGGGAAAACAAGCGCGCGGCTTTTGTTCTTCGACGCTTACTCGATATTCTCGCTTTAAACTCCAGAAGAGTCTGACAGCGTCGTTTCGGAGGCGAAAATTATATGACAGATTCGTCTTTATGCGTATGTAAACAATGAAGATGGAGGAAGAAACCAAGGAAATAAGTATCTGATCAAGGAGTGCTACGGAAAATCTTGTTGTATGGATAGGCAATATTACATGTTCCCATATCGTCTGCGTCATTTGAAAATTTCCCAAGTAACAAAAAAAGTACATTTTACAGGGGACGAAAAAAACGTTTCAAAACTGGAATAATTTATCTAGGTAGGAAATGAAAAAAATATATTCTCTAGTGCAAAAAGGAATTAATGGAGTTAGGCAAAAATTATAGCTAAAGACGTAAATTTTTTGGACTTGTGCACTTTTCACATCGACGCAGCTAAACAATAAAATTAGAATAACACTATTGTTTATTTGACTTTTTATTTAAAAATGAAGAAAATTCTAAAAACACAACTTAAAAAAAAATTATTATTATTATTATTGGAGTATATTCAGCAACACTTACTAGCAGTGTTAGTGAAAAATATGTTTTATACCCCCACTAACTGACGTGACTCTAGACTATATGGTAAGAGAGAGGACCGATGCGCCGAGCTCGGAACGCGTGGTGTTATATCTTAGATTAGCGTTGCTATCGTTAAGTGTTGCTTACAAATAATTTAGATTGGGTGTATTTATTGTTTTTTACTTTTCAAAGCGTTTTCAGTTTAATTTATTACATCTTTTTAAATAATATTTAGTGTAGTTCTCGTAGAAGTTCTTCTTTTTTTTAGAATTCCATTTCGGTTAGCTATGTTTTTTGATTGCACATATTTTTCTTTCGTATTCCGTCTGCATTTTCGATTTATATTTTGGCAATGTCTTTTTTTGATTCTTCTACAAGTCATTTACAAGGATGGATTGCAGAATTTGGAGATGACTTTGGAATTGTGGAAGGTACTATCATACATTGTAATATCTGCCATGTAAATATAAAATGCGACAGAAAATCCTGTGTGTCATAACATGTGAATACAAAAAAAAACATTTAAATGCGCAAAATCAACCGATCACAGGTGATTTCTATATGGAATTATGCGAAGCATTTTGTTCGGCAAATATTCCGTTAAATAAGTTTGAAAACCCTGTCTTTAAATTTTGTTTAGAGAAGTACACAAACAGGCATATTCCACGCGAATTTTCGTTGCGTCAAACTTACGTTCCCAAATGTTATTCACGTATAATGAATACTATAAAAAGCAATATTAGTACAGCGGGCCAAGAGCGCCACGCGCCAGGTTCGCAATCAGGCTGCCGGGCGCATATATGTATGTAAACATAGGTAATTTAAATATGTAATTATTAGGACGAGGACCAAAACCACTGTCTATTACGTCGTGAAGACGCGCAAATATACACCTGCAGTTTGGGTGTTCGTTGATAAATAGGGCGTTGTTCACAGTGGGCCACTACAAAAGAAAAGTTCATTCATCGACGGCTACGAACTAACAGCGCGCTTATTCATTTACGGATGACGCGCTCTATTCATCAACAAATGACGAGTCTGCAGATGTTACGTTTGCACCACTTCGTGGCATACTAGAAACAAGCGTCGGTGTGCTCGCTTTAGTGATTATTTCTAACGTAACTATTAAAAATAAACGGCCATTACCTACGAAAGTTAATAAATTTCTTAGTGAATTTGTGGATTTACACTACAATGGGAGTACAATTTTCTGTAAAGTTTGTAAAAAGAAACTACTGTGCTGGAGCAAACGTGATTGTGAAAGACATATAAATAGCGCACACCACAGAAATAAAGAAATGGTGTGACACAACAACGTCAATTTCAATTAGAATTGCTTTTAACGTTTATGGTATGTGGTCTACCACTTCGTATACTTGATAAAAAAGCATTTCGAAAATTCTGGGGTACATACAATACCGAGTGGATACTACCATCTCGGACAGCGTTACGGAGAGATATTCCACGAATACGTGAGGACATTGAAAATCGAATTAAAGCCGAATTAAAAGATAAACAGCTGTGGCTATGTCTTGATGAGACGACAGATTGCAAAAAAAATTCTATTTTGAATATAATAGTGCGCGTATTAGATCCTATTAAACCAAATTTTGCAATTCTATTAGCCAGCAGAAGATTAAAACAGTGTACTAGTAAAGCAATTACGGCCGTAGTTCTCGAAACTTTACAAAAATTTCAAGTGTCAACCAGTCAACTGTTGTTGTTCATGAGCGATGGTGCAGCAACAATGTGTAGTGTAGGCCGTTCCCTTAAAGAAAAGTGTGAAGGACTTTTACATGTTACGTGTAAAGTCCATGCTTTACATCTTGTGGCACAAATTATTCGAGAGTGTTACCCGGAGGTGGATGCATTAATAGCAAACACAAAAAAAGTGTTTCTCAAAAGTCCTAAGAGGACTAGGGCATTCCACAGGTTATGCCCTGGTATTCGAGAACCACCACAGCCCATTCTTACGCGTTGGGGAACGTGGTTAAAAGCCGCTTTTTATTATAATGAACATTTTCAAGAAGTCAAATCCGTTATTTTGCAATTCGTCCCTGCCGAAGCTAGAGCTATTAGGATGAGCCAGAAGGGATTTCTCGATATTTCTGTTGAAACACATCTAAAGAATATTAGCAACAATTACAAAGGGTTAGTAGACGCGATAGAAAATTTGCAAAATTCTGGATTGTCGTTGGTACAATCAGTGCAAGTCGTGGACGAAGTTAGTACATTGTTACACAGTATAAACGATGCAACAAGTGGACGAGTTTTAGCTAAGTTCGATAGTGTTTTAATAAAGAATCCGGACTACACGAGATTAAGACAAATGTGCGATGGGGCATCTGCAGATTCCTTGGACTAAGTCTAAAGATTATTTTAATTACGCCTGTCTTACTTCGGTAGACGTGGAACGGTCGTTTTCGAAATATAAGAACATTTTTTCGTCTCGGCGAACATCCTTCACCGAGGCAAATGTGGAAACTTATCTGATGGTGCAACTTTTTAAACAAGCCTATCCGCATTATTAAGAAGGATAGAATTTATTTATTATATCTTTATTTACAGTTACATTATTAAGTACAACAGAATAAAAAAAGCGTTCAGTTTCTCAGTTATTTCCTTATTACATCCCAATCACAACGCATACCGTTTTCAATCAAATAAAAAATCATAATGAAAATAAAAACACCTCAGCGTGTACATATATATATATATATATATATCCGCTCTAATTACTAAACATTATTATTGCGTCAGCTTTTATTTTTTTACTCTTGTGTATTAATTTCGAAATATCACATATCTGCTGTGACTCACATATACGCTATTTACAATAAGCGGCCATTGCGCCTGATTCCGATTCTGTTGGATGGCGCAATTTGGCCCGCTCTAAATATTAGTAATAATTACATCTGGATATCGGCAGATGAAACCGTTAACACATTACATCGATGACAGCTTAAATACAATATTTGATACTACTCAAAACAAATATAACAGGGTTCTTTTGTTTGTAAGCGATGCAGCCCCTTACATGGTAAAAACAGGGAAATTATTAAAACAAAAATATAAAAATATGTTACATATTATCTACGCTTCTCATGCTTTGCATCGCATACGCGAATTTATTAGGGAAAAGTTTTCTGATGTGGACGCTTTGATAAGCTCAATGAAGAAAATATTTTTAAAATCACCCCAGAGAGTAGCCATATACAAAGAAATGTGTCCACATCTTCATTTACCTCCTACATCTACCATCACACGATGGGGTACATGGTTAGAAGCGGCTTCATTTTATACAAAAAATATTGAAGATGTAAAAAAAGTCGTTTTTGTCTTTAAAAACGATGCTCGCAGTATTGTCGAGTGTAAACAAATTCTCGAAAATCCGAATTTATATCGAGAACTACAATATATCGAAAAATATTTCCTTCATTTACCATCGACAATAAAACATTTTGAAAACGAAAATTTATCTTTAAGTAATGCTATCCCTAAATTAGAATCCTATATCCAAACGTTGTTAAATATTCCCCATGAGATTGGCACTGAATTAAAACAAAAAATAATAACATTTCAAAAAAATCCTGATATCGATAAATAGAAAGAATTTGTTAAATACCGGTGAAAATGAATTTAAACAATATTTTCATCATCCTCCGCTAAGTAGTGCAGATGTTGAAATAACGTTTTCACAATTTAGAGATTTTTTCCCATCAAAACGACGCCGTTTTACAAAAGAGAATGTCGACAAATTAATGATTATTTACCCAAATAATTCATTAAATACGTGAAAGCGTTCTTGTTGGATGTTGTGTCTAAACGGCATATTGAACTCTAATGCGCCCCACTATTTCATTGCGGAAAGGGCGGTAGATTAAAAAGTAGTGGGGCTACTTTTGTGACGTAGCATATATTTTTCACTAACACTACTTATTAGAATTAAAAATAGTTACATAATTAGAGTAACCAAAACTTGCGGACTCGCATAGGCGTCGGTATTACGGGTTAATATAAGAATACGAAAAATTCATAAATAAACTTACTTGCTAATTATTCAACAAATTAGAGGCATCAGGATGTGAACTACTGTAAACTTGCATCATTGCATATGTTTCACAGTTACTTCTTTAAACCTTGTGCGTCGACAGGAAAAAATATTCTTATACATAGAAAACGATCTCTCCACATCTAAGGAAGTTACATTTGCATGTAGAAACTGTTTTTCAAAATCACTTAAAAGTTCACTATTCTTACACTTATTATAAACGGCCTCTAAGATATTAAAATCGGGATTTTTCCTTAAAACATCTGCCAACTTTTGACTAGCGCATAATCCTGGCGTATCATTTAATGTGTGTAATATATTTTTTACACTCTCCACTATGTCTAATGATTCTTGCAATGACAATTCAGTACATTGTAGTTTTCTGATGGCATCTAGTAATACTGTATTAATTGGTACTATGTTGTTAAATCTTCTAAAAGTTGAGGAATTTGAAATTCTCTTTGACTTTCTCTAATTGCTTTCGATTTCATTCCGATTAAATCGCATTATAACTGATTGAATTTGTTGAAAATGGATCAAATAGTAAGAAGCTGCTGTTAGCCAAGTACCCCATCGCGTTAAAATTGGTTCAGGAGGTTCTGGAATACCTGGACAACATTTACGAAATTCTTTTAAACGTTTAGGAGATTTATGAAACACTGCTTTTTTACTTCCAATCATCCGATCAACGTTTCCGTAATGTTTTCGAACAACTTCACCAAATAAAAATGCAAAGCATGCAGCACGCAGGTTATATGTATTAAGTTAGGAAATATATGTTTTAAGGATCGCCCAACACTTAACATCGTTGCTGCACTATCTGTCACTATCATCACAACTTGATCTTGGGCAATTTTAAATTTTTTCAAAGCGTTCATTATCACTTTTTGAATATTTTCCGCAGTACATTGTTGAACACGTTTGCAAGCTAACAAATATCGAGATGCTGTGCTCTCGCTAGATAAAACGCGAGCTATTACATTCACAATACTGTTTTTCTTTATATCGGTCGTCTCGTCCACGGTAATCCATATTTTTTTGGAACACAAATCACGTTTACACACATTTTCTAGCATCTCTTTCATTCGCGGCAAATGATTCTGTAATTGTGTTTGTGAGACGCTACCAGCTGACAGAAATTAGGCGACTCTATAACCTAAATTCTGACTGACAAGGTTTAAACATGAAATTTTACTAACGATTTACTTAATAACGTTAGGACAAAGATCTAATTTACGAAATGATGCTTGAAATACTTCTGAATATACGCCGTTGTCTGTTTTAAAGGACTTTTACATTAATTTTGACGATTTATAAGATTAGGAGAATAAAAAGAAGAGTGGATATGTCAGTGTTACACTACGATCGTCGCTATCTGGACTTATATTTTTAATACAATGTCCTCGCTCCAAGCACATTCGGCCTGGGGGGAATGTTGGCTACCAAAATTTTCCTATTTACCCGCTAGAGGGGCTTTCATCACAATCGGGTGGCTATCCTGAACACCCTAACCGTTCTAGATTGACAGTTGACGTTGACGTTGTAAATACTGAACATTACAATATATATTGGAATATTTTTCTCAGGGAAGTTTTGAGAAAAATTTGAAATTCTCTAAATTTATTTAAAGTTTTAAATTCTTTGTGAGATCTAGAGTATTCCTGAATACTCTTTGTGCAATTTTCTAGTGAATTTTCAATTTGATAAATCGAAATTAACGAATGTTAGAATTAGAAATCTAACTAACCTTGAATTCGAATGAAACCGATGTCAGATAAACATCCTGTCTATACTAACTTCTACAGGGAACTGCCTGCTCTAACCTTCAGCCCTTTCTTCTTTGAATGAATACTTTAATTTTACTAGCAAACACTTTAAATTGGTCTCGTAGTCAAGCAAACACAAAATGATTCGACGAAAGCTGAATCGAGATTGATTAAAATTTTGGCGTCCCTTATCTTTCTTTTATTTGTATGCGCGAAAGATGGCGATTGTTTCATTCCACAGAAAATTTTGATAAAATTAAACCCAGATATCGACTTTTATAATGCATTCCGATGGAAGGAAGTTATTTGTGGAAATAGCATACGAGAATGAATGCAGTGACGTAACCAGGTGATTCAAATTAGAAGACTCTATGACTTAAATTCTGACTGACAACATAACCATAATGAAATGCACTAACAATTTATTTAATAATGTTCGGACAAAGATTTTACTTATGCAATTATGTTCGAAATATCTTTCCATTTACCCTGTTGTCTGCTTCAGATAACTTTTGCATTAATTTTGACGATAATAAGGAAAATAAGCAGAAGAGTTGATTTGTCTGTGTTACCCTACGATCGTCGTTGTCTGGACTTAACTTTATTGTTTAACATCAACGCCCCAAGGCCAGTTGGTTGAGGGGAAATGATGACTTGAAAAATTATATTTTTACCCGCAAGAGGGATATTTCATTACAAACGAGTGGCTAACCTGAACACCCTATTCGTTCTGAGATTGGCAGCTGATGTTGTCGTTGTTATAAATATTGAACATTACAATATATATCTTTTCCCGAACTAGGATAGAATTAGATTTATATTAAAACTGTTCTGTGTTTCTCGCTCAAATTTATTCGGTCATTCGGTTGATGATGAGATTGCCCAGGAGCCCTCGAAACAGCTGTTCTGAATTAGTTAATTCGTATTTTGTGTGGTGAGGAGTGTGCCGATACTTCGTGTTCTTTGCTACTATGTAATTGATCTTGTCCTGCAGGATCATGTATTTATTACATGGAACCATAAAGAGAAGGAATCCGAGGATTTGATCTTTTTGACTGTAGTATTTATTACAATATCAGCAATGATAGGCGTCCTATGTCGATCCTCCAAGTGATGTGTTTTTTTTTAACCTCTAAAGCTCTTGGCAGACTACAAGACAATAATAAGATTAAATTGAAAACGCGTTCATTTCTTTCCGTTTTATTCACGCGATTTGCTTTAAAAGCGTGTAACATAATAAGTATCCTATATCGGCAACAGGCGAAATTGGTCGGATGAAAGTAAATACCTTTGTTTTTCTTTGGGATCTGTTTTGTTTTCGTTTTCATTGTTTGTTTTTCATTTTCCCGCAACGAGGAAGTAACAGCAGACGACGCTTTGGATTTGAATGTGTCTACGTAGATGTACGTGGTTTTGCATTGGATCACGAGTTAAGTTCAAAATACCATTCGTAAAAAAAAGCAACGCAACGGTCTTAAAACGTATATATCGTGATTTAGAATAAATAAAATGTCTGAACGTGTTGTTTTTCAATTTCAGTATTTAAACTTACACAATGAACTGCCGAAGTTCTTTGTTTATCTAAATTATTTGCATGCAATGTTGGTAATATCTAATTAAAGTAGTTATATGGTAGAGGCGTTGTAACGGTAAACTTTCCATGCTACTGTCCGTCCGTGGTAATTCTCTATGATTCGTTGTTTTCCCCCTTTACGCTGGTTGCCGACACTCACTTGCGGTTGTGCAGTTGTAAAATTCTAGCCACTTGCCGGGCTTCTACTTTTAATTTGCAATAATTGGATTTTATTATAGCCGTTGCTGCTGTTTCTTTTTTGATGGATTGCATTTGTTGCTAGTTGCCGAAGTGCAAGATATAAGAGCAGTTCTGTTTTGAAGTGTATATTTTTTCGCTAGTTAGCGGATTCAACACGTGGTATGCTACTTTTTTCCCTTCTTACTTTCTTATTGCTCATTACTCTGATTTATTTCAGGCTTTATTTACTTTCTGTCTTTCTTTTCTACATTTTACCTTCGATATGGATTTAATTCCGCTGTAATATACTTCCCTCAAAACACGGACACAGTATTAGAGCACACTAGACACCCTAGTGCCCTCGTGGACCTATTTTCACACCTTTGAGATCATTAGCAAGCATCGCAGCTTATTAGAAGCTTACCAGGAATCATTTTTGGAGTTGAATAATCCCAGCATAGCTTGTTTTTCCTCTGCGAGGCTTCGGCGAAGCAGTATTTCTCGATGTCTTTAAATGTAATATACAAGCGTAAATCAAAAATTAACTGTATTAAACAAAGATAGGTGTACAACAGATACATTATTTTTCGATATAGTCGCCACTTTTAGCAATGCACTTGGTCCAATGAGCCACAAGCTTCCGTATGCCTTCCTGGTATTAAGTACAACCTTCGTAATTGCTACAGCTGTACACTCTCCTAGTCTTCGGCTAGCTAGTAACAGTGGTAATGCTAGTGCTAATATCTAGTATGCGTACCATAATATTTACAATTGAATTTTTTTTACAGTCTGCTGTCTCGTCAACACATAGCCAAAGAAACTGTTTTTTCAATATGCGTTTCATTTTCTTTTCTACGTCATCGCGTACAAATGCAACATGCTTACGTGCCGTTTTCTCCGTTGGCAACCGCAAGTCGGGATTGTATTTGTACCAAAAGTCCTTAAACGGTTGTTTATCGAGTAAGCCTAGTGGCAAATTACAGTTTATTAAGATAAGAATTACATAAAAAAATGCACTTCTTGGTGGCATGCCCAATTTTCGTTTTTTATGCTGCGCGGAATTTACGTGTCTTGTACAGTTCCACTTCTTATTTGACATCAGATGTATTTTGCACACTTTACACACTATCTTACTCCCGCTGTAAAACAAATCGAGAAAGTCAGAAATAAACTTATTTACTATGTCTTGAAATGGGAGTTTTTAGCCTTCGACATGTTTACTAAAAACTACAATTAATAACTACGTTTGTGTCAATAAAATCAAAATGCACTACACTAAATAATAACTACAATTAATAACTACGTCCATATCAATAAAATCAACACGCCCTATCCGCTATCCAATGCTAAACTGAACTGAGTCGTGATGATTTGTCGTATCGTATCATAATCGACCAGTCCTCCCCGCCCACCTAAACACAGTCACACCGCCGCTGCGATTGCTCACCAGTTACCGGGCTCTAATCATTGCTACCTTTTTCTGATATTTCTTTGTTGTATAGGTAGGTGGGTTTGTATCCTAAATATCTAAATAAATAAAGAAATATTAATTGTATAAAAGCGTCGCTTTTGCTGCCTTAAAATTAATTATTCTCTCTCTCCAATCACTTTCAATAAGTGTTAATGACACTATTTGTAAACGCACAAAAATATATTAACGAATATCTAATCTAATTCTACCATTTTCATTTCGCCCGTTCTTAATCCCTCGAAAGAATTTTTGATAAACATCTTTAATACAGGCGAGGCGACGTAAAATTCACCCAGAAAAAATGATCTTACAGTTTATTCATAAAAATATACATCAATTACCCTCTCCATAAAAGAATTAAAAATGCGCTCCGCTTTAATATAACAGGGGGAGCAATGACGTCATGCCCGCCCTCAGAGCTGCTTTCGCGGAGCTGTGGTAGATAGTACCCTTACATTAACAACCGGCAACACAAGAAAGAACATCAAGCGCGGCAGATCCCCTGAGATTAATGAAGAAAGATGACTTTTGATGGGGTAAATGTACACCTTGAAAATATACCGTTTATTGCGTTAATTTATTATAACTTATTATGCAAGATAAGTAATGAAAGCGTGGCGATGAAGTGTAAAGGAAGAGAAGGTGGAGACGGAGAGAATGCCTTGAAAATCGGGGGATCGCGAAATGGGGATGATTTTATTCGCTGTAGGGTGATTATAATATTAGAAGATATGTAGCAGCTTACTCAGGTACCACTTACTGATGCTGAGATATAACGCGTATTTTTTGCTAGAACTTGTTGCAGTATTAACTTATTGCTTTGAAGAAACAGTATACAGGGTTTCCAAGATATTCACTAATCATTTACACAATTGGCATCTCAGCCTAGTTCCGAAAATTTGCAGCATACAATAAGCACCTTCACTCCACTAAAATAAAAGACTTTCCACCCAGGATAAGTTCCAGTTATACCAGAAATCATGGGCAATTTTCTAACTTTCAATAGAATATAATTTCCTCATTTAAATTCCGTGTATTATTATGGAGTGGTTTGGGGAACATTCCAAGGCATCAATCACTGATCAGATTGAAATTAAGCAGATCTTTAGGGCCAATCGGGTGTTGTAAAACACCGCTTTCTATTTTGATGATTTTCGAATTTTTGCAATTTACGAGTAAAAAAAAAAATGCGCCTTCTATAATTCTATCAAACTAGCGTAGATGAGATTTTTTGCCACCCCCTTGCGGAGTGAGGGTTGATATTATTATATCGTCCATCATGATCAGTATCTTTCCTACTTCAATACCATAAAATTATTGGCTTTTTAGATTTTCAAGTTGTTTCATAAAATCAGTCAAAATTTTGAAAAGCTTTAAAATAATATTACGACACGATTCTAACATTTTTTTGCTTCTTGGGCACCTAGGACTTGGTGGTATAATTTGGGCAAGTCATTGTATCTAGCTAAATCCTCAAAGTATTCTTTTAATGGGGTCCATGACTGTAGAATTAATTCTACAGCCGATAATATTGGTAGCCATCTGGTTGGACAATGTTTTATTAGTAGAGTTGCCAACTAGCGCCAACGGGCAGTGGCGGAGGTTCGATACTACCCTCAGTATAACTGCGAATCTCAACCAAGTCTGTTGTGTAAACATGTACGCTGCCGTAAATACTATTTCGTAGCTCTACGTTTGTTTTAAAAATGTTGCCCACGTCGCGAAAACGACCTATGTTGGACAAAGTTACAGAATTTATAGCAAAAATGCCTAACCTAAATTATGATGGCGCTAAAATTTAATGTGTAGTTTCTAACATCCTTTTAATGTGTAGGTCCAAAAGGGATTGTCTACGTCACGTAAATAGTAAACAGCATTCTTCAAAAAAAATTTGCACACGACACTATGACAAATTTAAATTTAATTTATGTGTTACCTTTATTGCATGTAATCTACCGCTTAATTTACTAGATAAGGAAGCATATATCTTCTTTTGGAATAAATATTCGGACTGCAAATTACCAAGTCGGGCATCGTTACAAAGAATTGTGTCATCTGCTCGTGAACATGTTGAAAAAAGAATTAAATCGGAGTTGAAAGATAAAAAACTGTGGTTATATGTGGACGAAACAACAGATCGTAAAAAACATTCTGTGGTTAATGTAATGGTACGTACAATGGCACCACGTCAATCGTCACCTTCAATTCTATTAGCTCCCAGACGAGTACAACAATGTACTGCCGAAGTAATTTCAAATTAGTCTTAAATACATTGGAAAAGTTTGAACATTCAACAAACCAACTGTTGATGTTTATGAGTGATGGTGCCGCAAACATAGTTTCTGTAGGCCGGTCTCTTAAAAAACATTGTGCTAACTTGTTACATATTACGTGTAAAATTCATGCTTTCAGTTATGTGGCAGATAGTATTAGAAAATGTTATCCTGAGGTAGACGCTTTAATAGCGCATACAAAAGCAGTGTTTGTCAAATCCCCAAAACGTATTCGCAAATATCACAGACTGTACCCCCGTATGCCTGAGCCACCAGAACCTATTCACACACGTTGGGGAACATGGTTACAGGCCACGTTTTATTATCATAAATATTTTGAGAATATTAAGAACGTGGTTTTACAATTCGATCCAAAGGAAGCTGCGGCTATCAAGGAAAGCCAGTTGAAATTTCAAGATAGTCAGGTTAAAACGGATTTAAAAACTATTCAGAACAATTACAACTAGTGGAGGCAATAGAAAAATTACAAAATCCTTCGGCAAATAGTGCAACACGTTCACGCACAGCTATGCGCGGTGGAAGACGCAAAAAATGTTTGTGTTCTGGAAAGGTGTGTTTTAGAGAAAGATTCTGATTTTGACACATTAAGACAAATTTGTGAAGGTGCGTCAACAGAACCGTTAAGTTGTTCCAAAGATTATTTTAATTACGCAAATATAACGTCACTAGATGTAGAACGTTCGTTTTCTGCATATAAACTTTTTCCGCACGCCGCACCCGGTTTGCCGAAACAACTGTGGAAACATATCTAATGTTGCAGATATTTAACAGACATTATTCACTTTGTGATTTCACGGAAGACTCTTAAGACGGTAAGTGTTTGAGCACGTATTATGTTTTATTTCTGACCATTTATTTTGTGTAAGCTTTTATGCGCCCGCCACTGGCTGTTGGCGCAAATTGAGCAACTCTACTAATATGTGTGCACGTACCAAACTGAAAACCATTAATTATGCGTCTTTGAAAACCAGAACTACAAGCATACAATACAAAATCTCAACAGTGCACAACAAAAGAACAGAAGTATATCTGTGAACGCGTGACACAACCAATCAAAGACGAAGAACAAAATATAGGTTATGTTACTGTTTTACTACGACTCTACAGTGTAGCTAATACAATTTAGCTCCTGCTTTCTTTCATGTACTATGTTCCATGTTTGTTAGATTAAAGAACTTTTCTTGCGACGATCCTTGTAGTCAAATGAGAATAAGAGGACAAAGTATCTAAACGAGGACAATATTTGAGGAACAAGGACTGGTGGCAACCCTATGGACAACGGTATAAATAAAGCAGAGGAAGGAAAACATTTTTTGAAAGTAAAAACGGTTAATTTGAAAAAGTCAGGAAATTTTTTGGAGACAAGTACATATATTAAAGCAAACGGAAACGTGAACTAGTACATCCACTAGCGGATATCCATGTGTTACATCCAACGTAGGAGGTACTCCTAGCGTCGAATTAAGCAAGGAGCAAGTCAGGGAAATTGGTATCAACTGTGAAAAGTTTTTTGATTAGAATCACTACCCTAACACACAAATAGAAATTAACAGTAGAGGGTAAAAAAATTGTGAAGGTTTATATATAAAAAATTGGCAAAATTCTTGAGCAAAAGTTGTTTATCATGTGCATAAGCGACGTTTCGATTAAACTACCATGTTTTTCAAGGATACAAAACATTTATTAAGACGCTGTTAAATTAAATCAATTAACACTGCGTCTGAAACTTACTTTCAACGCATTTCCTATCGGTAAATATTAAACGGAGAAGCTGCATTTACTAAAATTTGCTGCAGAGTTCTCGGAATTTAACCTAAGAACCTAAGAATTGGTATATAAACAAATATAACACAAACAAACGTACAACACTGAATACGACAGTTTCGAGATACACAGCACTACCCAACCCTCGTCTAGGTCTGGGTATTAGGAGATTCTATAAAAACAATTCTCAGTAAAATAACCTTCTAAAGCTCTCTTAAATTTCGACGCACCCAACGACCTCAACTCTGATCGTAATTTATTAAATACCTTAATGCATACATATCTTGGATTCTTTTCATATGGTTTTATGAGTTAGAATTGAATATTGTTGTTACTTCTAGTATTATACGCGCAAACATTGCACACTTACATAGAAGGCAATGACATAGAAGGCAATGACATTAAACCATTGGCCTTAAATACAGGTAGGCAGGAATCAATTGTCTCTAAATGAAACATGGTGCGAAATAGTCGCTTCTGAAAAATAGAGCAACGCAAAGAATGGGATGACTGACCCTGGAATGTAATTCCATATCTCGGTCTAGATGAAATGTACGCATGGTAAGGCATCAATAGTATATCGACGTTAACGCAACATCTAAGCCTGAACAACGCGTAATTCAATGAACTTAACTTTAAACAGAGCGCTAAAATATATCATAATACCTAGCACCCTTCCAGCACCTAACCATACAGTTCTCTGTCACGCGATTCTCAGAATTCCTAAGAGATTACCGAGATAGTAAGTTTTGTAAGTTATTGGCAAACAGAAGTAGTACAAGTATCACTTTAGTCTTTTTTATAAATACCTATATAAAAGTGCATATCTCTTAACAATTTTTTTGTCGATGTATTTTTCTAGCTGCATGTTATAGCAATTTGGACATACTACAGTCTGTTTGAAGTTATTGGCGCACTGTACCTAATATGGATGTTATTAATATTGTTAAAACCAAGTTAGAACCTCAACATCGAGACCTAACCTAGCCTATTCAGATTCACTTTACAGGTTCCTGGGAAATGTGAATAACCTAAAAGATACCTGAAGGAAATCTGTAAGATTTAAGCTTTCGTAGACTACGCGACCACGTAGATCTTTTGGAGGGTCTTGATATCACCTTAACGTAAAGGAGGAGGTTAATGATATTTTAGGGAGCTAGGGTTTATTTACAAGAATAAAGGCACCACGTCAATGCAAACTGGAGATTAATTTTCTGCATTATACTTATTCTTTACGTACTTTTGTTAGTTTATCCACAATGTTAATAAAGTTTTTCAAAACATTGTGTATTTCTAACACTTTGTTATCCTATGTGCTCATAGATGGATGCTTTCTTCTCCAAAAAGAAAAAAGCATCTATCGTGCTAACCATTTCAGTGGAGTAACAATACCAACAGAATAATATATTTGTCAAAGTAATGGCATACTATTGTAATGTTCAATATTTACGGACAACTACAGCATCTGCTATCAACCTCTGAACGAGTAGGTTTTCTCTCTGAACGAGCAGGTTTAGGTTTTTCACTCATTGGTAATTAAATATCCCCCTTGCGGAGAACAATGGAAATTTCCTCGTTACCATTTCCCCCCAGTCAACTGGCCTTGGGGCGTTGATGTTAAATATTATAGTTAAGTCCAGATTGACGACGATCGTAGGGTAACATGGACAAATTTACTCTTCAGTTAATTTTCCTATTCACATAATCCGCCCAAATTCGTGTAGAAATCGGCTAAAATAAGCAACAGCGTAAATTGACAGGTATTCTAAGCAATATCTCATCAATTAAAATATCCTATAGATTGTATGTCACATGTCAAACGGTTGTTTTGAGAACAAACTTGTGACACATTTCCAAATTGTTGTAAGTTTAATATTTTTATGTTATTGGGTAACTTATTGTATTTCTTATAAATATTCAATGGAAATCTCCTAGGATATGATGAAAAATGAAAATACTAGTAGGATATTCAGTACCGTCAAATGGGGTGAAACGGATCAGGTGAGGAGAAGCAGATCAAAGTTACGATATTTACTTAATTTTGATATTGTGCCAATGTTACGTTACTAGGTGTCTTGAGCGCTTGTTCCGATTGCTCAGCAGTGTTTAATTATTGTTAAGGTTCGACAAACGAATGCAACGTCGGAACCCCTCTGACGTTGCATTCGCGCCAAATTAAGTACCTGAGATGCAGTATTATTAAAAAATAATATATTCTTACCTTTCATTGACGTCTTGATATCCACTGCGACAAAATATTACCGCCCCAAGACGGCACGACGTCAATAAAAGGTAAGAAATGTACTATTTTTTAATAATACTGTATCTCACGTATCTACTTTTGCGCGATACGCCTCTGACGTTGCACTCGTTTGTCGAATCTTAATTATTGTTTAAGTAGTGAGAGTTTTGTTTGAGGGTGGGCAAGTGGTATGTAAACTAGTTAAAAAACTAATACAACTGATTGGAAATATTTAATATTTTACCAAATATTAAAACAAATTATTTCACAGAAGAATTGAAAGTATTTAAATGTTTCATCAAAGCGTACGTTAATGCGTTTGACAGTTTCAAACACATTTATAGCAACTTTCTTTTTCTCTTTGAAAACTGTCATTTTATGGGGTGAAGCGGATTACATGAAGTTTATCATAAAGTAGATACCTACGTCTTTTCAGGCATGCCACATGTCTATAGAAAAAAAATAGGGGAACGTGGCAACCAAGTAATAAGAATGACAATTTTTTTGTATACAGTGTGTCCTCTTAAGTTCTCTACATATGGAAACTTTTTTGTTATCAATTTTATGAAGGAAAGTTACTTTTTGCAAAAAGTTCTGCTTCCTCAAAATTCATGATTAAGCTACCCACACTTCATTTACAACGTACAGGATGATCGAAACTTCGAACTTTAAAAAATCAAAATTGACCAAAGAGAATTAAAGAATGAAAAAGTATGTTCGAATTTAAATTCAATGCCTTTTACTGTTTAAATTAACGTTTACATCTATAACATATACATTTTTATAATGAACATTAATCAGAAAGGAAAAATTATTTTCAAAGAAAATTTAAACAAATGAATCTTTAGTTTACTTTCATTGCACATTTTCCTCGACATATCCACCTTCCCTCTCCATACAGGTAGCTGTTCTTGCAGAAAATTCCTTCAGTATATTTCTAGCTATGATTTTTTATCATAGAATCGTCGGTGCGTCACTGCATTTATTCTCGTATGCTACTTGCAGAAATAATTTCATTTCATCGAAATTCATCGTAAAAGTTTCTATTTGGGTTAAATTACCAAAAATTGCTGTGGAATAAAACAATCGCCGGTCTTTCGCGATTTAAAATAAACGAAAGATGAGCGACGCCATAAAATGTTCATCAATCCTCATTCAGCCTTCGTTGAATTAAAGTGTTTCTTAACTCCGATACCAATTTAAAGTGTTCGATTGTGAAATCGAAGTATTTATTCGAAGAGAAAAAGGGTTAAATTTCCAGAACAGGCAGTTTCCTGTAAAGGTTATATGTTAGGTTATTTGTTTCAAGAGATCATATATATGTGAATTAAATGATGATGTCAAAAAAATTATTTCTTTAGAATAAAAGAATATATCTTTGCGACCATTTAAAATTACGATTTAGTTGACTAAATGCATATTTGCTCGAATCTTTTTTCTCTGTGTAGAGACGAAGATATGGGCTGGTTCAGAGCTCCTTTTTCACCATTAATGACAATTTAGGAAAAATCAACAGCATGTCATGAAATCAAATTTTACCGCTACTTATATTTATGCATAGCGCCGTAGTTATAGGTTTAACAATAGTACGTTGAAATTTAAAATTACCTTTTATTATTAACGTATTCCTGTTATTTCTCATATTAAACATTAGTGTTTATCTATGGTGGGAATTTCCCGTAATCTACTTTACAGGTAAATATGATTTTTACATTTCAAAGTTGGGAATCAGCGTTCCGAATAGGTTGCCATATGTGAAATTCCGTTCACGTCCCGACGTCACTTAATTCCGTTAGAAAATTTCCTACATTTTCGCCGAGCTTTTCCGCGCCAACTCGTACGGCTCAGGGCGTTTTTATCCTAATGCATTCAAGTGAATTCGTCTAATCTTCTTCCGGTGTCGAAGAGCGAAGTACAAAAGCATGTCACTGCTCAATCTGGGCCGCCGCTGCAATTCCACTTCCCGACCTAAATCCGCCAATCTCGTTTTTGACACGGTTTTGAATCTAATTGAAACGAGGAAAAAACGTTTATGTTGGCGAGATGGCGTTCTTGCGGATACAGAATGGTAGTATTATGAGATTTCGTCTTTCGTGATTTGATCTGTACCTACTTACGTATCTAATTTAGGTAATTCGGTTATTCTTCAATTTTGTTACCAGCAGGCTTATGCTGGAAAGTGGATTTCAGAGGAGATATTTGTTGAAATAATTTTCTTACGACACTTTTTTGTAGAGAAGGAAGATCTTTCATCTTTTATGTTTATAAGCATATTACTTATCCATCTAAAGCAGTAGTCCCCAAACTACGGCCCACGGGCCAATTCCGTCCCGCCAGCGTGATCAATCCAGCCCGCGACAGCTAATGGCTGATTGTTCTTATTGTTGCTGTGATAAGTTGGATAAAAAAACACAAAATGATAACTCGGTTTTATTTACTTGTTAGGTATAGCTTAATGACAAGTATAACACACAGAAAGTTTAACTTAAGCATAATAGCTAACAAATAATTGAAATGAATCCCGCTAACAGTTTATAATGTCCACTTGTAAAAAATACTAATGAGATTTATGTAATTGTGATTTTCCACTGACAATAGTTTATAGTTGTGGACCAAATTTACTTGTACCAATTATTAAAAGAGATTTAAGATGCTCATCAGTTAACTGAGATCTGTAAACATTCTTTGTGTACTTCATCTTGGAGAATGTTTTTTGACACAAGTAGTACCAAAAACAGAAAACAGCCCACGAGCAAATTTATGCAAATTAGCAAATTGTTGCAATGGAGGACTCTTATAAAATTCCAACAAAGATAAGTTTTGATATTTGTTCTTAATTATATCACTCCACTATAAATCAATAATTTCCATTTGAAGTTCCGGGGCTAGGGTTTCAATGTCAGTATCAAAAAGATTTTGAAAAATCTTAATTTCATTCGCAATGACATCAAAGTCTGAGAAACGAGTATCAAAATTTATCTTCAAAGCACTCAAAGCTTCGATTGCAAAATCGACGGGAAACTCAGACTCAGTAGTGTGGCTGAATATTTCACATGTTTTAAACTGTGTGAAACATTTTTTACGTAATTGTGATTGAAACAGTATTATTTTCTGCCGGAACGATTTGATATTAATGTATAAATCAGGGAGAAGCTGGTTTTCTCCTTGCAATCTCAAATTCAGCTCGTTCATATGTTTTGTCAAATCGACATAGAATGCTAACTTCCACAGCCATTCGCTATTTTGTAATTCGGTAAGAGGGCGATGCTTTTCATTCAAAAAAATTTCGAGCTCTGCTCAAAGTTCAAGAAAGCGCCGAAGGACTTTTCCGCAACTAAGCCAGCGTACGGCTGTATGATATGGTAAGTCATTTTGTCCAATCTCTTCAATAAACTCGCGGAATTGTCGGTGATTCAGCCCAGTGGGTCTGATGAAATTAACAACTGGTATGACTGGTTTTACAACTTCAGACATATCCAAACATTTTCCGCACAAGGACTGTTGATGAATGATACAATATAAGACTAATGGTTTTGAACCACCATCATTTTCTACAGCCTTTGACACAAGTACAACCACTTCTACATTTTTTCCACATATGTTTTTGCCTCCATCAGTTGTAATAGATTTCCGATCGAAGGTTCTTTTTATTAGTGGCATTTTTAACTCCCTTAAGAATATCTTCCCCAGTAGTCGTGCCGTGAATACTATCAATATCAAGAAGTTCTTCAAACACTTCATAGCTTTTATCTTCTCCTCAAATAAAAATCAACACCTGAGCAGTATCTGACACATCCGTTGACTCATCCAAGACCAGAGAAAACCACTCAAGATGTCCATTTTTGTCAGGCAGTTGAGATGATATATGTATTTTTTGCGATGTCTTGTATCCTCCGAGCCACGGTACTTGCTGACAAACTGACAGTTTTAAGTAAATTTACCTTTTCGGGGCACATCTTCGGCTACTGCAATTACGCATTCTTTGATCATTTCACCATCGGTGAATGGTTTTCCACGTTTTGCGATTTCAGGAGCCACACGAAAGCTGGCACGAGCTGTAGCCTCTTGTTCAGTGTTGACTTTCATTAACAAAGATTGCTGCGATTTCAATCCACGCTTCAGAGCTTCAAATTTTTCTGTTCGCAAACTTCCTGTATATTTTGAGTAATTTTGAAAATGTTTCGTTTCATAATGACGTTTAATGTTATATTCTTTGAGAACGGCTATGGTTTCATTGCAAATCAAACATAGCGTCTTATTACTGGACTCAATCACGAAATATTGATACTTCCATTGATCTTTGAATGTTCTGCATTCACTGTCTATTTTTCGCTTCTTCTCCATACTAGTAAATCACACACAAAAACACACACAAATATAGTAAATTATGTACTTTTCTTCAAATTTCGAGAAAAATTAACGATGGAAGCAACGCGATATCCAAGAACGACCGCGCGCACACGTACAAAAAGAACGAAAAAAAAAACATCAATTCTAATTAGCAAATCGCTGCCACTGTTCGTAGCCACTCTTCGAATAACAACGACCTTTCGCGGTGGTCCCGTCGCAACATTATAAGATACAGCTCGTACGCTTGATAAAACCTCGCAACGCTTTAAAGAAGGGAAGACGTAGAGCCGCTATATATCTTCCTTCTTCTCACTGAGCCTCGCCGGCAGTGAATCAGGACGCCGGTTACCAACCGCACAGTCGAGGTGACTAGATCCGATTCTATATTACCGACCTTAACTGCTTGAACTGGCGGACCGCACTAAGAGATAAATCGCAACCAAATCACGTCCTAAATAATAATGTTATCTGGTGACATCTACGTCCTTTATTGTACAATGGACATGAATAGTAATAAGAAAGACGAGTTTTAACCGTTACTTTGACTGCACTTTCGTCTTAGTGAAGTTGGAGTTTGGGCGGTGCAACGCGATCAGTCGCGTTGCTTTTTTATCTCTACGAAGGGCGGAGTTAGCGGTTAATATCGTCTTGTTACGCGGTGATTTTCTCTTCTACGAGTCGGAATTTACGCGGTCTATTTATGCTAATCATGAGCTTTCTGCGGTTAAAAGTATTCGATTAGATGTAAAATGTGGTGGAGGCGCCAGTATGGATGATTTAAATGGTTTTAAATAGTTCTTTTTTGTAGAAGAAAGTAATTATTCACTGCAACTGAGTGCTGCTAATGTAATTAAGATGCATTGGGGATAAATTTTAAGTTTTATAGCTATGCTTGAATCGCTTAAGATACAATGTCTCTAAAACTCTGCTCTACAAAATTTTTCGCTAATTAATCACTAGTCCACCCTATTCGATTGAATTATTAGTGATAATAATAATAGTTTATACATCCCTAGATCGTACAAACAGCGATATAGAATAAGTCAAATAAAATATATACATTGTAAATACATGGTAGACAAAAACAAGAACAAATAGATATACATAACCCTAAAAACAAACTACAGAAATTCTGGTTCCGCCAATGTGTGTTACGAATAGTCCCAAACACAGTCACAACTCCATAAATTCTCTAAGAGAATAAGGGCAGCTTTTCAAAACATAATGTTTTACTTCTTTCAGAAAGACATGTTTAAGCACATTATTAAAATTCTCATGCAATTTATTAACAAACCTTTTACTAGAGTAAAGAGGAGATTTCCCCAAGGTCGTAGTTTTGTCCCTATCAAGTTTAATCTGCTCACGATGTCGTGTGAAATAATTATGACATTATCAGAGTTATTAAAACTTTTGTTGGAATTTTTAATCGTTTTAGTAATAATGGGAAAAGATATATCCATATAGTACTTTAAAATGTTTAACAGAATTTCAAACTTTTGATCAACACCATCAACAGAATGCATACAAGAAAAATCCCCATTCATTACTTTGTTATGAAACTATATTTAGAGTTGCTGAATTTGCGCCAAATTACACAAAATAAATGGTCAGAAATAAAATATAATACGTGTTCAAACACTTACTGTTCTAAGAGTCTTCTGTGAAATCACAAAGTGAATAATGTCTGTTAAATATCTGCAACATTAGATATGTTTCCACAGTTATTTCGGCAAACCGAGTGCGGCGTGAGGAAAAAGTGTGTTTATATGCACAAAACGAACGTTCTACATCTAGTGACGTTATATTTGCGTAACTAAAATAATCTTTGGAACAACTTAACGGTTCTGTTGACGCACCTTCACAAATTTGTCTTAATGTGCCAAAATCAGAATCTTTCTCTAAAACACCTTTCTAGAACACAAACATTTTTTGCGTCTTCTACCGCGCATAGCTGTGCGTGAACATGTTGCACTATTTGCAGAGATTCCACTAACGACACCGAAAGATTTTGTAATTTTCCTATTGCCTCCACGTGTCCGAAGTAATTGTTCTGAATAATTTTTAGATCCGTTTTAACCTGGCTATTTTGAAATTTCGACTGGCTTTCCTTGATAGCCGCAGCTTCCTTTGGATCGAATTGTAAAACCACGTTCTTAATATTTTCAAGATATTTATGATAATAAAACGCGGCCGGTAACCATGTTCCCCAACTTGTAAGAATAGGTTCTGGTGGCTCAGGCATACGGGGGCACAGTCTGTGAAATTTACGAATACGTTTTGGGGATCTGACAAACACTGCTTTTGTATGCGCTATTAAAGCGTCTACCACAGGATAACATTTTCTAATACTATCTGCCACATGACTGAAAGCATGAATTTTACACGTAATATGTAACAAGTTAGCACAATGTTTTTTAAGAGACCGACCTACAGAAAGCATGTTTGCGGCACCATCACTCATAAACGTCAACAGTTGGTTTGTTGAAAGTTCAAACTTTTCCAATGTATTTAACACTAACTTTGAAATTACTTCGGCAGTACATTGTTGTACTCGTCTAGAAGCTAATAGAATTGAAGGTGACGATTGATGTGGTTCCATTGTAGGTACCATTAACATTAACCATAGAATGTTTTTTATGATCTGTTGCTTCGTCCACACATAACCATAGTTTTTTATCTTTCAACTCTGATTTAATTCTTTTTTCAACATGTTCACGAGCAGATACCACAATTCTTTGTAACGATGCCCGGCTCGGTAATTTGCAGTCCGAATATTTATTCCAAAAGAAGACATATGCTTCCCTGTCTAGTAAATTAAACGGTAGATTACATGCAATAATGGTAACACATAAATTAAATTTAAATTTGTCATAGTGTCGTGTGCAATTTTTCTTTTAAGAATGCTATTTACTATTTACGTGACGTCGACAATTCCTTTTGGACCAACACATTAAAGGGGTATTACAAGCTACATATTGAATTTTAATGCCATCATAATTTAGGTCAGGCATTTCTGCTAGAAATTCTGTAACTTTTTCCAACATTGGTCGTTTTCGCGACGGTCGTTTTCGCGACATTTTTAAAACAAACGTAGAACTACGAAGTAGTATTTACGGCAGCGTACATGTATACACAACAGATCTGGTTGAGACTCGCAGTTACACTGAGGGTTTAATCTTCTGAGCGTTACTGCCAGGGACTCTTCTCCCCACACCAAGAGCTGCGATTATAGCTTTGTGATCACCAAGCAACAACCCATCAACTCTTTCAGTATATTCATTTAAGGACATATTTGTCAAAAAATAATCTATTTTTGTTGAAACGGTACTAATTCTAGTAGGCTCTAAACTTTGATAATTTAAACTATTCGTAAAATCATTTAATGTTCGTTTTGACATGGATTCTGTACAAAAATAGATATTAAAATCTCCAGTGATTATTATATTCGTACATTTACAATAACATGTGTTCACAATATAAGACAATTTAATGAGAATGAATTTGAAGGTATTTTTGAAATATTGATTTTGTGATGAATTTTATTGGTTAGCTTAATTTACCATACACATATTACTACATATACAGTTTATTCAGTCAGGATCGAGTGAAGGTTTTAAACTTTGAGAACTTTACTATAAATGTCCACCGAGGGCATATATTCTCTTCTCGCCATATGGTTTGCGTACTGCTGGTGGACCTAAAGACGCGGTATCTTCTCCTCCGAGTAAGGTAACATGGCGTTGGTTAATTAACATCTTTAGTCATCATTTTAAATTGGTCCCAGATCATACTAAAAAAAAACTGGCCCATATCACACTACTGGAGTCTCTATGTTTAATATTTTTTTTTTGTAAAATATGGAAAAATGCGATGCTTGAAGTAAGTCACATAATTGTTATTATACAGAGCAATTTTGGACTCATCACTAGGCAAAATATTTCGTCGAGTGTTAAAATGTTTCGAATAATTCTTAGCAGAAAATCAAATTTATCACGTCATTTGCATATTATTTAATTGTTGGAGCCATTAATATTCCATCAGTCGTACCTAGCCGATGATAAATTCGTTATAGAAAATGCGCTAAAAATGAAAATACGGATTGAAGTATAGAATATTTGTTGGATACGTGAGCGGTTATAATATATTATGTGCATATTTAGCAAATGATCTGCTATGTAGCGGAATAGCATCCGATCACATTAGTAGCCACCTAGATATTAATGTCGATAATTCATGTTTTATGTAAAAAAGGCAACGTACGGAAACTCTGTACATACGCGATGTGACATTAAAAATACATAGCGACCATGGAAATATGCGCTACGCTACATTAGGCACGTCGTTTTCATTACGCGTTAATCGATACCATACACAGGAGGCACTAATAGGACATGCTGGACAAACCGAACGTGCATACCTGTTGTAATGGTAATTTAGGAAATGGTACGTGAGTGCGATCTATATCGGAATATAATACATATGTAAAGATCAATAATATGTGTTCGAAGTCTCGGTCTACATGTTTTTGCTCCGGCTTTAATGTGCTTTTATTAGATGCAGCTGCGGAAATAAACGATGAAGTAATGGAAGAAATTCGTAACAGCGATTAAATAACCCCATAAACAATAATGGAACTCTATATTGCGCTATTAACGTCAAACTTGATTGATTGATTGATTAGTCAATTTATGGCTGTAGCGCTTGCCATGGCCATCATCTCTCATTCGCTCAAGATTCAAACAAAGGACTAACTTGGGTTACACACTTCTCGCCCAGTGGTCCATCAGGGCATTATTTAATAAATTGACACACATGATAGAACCACGGTACAAAGGAAAACCCACAAAGGAAGAAACAGAAGGATTACGCAGTTACACTATGCAAACACACCACCAGTCATACCTTAAGAAACAAACAAAAAACTACGCTCTTATTTCGTTCTCGCGGAGAAAATAATATATAAATTGAAAAATGTTGATGTTGGATGATCTTAACAACGTCCTGTAGTGGGGTAATGTTTGAAAAAAGCAGTTGACGACATGTAATATTTAGGACAATTCATAATAATGTGCTCTAGACTTTCCTCTTCTCCACATTCGCATGTTTCACTGTCTTTCAACTTAATCTTCTTAAGGTAACTAATTCCATATACCATGATTGGACCTTAATCGGCACACGTCTTGAACCATACGTTTATGAATATAACATTTCTGAAACCATGGTGTTATTGGGGGTTTAGTTACAAATTCTTTGTAGAAGTTTCCTGTTGCTGCACTTGTATAATACTCATTATAGTCGCTTTGAATAACCCTTTTGACAGCATTGAATACATCAAACGGTGGTAAAGTATGATGCAGAATTTCTGAATTTTTGCAACCGGATTTGGCAAACGTGTCCACCTTTTCGTTGCCTTCCAATGACCTTTCACCTATAAAACTTCTACCTGTGAACTGTATCTTTTAATTTCATGAAAAACCTGGATGTAAATAGGACTAACCTTAGAAGAGATATTCATGTGTTGAAACTGTGTTACAATACTTTTGCAATCTGTAACAATCAATACGTTTTTCCTTGGATCAATGGAATTGACATACTTTAATGCTTCATATATAGCTATTAATTCGGAAGTATATACCGACATAATCGGGTTTAATTTAAAGTTCTGATGAATGTTTTTCTGAGGATCAAACCATGCACAACCTACAGATTCCTCTACTCGTGAGCCATCAGTATATATGATTAAAGCTGGCCACGAGCGGTACCGCGCAGTAGCGTAGAGTCGACCAGGCCTCGCGTTCCACTAGAGTTATTCTGCTAATAGAGATGTTTGCTGCCGCAAATAATTTCGCCCATCTTTTAAATAAAAATTGAATAACACGTGCTCAAACACTTACCATTTTAAGAGTCCTCCGTGAAATCACAAAGTGAATAATGTCTGTTAAATATCTGCAACATTAGATATGTTTCAACTGTTGTTTCGGCAAAACTAGTACGGCATGAGGAAAAAATGCGTTTATATGCAGAGAACGAACGTTCTACATCTAGTGACGTAATATTTGCGTAAGTAAAATAATGTTTCAAATAACTTAACGATTCTGTTGACGCACCTTCACAAATGTGTCTTAATGTGCCAAAATCAGAATTTTTCTCAAAAACACTTTCAGATTTTTCTAGAACAGAAACATTTTTTGCGTCTTCAATCGCGCATAGTTGTGCGTGAACATGTTGCACTATTTGTAGAGATTCTTCTAACGGCACCGCAGGATTTTGTAATTTTTCTATTGCATCTGCTAGCCCGAAGTAATTGTCGTGAATGATTTTTAAATCCATTTTAACCTGACTATCTTGAAATTTCGACTGGCTTTTCTGGATAGCGGCAGCTTCCTTTGTATCGAATTGTAAAACCACGTTCTTAATATTGTCAAAATATTTATGATAATAAAACGCGGCCTGCAACCATGTTCCCCAACGAGTTAGAATAGGTTCTGGTGGCTCTGGTATACGGGGGCACAGTCTGTGAAATTCGCGAATACGTTTCGGTGATTTGACAAATACTGCTTTGCTATGCGCTATTAAAGCGTCTACCTCAGGATAACATTTTCTGATACTATCCGCCACAAGATTGAGAGCATGAATTTTACACGTAATGTGTAACAAATTAGCAGAATGCTTTTTAAGAGACCGGCCTACAGAAAGCATGTTTGCAGCACCATCACTCATTAACATTAAGAGTTGGTTTGTTGAAAGTTCAAACTTGTCCAATGTATTTAACACTAACTTTGAAATTACTTCGGCAGTATACTGTTGTATTCGTTTGGAGACTAATAGAATTGAAAGTGCCGATTGATGAGGTTCCAATTTGCGTGCCATTACATTAAGAACAGAATGTTTCTTCCGATCTGTTGTTTCGTCGACACATAACCACAATTTTTGATCTTTCAACTCCGATTTTATTTTATGTTCAATATGTTCGCGCGCAGATGACACAATTCTTCGTAACGATGTTCGACTTGGTAATTTGCACTCCGAATAGTTATTCCAAAAGCAGATAAATGGTTCCTTGTCTAGTAAATTAAACGGTATATTACATGCGATAAACGTAACGCATAAATTAAATATAAATTTTTCATTGTCTCGTGCGCAATTTTTTTTGAGACATCCTTTTTACTATTTACGTGTCGTAGACAATGTTGTCTGGACCAACACATTAACGGGATTTTACAGATTACACATTTAATTTTAGCACCTTCATATATTAAGTCTGGAATTTCTGCAATAAATTTTCGAAGTTTGTCTGACCGCGGTCGTTTTACTGACGAAATTATAATTTTTCTAGGACAGATAAACAATTGCGCAAATGACCGGCAGCGAAAATGTCCGTACTGCTCCGCAGACGAAGTAATACTACCATTCCTCTCGGTCCGAACTGATTCTACGCCGATGTGCGGTACCGCTCGTGGCCAGCGTTATTAATGACACAATCCTGTATGTGTCTATTCTGAATAAATAAATAAATTTACGATTAAAATCTTTCTAAAAGAGTACATGGTCTATACAACCCATAATATCTCTCTGGCAATTTCCTTTCTTAAATTAATTCCTGAAAAAGAACTTTAAAGGAAAAAAATGTTGTTTTTAGACGGAGCATACATCAAATTTGTTTCTTCAAATGTAAACGGTATCACTTTTGCTGTGTTACTTATTATTAATACAAATTAATGCAGAATTTGAAAGCGTATAATAAACAATAGTACCACTAGGAGATAATATCTAACAGCTCCATAGCAGTAAGGGGTAAATAACATAAATTTAAATTAGGGCGTAGTAAACTTTCTTTAAATATTGACCGGGTTCTAAACCGCAAAACGGCATACCGTTAACTGTTTCATCCACCTCATTCCCCTTACTATTCACCCGGCGCCGTACGAAACCCAATCTGATACCGGCGCGGTACCATATTTGATCGCCGTCAAAATGGGACGCACGTGAAGTCGCCTAAGGGACTGCGTTTTACGCACCCCCTTTTTGTTTGGCTCCTGCTTGTCGATTGGTACACTGTACACACATACATGCAGCCATCAATCCCACCCCACCGTCTCGATAAAATTTTAATTCTCCATCGACAAACACATAACCGCCGCGCTCGCGATGTTGTTTTACATTGATCCGCAATAAAATCTCTTATCTGCCGAACAAGCTTCGAGTCTATCATGCCCGCGGGATCGAACTTTGTTATTTTCCCGGACTTCGTATCGTCTGATAATACCCTCTCGACGATTCGGATTTTTCGAATCGAAAACTACACACACAGATCCTACATCTGGTGTAGGTATACGATATTATATTTGCACACGGAGGTTATGTACACGTAGCGATGTACAATATAAATAGATTAGATGTGTACGCTTGTTATTGACTTGGATGCTCTTTTCGGATTACATATTACAAGAAAAAAATGATGGTGTCTTTCAACAGCTTAGTGGAAAAGCATTCGAATGCGTTTTACCAAAGGATTTTTCCGGCTATCCAATCGCAGATGTAAAAATATTCGGTTAGAAAACAGCTATTTTTATAAAGTTCACGCTGTTCAACCTGATAACCCCATATCGGAAATACGGTTATTTTTATGTTTTCAACCTTCATTTTCTCTGATTATAGATTGTAATCCTGCTTTCAATGATCGATTTAAAACTAAAAATTAATATATTGATTCAATAAGAATTACGCCAATATTACATGGTTTCATACATACCGGCTGTCCAGGATAATATGAAGTACAGGGTATATTGGAAACAAGGTCCGTTAAATGGGGAAAAAGTTGCGCACTTATACAGCTAAATACAATCCGGGATTACATTTTTTTTTTAAATCCATTCCGTTACTGAGATACAGGGTGAAAACCAAAAGTGTGCGTTTTCTAAAAACCTTAATATTTTCTTTATTATAAAGAATAATAGTAAATGGCTTAGACACCCCTCCTGGGGATTTCGCCGCTTCAGATGAAGGTTTCTAGATCCCTCATTAAGGGGAGGATCAGTCCCTGTTCCTTCCTATTCCACTCCTTCACATATCCTTCTCCGCTCCGTTCTATCTTTAGCTTTTTCTTTTGCCTTACCGATCCCTATCCTCTTCAAGTCTTCCCTCACTTCACTCATCCAGCTAGATCTAGGTCTTCCCCTCCTTCTTTTTCCTGATGGCTCCCAATTTGTCATTACATTTAATATCTTGTCCTCTCCCGCTCTCCACGTATGCCCCAACCACTTTGCTCTTTGCTGTTTTATCTTCTTAACTATATCTTCTCCACATTCTTTCGCTACTTCCTCATTTGTTCTTATCCTATATTCCAAATTTTTCATTCTAACTGGTCCAAGTATTGATGTCAGTATTCTTCTCTCCGCGACGTCCTAAATTTTCTTCTTCCCTTTTGTCATTGTCAGTGTTTCCGCTGCGTACCTTATCACTGGTCTTATGGTTGTTCTATAAATTTTTATCTTTGTCATTCTTTGAAAGATTTTTCTTCTTAGTAGTGTTTATTTATATGTAGAGCTTTGCTGGCTGTCATTGTTTTCTCCTTTATTTCCATTTCTCTATTACCATCATTTGTAATGGTGACTCCCAAATATTTGAACTTGTCTACTTCCCCAAAGATATACTTCCCCACTCTAATTTTTCTGTTGCTCAGCTCTTTTCCTATTCTCATTATTTTGTTTGTCTTTATTTCAATCACATCTTACCTCATTACTATTTCTTTTAAGATGTTTTCATTATCTCCCTCTTTTTGCCACAATTACTACGTCATCAGCGTGCGCTACTAATTGTCCCCTCTTGTTCTTATTGTACCCTTATTGACTCTTCTGGTGATGTACTCCAGTACTATATTAAATATGGTGCCGACATCGCATCCCCTTGCCTAACTCCTTTATTTATAGCAAACTCTTCAGTTTCACCTTTACTTGTTATTACACTGCTTTTGTTCCATGCATTGTCATTGCTACAAGTCTTCTTAGTTTTGTTGGTACTTCTAACTCCTTCATCGCTAACATAATCATATTTCTATTTAGAGAATCAAACGCTTGCTGAAAATCTACGAAAAGCAGTTCGAGGTTTATATTATGTTGATAAGTTTTTTCTATTATTTGTTTAACTATGTGTATTGCGTCAATTGTCGATTTGCCCTTCGTAAACCCCCATTGATATTCTCCTATTTTATTATCCGTTACCTCTCTTATTCTTCTCTGTATTAACGTAGACAAAACCTTGTAGGCGATTGGAGTAATGTAATTCCCCTATAGTTATTACATTCAAGCTGACTTCATTTCTTATGTACCTTTATTATTTGGCCTATTTTCCAATCATACGACATTCTCTCCTCTTTCCATATATTTAATATCAATGGTATATTTGTTTTTTTCAATTGTTCGCCTCCATATTTCCACAACTCTATGTTTATCTCATCCTTTCCAGGTGTTTTTGCGTTCTTGGTTTTGTTTACAATTTCAGTCACTTCTTCTAAGGTTGGTTCCTTTACATCTATTTCCTGTCTTCCTTCCCCTTCTCCTCCTTCTTCTTTCTCTGTTGTTGAATTTTCCTGTTGTTGATCGTCATTTAATAATTCTTTGAAGCGTCTCATCCAAACCTCCTTGATTTGTTCGTTTTCTACTATTTTTCCTTCTTTGGTTTTTATTCCCCTTATTTTAGGTTTATATCCTCTTTTTTGTTCCTTAATCTTTTGATAAAATTTCCTACTATTTCTATTATTGTTGTCATCTTCGATTTCTTCTATTGCTTTTGTTATCCATTCTCGTTTGCTTGTTCTTATTATTTTTTTTACATTCTGTTCTTATCTTCTCATACTTCTTTTTGTCTTCTCTTTCATTCGTACTAATACCTCTTCTACATTTTTCATCATACCATTCCTTTTTATTCCTCTTACCCTCCTTCCCGATGATTCTGTCAGCTGCTTGATTCATTATCTCCTTTTTTTTTACACCATCTTGCCTCTATATCTTCTTCTTCTTCATTTTTTTGTTCCATTGTCAATCTATTTGTCTCATCTTCATATTTCTTTTTTACTTTTTCGTTATTTATTTTCCATATGTCCCATTTACTTCTTGGTAGTTGCTTCTTTATATTCCTTCTAGTTTTTAATTTTAATTTTACAACTACCACAAAGTGATCCGTATCCGCACATGCTCCTCGATAAGTCCTAACATCCGTTATTGATGATTGTCATCTTTTGGTAGCTAAGACATGATCAATTTGATTCTGATTCTTTCCATCCGGACTACTCCAAGTTACCTTGGTTCTTTTGGGTGTACAAATTTTGTACTGCTTATTATCATATTGTTTCTAAGCGCAGTTTCACATAATCTCTGTCCATTATCGTTTGTTTTGTTGTGAATTGTATATTTCCCGTCTACTTGTTCTATGAGCTTCTCTTTTCCTACTTGCGCATTAAAATCCCCCAGTAATATTATCGCAACTTCTTTCGGTATTCTTGCAATCTCCTCTTCTAACTTCACATAGAACTCGTCCTTCTCTTCTATGCCGGCACATTCGGTGGGAGCATATACGTTTAATGACAAAGCATAAGGTTCGGTCTGAATTCTTATATATGCCATTCTGCCACTTATTAATCTAGTCTCCATTACATTCTCCCGTGTATTTCCAAATATCATAAATGCCACTCCTCTTTGTCCACTCTTTTCTTCTCCTGAATATAAGATTGTGAAATCCCTTTTTTTTCTATTTTGCCTTTTCCTTGCCATCTTATTTCCTGTAGAGCCGCAATATTTATTTTATATCGCTTCAATTCCAGACTTATTTCTATAATTTTTCCCATTCCTAACATTGTACGTATATTCCATGTATAAAGAATACAGTCGTCAATTTTTTTAGACTTCGATCCTGAGTTAAATCTGAAATTCGTTCTGCTTCCAAAGAATACCAAAGTAATGTCCAAAAAACCATAATTAATCTAAAATCTTTCTGGCAATATATTGCTCCTAGGCGTGGTATCTCCCGCAATCCGGGTCACATGTATCTTAATGATACCACTTTTGACAACCCTGCCGACATTGTTCGTGCATTCGCTGACATGTTCTCTCACGTGTACCAAAACAACAATGTCTCAGTAACATCAGGCCACTCGGCCACAATTAATTCGCATCCAATGAATATTGGTATCTTTTCATCAGAAGAAGTTTGTTGCTCTATCAGAAGACTCAAGTCAAGTATAACCACTGGACATGATGGTATTCCATGTTTTGTAATTCGTGGTTGTGCACCTATATTGTGTCACCCTTTAAGTGTCATATTTAATCATGCACTTCGAAATGGGGTGTTTCCAGACTCTTGTAAAATAGGCAGAGTAACCCCAGTATTCAGAAAAGACGATCGTGGTAACCTTGAAAATTATAGGCCCTTCTTTCAGCATACACACAAGTTTTCGAAATGCTCCAGTATCGCAAACTATATGGTTGTGTCCAGGCGCACCTGCCCGATAGTCAACACGGATTCATTAGCGATAGGTTCTACTATAACTAATTCAACTGAAATTACTCAATTTATTATCGAATCGCTTGACTGCAAGTAGCAAGTTGATGTCATCTATACCGATTTCAACAAAGTTTTTGACACAATAGATCATGTGTTACTTTCGAAATTATCTTTGCTTGGATTTGTGCCTTAGGTCATAAAAATCTTTCAGTCTTACCTTCATAATAGATCTTGCTATGTCCATTATAATGGTTTCACATCTACCTCTATAATTGCTTCCACCGGCGTAAGTCAAGGATCCAATCTAGATCCACTTTTATTAAATATATATGTAAACGATCTTTTGAAACTATTTGATTGTAGAGTTTTGGCTTACGCTGACGATTTAAAAGTCTATCGCAATATTTCTACTGCTGTTGACTGCCTTCTTTTGGATGAATGGTGTGTTAACAACAACTTACGATTAAACGTTGACAAGTGTGCTGTATTAACTTTCTCTAGATGTTCGAATCCGCATACATATAATTACTCAGTGTCCAATAATTTCATCCCTAGAGTTACCCAACTTAAAGACCTCGGAGTCATTTTCGACTCTGAACTTACATTCTCTCCCCATATTGTTGAGATGTCGACTTCTGCTTCCAAGTCGTTAGACTTCCTTATACGCTCTTATAAGCATTTTACTGACATGTTTGTTCTAAAAGTTTTATTCTGCACATTTGTTCGGTTCAAGCTTGAATACGCGTCTGTTGTCTGACATCTTCTTTACCTCAATCAACAATTGTCGTTGGAGCGTGTACAAGAGCGATTTTTGAAATACTTGTCTTTCAAACAAGATGGTATTTATTCCCAACGTGGAACCGATTACAGTAGTTTACTTGAACGACATGAAATTCAGTCGTTATCTAAAAAGAGGGATGAGGTTAGCGGAAGGTTTATAGTCAAATTAATGGGGGGTAAGATCGACTCTTCAATGAGAACCTCAAAAATGTCCCTAGAAAAATTCTAGGCTCACTGGGTTCTTTGCACTTGTACCCAACTTTTGTTTATGAAGTCCTCATTACTAACTACCCATATGCTGAAAATTTGATGACTGTTTTTCTTATAATAAAGAAAATAGTAAGGTTTTTAGAAAACGCACACTTTTGGCTTTCACCCTGTATCTCACTAACGGAATGGATTTTTTTAAATAGCGAAAACAAGTAAAGTAGGAAATATGATAAGAACACACTGAAAAAAAATTCGCAATGTAGCTAAATAGAAATATTTATCCTGGATGACTTTCTTAAGGCAATGCATAACATGGACATTATGCAAAATAATACTTCCAAGATGTTAGTAAATGTTCAATAAAACACCAGGGATCGCATTTCAGTCTGCGTGAAGCAAATTGGTGTTCACTTCGAATGGATGTGAAATTGTGTTCATAAATAAAATTTTGCAATTTATTTTTATTGAATATTTGTAGGGAAATAAAAGTTTATAGTATCTCGTTACTGTACTCTATGCATTTTAGCAGAAAACTTATCTGCGTAGCTTTATACTTATTCTATTTTGGTTATATTTTTTTCAATGTGTCTTTCTTTTGACTATTTCTTTTACTTCCTATAAACACCATCTTGTTCCCCTTTCGTTTCTTCTTGTGATTTTTTCCGATGTGTATTTCTCGCCGCCTTATGTACTACTTCCTTAAATATTCTCCAACGCCTCATCTGTTTCTTTTTGATATTTATGCTTATTTTCTTCTTCTCTAAGCTTATGTATTGAAATTTTTGAATTGTGAATGTATTTCACCTTCAATTCTTGCCGCTTGATCTGTGGTTACTCAGTGCAATAAAAGAAAAACTAACAGGATTAAAAAAGTAACCAGATAACTTTAAAACGGTAACTAGATCTTCAACAATACTTCGTGATACAAAGATTAAAAATTGAAAACACTGCAGCAAAACTAAATTATCATCTTAACTATTTTATATTCGCATTCTGTTCACGCAATCTTAACTCTTTGGCACTAATTTTCTACCCCCAAAACGTACCTTTTAGCAGTCACGGGTGTTGACGCTTTTAGACCTTGCCTACCATTTTCCTCCCTCTCATCCACCTTTAACGGTTCACCCTTTCCTCCTAATTAGGACTGCGTGCCTCCCATCTTACGCCCGACTGCTCGCCGTGCTTGATGCGGAGTTATCCCATCTTATCACTCAAGAAGAAGGGTAGCAGGGCGGTAATTAAGAAGGGACGAAGAGATTTGTGCGTAGGGAAGTTTGTATGCCAAATGCGGTCTATGGATTAAGTGCGGTTTGGACCGGTCGCGAGCCCGAAGGAGGCGCTGAAGGACGACCGCTTCAATTTATTATAAACCTTTGTATTTGCTCTTCACCATTATTACGTTTAATTTAACAGTTATACGTTGCGCGCGGCGTAATGATCTTCAAACTTCGAAACTTTAGGGCTGCCTGTTATGTCGTTATACGCGAGAAGAGACTATTGGAGGACGACGCTGAATAGAAGCGATACAACTTATAAAGACCGTGCATTGTGAACAGTTACGAGGTTCTTTTAGGGAAGTTTTTCGCAGACTCATTTCTGTGAAGACTTTTTAGGGATTTAATTCGTATTTTAGAAAAGAATGTATGATGTTATTAAGTGCAACTTGTCCCAGTAGCAAAGTTTCTAAATAACTGCCTTTTCCGAACAGGGGAAGTAACAGGTTCTTTTTAGATAACTACAGATTCTGTAATTTATACATATTTGTCATCAGTAAACACAAATCCCAAAAAATATAAAATGTTTTTGCTGGGGAAAGGAATTAATCGGAATATTAATCTCACACAATGTGCGCAAACTGTGCTGAAAGCCAGTGGCTGACGCATAAAAGTTTACACAAAATAAACACGGCCGGGACAATTCGGTATAAGCGTCAGTATAACTGCGACTCCAAAGCCGATCTGTTGTGTATGCATCTACGCTGTCGTATACTAATAATAATAATAATAATAATTTATTGTCTATAACGATCACTACAGTGATATTAGACTAGTCATAGAAGAAATGTAAACAACAAATATACATACATTGAGTCACAAGCAAACAAACACAAGAGTACAAACCCATAAAATATAAATATAAAACAATAAACAAACACGTTTAAAACATTGTATAAATAAAATGTATAAGTTTATAATTAAAGCGCATGCCCCACTGTAGCAGTTGTCGTACTAATGTTTGTGAGCGAGGTATTCAGAGATTGAGTAGTACGCATTTCTAAATAAGAACTCTTTTAATTTGGTAGAGAAAATCCCAAAGTCAGATCCTTTTCTTATATAATTGGGTAGACAGTTATATAAGCACATGCCGGCGTACTCCGGACTTCTTTCAAATAGAGAAGTTTGATGCTGTTCGGTTCTAATGTGATCACCGTATCTGGTGCTGTAATTATGTGTTTCATTATTCGTGTGAAGCTGAGAATATCTTCGTATATACCGTATTGTCTTGTATATGTAGATTGATGGTAGGGTCAATATTTTGTGTTCTTTAAAAATCGGTTTGCAGCTTTCGCGGGAATGAGCATCAAATATTAATCGAAGGATTCTCTTTTGCAACACCAGAACTCTGTGGCTGTAAGTTGTTGCTCCCCAAATCATAATGTTATAAGACATCACAGAGTAGGCTAGGCCATAATAAATATTTAACAGTGTACTTCGATTTAAAACATTCTTTAATTGCAGCAACACAAAAAAACAACTGTTTAGTTTACCACAAACGTAATCTACATGCGATCTCCAGCTCATGTTGGAGTCTACCATAACGCCCAGAATTTTAACAGAGCCCGAGAAACAAACAGCTCCATTGCCAACCGTAGCACGGATGTTGTCAGCTTTTCTTTTATTAAACAGTAGCATAGCCGTGGTTTTAGACCCATTGACAATCAAACGATTTGCATCACACCAGCTTGTAAATTCGGCAATTACTATGTCCAAATTATTGTTTAGTTCTACAGCAGACTTTCCAGACACAATTATAGTGGAATCATCAGCGTACAGTACAATTTTACCTCCAGTTATATGTAGCGCGTAGGTCATTGATAAACAATGAGAATAAAATCGGGCCGAGTATCGACCCTTGGGCAACACCAAATTCATTTTTGTAAGGCTCAGATCTCGAGTCCTTTATCTTTACACACGTACGACGATTTGTTAAATAAGAACGGATCCAGTCAAGAAACCCTCCTCTTATTCCGAAGGCGCTTAACTTCTCACATACAAAGCTGATATCAACAGTATCGAACGCTTTTGAGAGGTCAAACATAATAGCTGCTACGTACTTTCCGTCGTCCAAGCATCTGTACACATGGCATCCAAAATCGCACAAGGCTGTTTCGGTGGAGCGCCCACAGCGAAAACCATGTTGCGACCGGTCAATAATGTTATATTTCTCCAGGTAATGAAACAGCTTATTATAAACGATTCGCTCTATAACTTTAGTAAATATGTTAAGTAAACTAATGGGACGATAATTATCCATTAAACTAGGATCGCCTTTCTTAAAAACTGGTATAACAATACCTATTTTCAAGTCATCTGGAAATTGATGTGCATTTACCGATAAGTTTATTATGTAAGTCAAAGGTGGTACGATGAACGGAGCCAAGAGCTTTATGATCGATGTGGATTTGCAGTCCATTCCAACAGCGTTTGTTGCCTTTAAAGAACTTATCGATTGTAGAACCTCAAACTCTTCAACATGCCCCAGAAAGAAGCTATTGTATCTGGATGGAGCTGTAGTACATTGTTTGACCGAATTATTTGGGAAGTTAACCTGTATAAGCTCCCGAACCTGACCTGAAAAGTAATTAGCAAAGTGACTACTATATCGTAGTTCTCCGTTTGTTTTGAAAATGTTTCCTACGTCGCGAAAACGACCAAAGTTGGACACAATAAGAGAATTTATTGCAGAAATGCCTGATTTAAAGTGTGATGGCGCTAAAATTCAATGTGTAGTGTGTAAAATAGATTTAATGTGTTGGTCGAAAAGTGATTGTCTACGGCACGTAAATAGTGCAGGGCATGTTTCAAAAAAAATTCCACACGAGATTATGACAAACTTAAATTTAATTTATGTTTATTGCATGTAATTTACCATTTCATTTACTAAGGAAGAAAGCATACGTCTCGTTTTGGAATGAATATTCGGACTTTAGGTTACCAAGTGAGAGAACATTACAGAGAGTTGTGCCGTCTGCTCGTGAGCATGTCGAGAAAAGAGTTAAATCGGAGTTACAAGATAAAAAACTGTGGTTATGAGTGGACGAAACAACAGATCGTAAAAAACATTCTGTGGTTAATGTAATGGTACGCACAATGGAACCACATCGACCGTCACCCTCAATTTTACTAGCTTCCAGACGAATGCACTGCCGAAGTAATTTCAATGCTGGTGTTAAATACATTGGAAAAGTTTGAACTTTCAACAAATCAACTGTTGATGTCTATGAGTGATGGTGCCGCAAACATGCTTGCTGTAGGTCGATCTCTTAAAAAACATTGTGCTAACTTGTTGCATATTAGATGTAAAATTCATACTCTCAGTCTCGTAGCAGATAGTATCAGAAAATGTTAACCCGAGGTAGACGCTCTGATAGCACATACAAAAGCTGTGTTTGTAAAATCTCCAAAACGTATTCGGGAATTTCATAGACTATGCCCCAGTATTCCTGAACCACCATAACCTATTCTTACTTGTTGGGGAACATGGTTAGAGGCTGCATTTTATTATCTTAAATATTTTGAGAATATAAAGAACGTGATTTTAGAATTCGACCCAAAGGAAGCTGCGGCTGTCAAGGTAAGCCGCTTGAAATTTCAGGATAGTCAAGTTAAAACAGATTTGGAAATTATTCGGAACAATTACGTGGGACTAGCGGATGCGATTGAAAAACTACAAAATTCTTCGGTGTCGTTAGTGGAATCTTTGCAAATAGTGCAACATATTCACGCGCAGCTATGCGCGATAGAAGACGCAAGAAATGTTTGTGTTTTAGAAAGGTTTGAAAGTGTTTTAGATAAAGATTCTGATTTTGGCACATCAAGACATCAAGACAAATTTGTGAAGGTGCGTCAACAGAACCGTTAAGAAGAAAGATTATTTTACTTACGGAAATATAACGTCACTAGATGTAGAACGTTCGTTTTCGGCATACCAAAACACTTTTTCTTCACGCCGCACTCACTTTGCCGAAACATATCTAATGTTACAAATATTAAATAGACATTATCCACTTTGTGATTTCACGAAGAACTCTTAAAACGGTAAGTGTTTGAGCACGTATCACATTTAATTTATTTTGTGTAAACTTTTATGCGTCCGCCACTGGCTTTCAGCGCAGTTGCGTTGCTCTACTGATGACAAATATGCAGATATAAATCTTGATCACGTCTGGTTGTCTGGAAAATGACAAAAACGTTTTAATCAACTCGTTTATAAATAGTTGCACTAAGTTCGTCGCTAAGTTAGGGAAATTTAACACAATACGGCAACACTGTGCCTCGGGGTCCCAAGGGCGAAATCTTAACTCTCTAAAATGTAAAATAACCCATTATAATGTTATAGTTCACATCTTCAAACGCAACTGTAATAACTGGCACGCATGGTGTATTTAGTATAGCCACTCGTTCAATGTTAAATTCCCTCTGGCGGATATTAACTCTCTTTCGGTAGCTCCTAGTCTTTACCAGGCCTACGATCTCTGAGGCGGGTTACAAAGGACTAGTAGTCTAGCCAACGACATACGTGGGGTAACGGGGAAAAAACTTCTCTTATGTTCAATTTCTTCATATCATAAATCCTCAAAATTAATAGAATATCTTCTTATAACAAGTAATAGCGTAAATTCAGAGGCATTTCTAGCATAACTTCACAATAACATCTTCACCCTTTTCGTCAAATACAACAGACAAGTAGGGAGTTGAGTTGGAATAGCATTTTTTTAAGCCTAGGAGTTTTTAAACTTACAGTTACAGTTTCCCCGGTCCTTGAATCTGTAGCTGTTGAAAAATAAATGATATCATCTTTTATTTACAAAGTGTAACTTACACACAAAACACATCACGCCATGTTAAGTTAGGTTACCTCGTATTTATCGCTTCCCAAAAGGTTTTATCGCTTATACAACACTAGAAAAACATTACGGGTATCACCACCAAGTACGGAAATATCACTACCTAGTATTTCTTAAAATAAAACCAATATAATTTGGATAAACCAATTCAAAACGCGGAGATGGTCTCAGTGTGTAAACGCGTTTATATAGCCTAAATATAAATACGTCACAGCCTGCTGACGTCAAAGCTGTTGAGCTTTCTCTTGGCGGTAGTAACGGTCTGGCTGTGTACCAAATTTCAAAGGTGTTAATATTTCAAATCGTACTATAAATTCAAGGTAGAAGTGAAGGTTGGTGGTTAAGTATAGGAAGGTTTCCTGTAATCGTCACATAAATATAAAGTTTATATGACATCGTCATAAAATCCAGGTTAGTTTTCGGTTTTATTTTGGTTAAATTCCATTAATTGATATTAAAATTTGTTTAAATTGTCGAAAAAGTGTTTTAGAACACTTCCGAACCCTCAGTTCGTATAATTATTTAATTTGTTTTTCAACAATTTCCCACATTAAGAACATTTCACCGTATATAGTAACCATAAAGAACATGACGTCTCATGCACCGGTGGTGTGCTTATTATACTGTAACGAAATACTTTTATATAGGTCCTGTATTGCTAAAACGTTTGAGTTCCACTGATATAAACATTTCGAAGGAGACTATCGACGATATATATATAGGTACCATGCTAGTCGACAGGCAGTTAGTGTTATACGCTTGCTCGACAGTGCTAAAACGTGAATGAAGATTTTTTGGCGATAAAGGTTGAGTCTTGGTTATGTAAAGAACCCGTTATAACCATAGCGTATATAATTTAGTAATTCTATTGTAAACATCTCTACAAGGGAGTGCAAAGTAGATCCCGATAGATTTTGATAGGCATTTGTAGCAAAATAACGTTCTTAGATCAAAGGAGGTGACTATAATGTTTATAGTATTAGAAGAGTCATAACTGCACTATTTTGGACTAGTTATAGAAAATTTATATAATAAACAAGCTGTATCTCTACAGAACGCTCCTTCGGATAAAAGTTAAAAACTTGCTGTGCGAGAGCTTTGTTATTTCCCAATTTTATAACTGTTTTCCCTTATACCACCCTGCTAACGACAGAAATACTGGCCACCAAATTCGGAAAGTTTAGAACAGCTGTTTACGCGTTATTCATGATATTCGTCGATTCCAGCATATCATAAAGGCGGGAGTTGCAAACATTATGTCTTTAACATAGAGCTATGCAGTTTAAGTCACCGCCTTATCTCTACAATATGATCAAATTTAAAACAGACATCCGCAATATAACCACCCGCTTCCGTAGTTTGATATCCCCGCAGTCACGTAATAGCTCTCTATATGAAAGACCATTTAGTCTTTCTAATTAAAAATGAATGGAAATATGAAACTTGTACACTTATTTATTGTAGTGGAAGTAGATGGGAAACATGAATGGAATAGATATTCTTGTTCTACATTTATTTAGCACTACATGGACGAAATCGGCAATTGGCGAAAACGTTTATTTAATGTTTGAAACACCAATGTTGTGGCGAAAACCTACCTCTGTTTGACTAACACCAACATTAACTTTAAAATAAACTTGGTAAAATATAACAATTTTTGTTTTGCAATATAATCTCCCCTAACTTCAATACATTTATTACAAGGTTCTATTTATAATTCTACATTCTTCTAGAAATAATCTATAGTTTTTACCTAAAAATGTTGCATTACAGCTGCTTGCAACTCACTATCTTCCTTAAACCGACGTCCCCTAAGGTCTTTCTTTAAATGACAAAATAAATGGGAACCATCATTTCATCTTCTTTGACAGTGGACTTCAAAATCGGTTTCGGGTCGTCTCCACACACATTTAAATACAAGCGCGCACATTCGACTCGACGTTCACGTTGGAGAGCAGAAAGAAGAAACAGTAGCCATTTTGCGCTTATTCATACCCAAATGGTTATGGGGAATTCGGAAATACTTGTTTCAGAAATGTTAGACATCACTGCTAATTCCTTCACTTTCAAACCACGATCTGCTAATACCATTTCTTCAATAATTGAAATGTTTTAAGGCGTTATCAGTTCAATTGGGCGACCGGGGAGCTCATCGTCATCAAGGGATTCTTGCCCCAAACGGAAACATGTTTCCCATTTTTTTACAGTGAAATATGATAGAGATAAATCGCCATAGAGATATTTTCATGCACTAATCACGTTGTCTGGCTGGTTACTAAAAACTACTACTCTTCGAGCCGCAATATACATAGTGTAGGCCCCGCACATGTGCAACTATGACGCAACGGAATTTGAACACGCTCGAACATGTACAAGCCTGTCAGGCCAAGAATTTATGGCGCCTGCCTCGTATCTGCAGATAGAATAACAACTGGGTATTAAAAAGTGAGCGTTCCTAGCATAAGGTCCCCGTGGTGTAATGGTTAGCACCCGTCCGGCAAACGGGAGATGTCGGGTTCGATTCCTTACCGGGACAAGATTTTTAAAATATTTAATTACATCGGAAATTCTAAGGAAATCACGAACTAGATGAGTTGGTTATATTAACTTTCATATTTTTCAAGTTCATATTTCTCCAGATATCGATACGCAGTTCACGGTGGAACACCTGTATATTCCTCAAAATACAGTTTAATCATAAATATTTGATTTATAAGTCTTGGTATGTCGTATCTTATATGATAAATAGTAAACAACCTCCTTCTGAAGTTTGGAAGCTGTCCCTAAGAAGCACAAGGGAAAAACCAAACTTTGGTCGAAGTTTCAGTTGTTTCCTAAACGCAAAAGATTTACATAACGGAAAGCATTTAAATTATTCATATCTAATAACATATTACGTAACTTCCCGTATTTAACCCAGATGTATCAAGTCATCTACATAATTACTTGCGTAGCTCCGTTTGCAAGTTTCAAACATTCCTTGAAATCGAGAAGTATAATACCGCCATCAAAACACGTAGGTACGTAACTTTTGCAATGTTTACGACGGAATTTTCTCATTACTATTTCATGCGTTTCCTGTAGCATGTAGCAATGATATTTGATCGCAGTGAACACGAAAATAGGAATAAAAGAAATTGTTTCACAGCCGGATTTCAGCAAATGGAGCAGCAGTATTGAATTCATGGACCTGCTTTGAACCGAATGTGAAATGTGTGAAATATGTATTCTTCAGGTTTCAAATACGATTGGCTCGTGTACAATGTATGTAGCATTTTTGTATCTGAAAAGTATGATGCATATTTTCCTTGACTCACCAACATAGAGATGTTTTTATGTACATTTTTCGTTGCAAAAAAGCTCGCAAAGGAATTATCTGCTATTCTGAAGTACTTTATATGCTGTAAGAAAACATGTGGTTCAATAAAATATTAGTCAACTCAAGCAAGGGTTCTGTTTATACCATGTTGGTAAGTTTCGTAGTAAAGTGAACCGCTGAAATATATGGACACTGTTGCAACGTTTGCTCGCTATGAATGTAAAAAGGCGTGGAGTCGCGCGACGGAAATGCATCAGAATCAGTAACAGTTCAACCGCGGTCAGAGGACCTTCGCGTTAGACTCTAGTCATGCATTATACACCTAGTTTAATTCTTTAATTGATCATTCTTTCCTTTCTCGATCTTTCCTTCTTGGTTATTTTTGCTTTGTTTGTGCTTCGAACTTGTACTGTGCAATAATTTTCTTTTTAATTATGTTCTTGTAAACTAAGAAGTCATGAAATGGTACCACATTAGGGGCAGCACTGCAAATGACTGCTGATTTGAACATCTATTACAATAATAGGTTCAAGTGAATTTTTACACACACAAATACGATTCATTTTGACATAAAATTCCATTAATTAGATTTAGAAAACATGTTTTCGTTTTGGAAATTGTATTTAAAAGTTTTATGTATTTGTTATGCACTTACTCATTTAATCATTTAATATATTGGATATTTGGAAATACAAACATGTAATCTAGTTGTTTTATAATAAGAGGTTCTATTTGTTTTTGGAATTCATCATTGTTTCTTTCAAATTAAGAACGTTTCCTTTGTTTCATATACGACAATTTTACATTTAAGTATTTATTTGGAAATAATCGACGATTAATGTCCATTAATAGGATAAAAATCAAATAAGATGAATTACATATTTCCATAAATCTATGTCGAGCAGATATCTCGAGCACGTATGCTAGGCGACTGTGTGGGATTGTCTAGGAACACTGAGGAGTGGAGAGGGCGTTCCTAGCACAAGCGCCCACATTATTCGTTATATGTATGGGACCAGCGCTTATAAATGAATCCTTACCCACCCTAGTATATGGGCAAGTATATATTTTTCCCTCAAATAACTTACTTTGTCACCACAGAATACTAGATTCAAATGCGCATGATATCTGTTAATGAATTGGGAATTATTTCGTTTGCTGATAGCTTTTAAATTTAGCTTATTTAATAAAAATTTACAGAATATACAGCGTGCCCATCTAGTGCGTGGGTGGAAGACGATTCCTTCCTTAATAATTTAGGGAAAGCATTTTCAAACAAAAGATATTGAGAAACAGGTGCTGCAAGGTATAAAAATGTCTCCAAATATCCTGGGTGTTTAGCTTCCACAGCACACAATGTTTTAAATGGAATATCCTGTATATTATTACGTTCTCTTCAATTCATGTCAGCTTTCATTAGTACTTAGTTTTTTAAATAGTTTACATAATTTAACTGCAGATATCTTCAACGCTATACATGCTAGAGCTGTGATTTACATTTTATTCGATTGAGTATTCCTTGGACTTTTTGGCATTACATCGTAGAATTTTTTATATCGACTGGATTGTACAAGATATGATGATACGGGATTACGTACAAAAAATTACATTTGTCTAATGCGCATTTCCAGAAAAAAAAAATAATATATATATATATTGTTATGTTCAACGTTGTATCTACGACAACAACAACTTCTCTCAGTTGTCACTTCGGTACTGACTAAATGTCAGTATGGCCAGTCGTTGGTAACTAAATATCCCTCTCGCGGGGATAATTGGAAATTTCTTCGTTACCATCCCCCCTCAGCCAACCGTCTTTGGAGCAAGGACATTATATATAATATATAAGTCCAGATAATGACGAGTGTGGGGTAGCATTGACAAATCTACTCGTTCATTAATTTTTCTATTCACTTATTTCGTCCAAATTAATGTAGAAATCGTCTGGAATAAGCAACAGCATAAATTGAAAAGTACAACAGATAATATTTCATCAATTAAATCTTTATCTGAAAGGTTCCTGTAAATTAGCAGTGGATTTTCTCGTTTAAAGCTTGTTGGTGACAGTTCGGACCACAGAATCATCAACATATAACCTCCTGGTTAAGTCACTGCATTCGTTCTCGTATGCTAATATCATTTGATCGAAAGTCATCGAAAAGTTTCTATTTGGGTTAAATTATCAAAATTTGCTGTGAAATAAAGCAATCGCCGGTCTTTCGCGATACATCGGCCTTGGTTGAATCTCAGTTTGTCTTAAATCCAATCTCAATATAAGTGTTCGTTTGTGTATTCAAAATCTTTATTAGAAAAGAGTTGAATATCCAGAGCAGGCAGTTCCTGTAGTGGGTATATAAACAGAGGATTTATATACATTGGCATCGTTCGAAAGTTTCAAGGTTAGTTAATTTTCAAATCTTAAAATTCGTTAATTGCATTTTACTGAGCTGGAAATTCATTCAATAATTGCCGTAAGGGTATCTAGGGCTACCCCCGAACCTACAAGAATCGTTTATTCGAATTAAATTAGAAAATTTAACAAAATTTGAGGAAAACCCCCGAGAAAGATATTTCAATATATATAATCAAAATACCAGAATCTGGTGTCAGGTGACTTCCGGAGAAATAATGGTTAATAAAGATGAAGTCCTAAGTTTTAAAACGACAGTACCTTATTACATTTTGCCTCAGAATTTAACGAATGCAGTAATATATGGCACGTTCCATTACAAAAAAAAAAAATACAACTTCGGGTAGCTACGAACTTACGAGACAGTCTGTAGGTTTCAATATTCACAATCCCCGAGTCCGCGGAAATGATTCACCCTTTATATGTTTCTTGTAAAATCCATTACTGCTTTCATGCCTCAGCTATCAAGGCATACATACAGGCAAATATCTCTGGCGTTTTATTAAACAGTTTTTCTGAAATTGTTAGGCAGGCCTGTTCTTACATGTTGCAGCCGATTGTTAACACATTGTGTTCCAAATAATATTGTAATATGCAGTACATTGACGCCAGAAGCAACAAATTATTTAAACAAAGACAGTTTTGGATGTAAATATAAACGATTATCAATCAAAAATAAACCGGGCCTACGAGGCCCGAGAAATGTAAATACGCGTAAGAATTCAAATATCTAAAATAGATTTTCTTATGAATTATATAGATCAAACGCCAATTAGAAATAGCAACAGGAAGATCCAGCTGAGGCACACACAAAGCCCAGAAGAAAAAAATTTAAAAATAAAGAAGTTATGAAGCTTAGAATACCACGCTGGGCTTCGGAGGCCCGTGTTATGCATCCTAGGGTTAAGTCAACAAAATATACGTTTGGCTCAGTAAAACTAAATCAACAGAATTATTTATTGAAAATAAAATTATATTGATTTGCCTGTATTCAAACGTAGAGCTTAGTTGAACCAACTGAATAAGTAGGTACAAGTCGCACTGGGAGCGAAACGCCAAGGATCATTTGACAGAATACTGTCCTGACTACTGGAAACGAAAAAAAAAAATAAATCCAAGTCGTTTTTGTTCTAATTAAAATTGAAGTAATAAAACTCGAAGCGAACAAGACACATTATACCATTTCAACTGGAAAGACAGCATCAGTAGTTTCGCTAATTTTAAGAACGGAAGACTTTTACTTCACGTCTTCCCTATCTAGATCTAAATTTATCACTGGAATTGCGGTTCTGATTACTTCTCATTTGGGTCGAGTATATATCTTCGTCAAAGGTTAAAGACTCCATTATTATCTAATGACTTATCCAGGATCGCAGGATATTTAGAAAGATAAATTCAGTAAGACGTCTTTAATGAGACCCTACATTTATACTCTACCAAGTAAATGTTAAAAGATAAACGAGAAAATATTATAATTCCAGAATGAATACACCTACGTACTAATAATGTTTAAATAAGTATTGTTTAATTATGTTTGAAAGGTAATTAATACTTCTCATTTCTGTATGTTTGTAGTATTTTCATTGTCTTTTGCTATATCTAATGGAGTTGTGACGTGATTAATAAATTTTTAAATGAAACAAGTTTTATATTTTATTTTATTATATAAATTGGTAGCTCTGTTAAAAAATAAATCAAGTGTTGTAAATTTTACATCGTCGAACGCAGCTATCATCCCAACACGTACAATGTATTCAGCATGGCCACACGTTCAATGTGAAATTCCCTCTGGCGGCTATTAGTCCTTTTTCAATAGCTCCTACTTCTCCCCGAGCCTTCGATTTTTGGCGCCGGGGTACTAAATAATTATTTTAAGTCCAGCCAACGACAAACGTAGTGGAACTATGAAGTTATTCCGCTTCAGTTTCTTTTCTTAATTTCGTAACACTTAAAAATTAATGGAATATGTTCTTATAACAAGTAACAGCGTACATTCGGAGGTATTTCTAACATTAGTTCGTAAATTTGTTGTCATAGTCGTCAGTAAGTTTTATTATTATTGGGTTGCCCGTGAAATTTTGTAGCATAGAGTAATACATTTTGAGTCATCTAATCGCGTCACTACAATCATTTCATAATGCTACTTTTAAAAATAACTTTATTTATCGGAAATTCATCATCAATTTATATTTGGAAAGGAATTAACAAAATTTGCTGTGGAAGCTGGTAAATATTTTTCCACGCCTGAAAAAATACAGTTCTTAAAAATTCACCGCACACAATATAAGAATCTACCGAAACAATGCAAAACGTTTGTGACACGACAAGCCCTCAATACCACATCAGTAGTCCGGGCAAACAGCGGTAACAGTCAGTGTAGTATATATGTGGTGCGGAGTCGGCGATTATTTATTTCACGCGTTCACAGCGTCAGTACTAAATCGATGCTGTATGCGAGTAGTTCTGTGTATATGTAGGCTGTCGTCACTTATTTCGTAATTGTACGCTTGTGTTTGCTTTAAAAATGTCGCAGTTAGGTACGTCGACCAATGGCAGACACAGTTAAAAACTTTATAGTGGAAATGCCGGACTTAATTTTTGATGGCGCTAAAATTAGATGTCCAGTTTGTAAAATCCCTTTAATGTCTTGGTGCAGAACCCATTGTCAACGTCACATCGAAAGCAAACAACATTCTTCTGCAAAAAGTGGCATACGAGACCAAGAAAAATTTACATTCGATTTATGTGTTACTCTTATTTTATGTAATCTATCGTTTCGTTTACTATACAAAGAACATATAGAAAAAAGAATGAAAACGGAATTGAAAGATAAAAACTGTGGTTGTGTGTGGACGAAACAACAGATCGTCAAAAACATACTGTGGTTAATGTAATGGTACGTACAATGGAACCACATCGACCGTCATCCTCCTTCTTACTTGCTTCCAAAACAGTTATAAATTGTACTGGCGATGAGATTTTAAAGGTGGTGGTGAACTCATTGAACAAATTTGAAGTTTCAACTAAGCAATCTTTAATGCTTATGAGTGATGGTGCCGCAAATATGGGTTCTTTGGGCCGATCTCCTAAAGAACACACTGGTAATTCCTTACATGTAACGTGTAAAATCCATACTCTAAATATTGCGGCACAAACGATTCCTACATGTTTTCCACTAGTAAATGCATCGATTGCTAGTACAAAGGCAGTGTTTCTGAAGTCCCCGAAACGTACCCGACTATTTCACGAACTGTGTCCTGATTTACCTGAACCACCACAGCCGATTGTTACACGTTGGGGAACATGGTTGCAGGCTGCGTTTTACTGCAACAAATATTTTGGTCAAGTAAAGAAGGTAGTTTTAAAATTCAATCCGGCAGAAGCTGTAGCAATCAAGAAAAACCAGGAAATATTTCAAGATAGTCAGGTTAAAAGAGATTTACAAACTATTCACAACAATTACTTCGGACTAGCGGAGGGAATAGAAAAATTACAAAATGTTTCGATGTCGCTAGTGGATTCTATTCAAATTTCGAATTATGTTCACACACAGCTATGAGCTGTAGAAGGCGACACAAATTGGTGTGTAATACGAAAATTTTAAAGTGTTTTAGAGAAAGACTCCGATCTTCTTATATTAAAACAAATTTGTGAAGGTGCGTGTGAAGATGCATTAAGTTGTTTCAAAGATTATTTTAAATATGCAAATATAACATCGCTAGATGTCGATCGGTCGTTTTCGGCATTAAAAAACATTTATTCCGCACGTCGTATTCACTTGACTGAAACAGCTGTGGGAAGATATCTAATGATTCAAATATTTAACAGATGTTACCCAGTTTGTCATTTCACGGAAGACTTTTAAAACGGTAAATGTTTCAGCACGTTTTATAATTTACTTCTTACCTTCTATTTTATGTGTAAACTTTTATGCGCTCGCCACGCCCCTGGCTGTTACCGCATATTTGCCCAGGTTACTCATCAGTACATTCAACAACATGAAACGCTGAGGAAAGATTTGTATTAAATCCGAAGGCGATCATTTTGAACATTTACTATAATTGCTTTCTAAATTCTCATTTTACTTTTACTAGGAAACAATTTAGTTATTCAACTAGCTTTATTATTGACTTAGATTACCACATTAGCCATTTGCGGTTTAAAAGAAGCTTATTTGCATCACTACTGTCAAATATGTCAAATGCTGTTTGAAGTTTCAATCTTGATATGATTTAAGCAAGATTTAACTGTCAGATTTAGTTGTAAGTAACCGGAGGATTCCTCCTTTTACACTGTTGACAGAGGCGTCCTCCTTTTACGAAATAACTATATGATTATAAACTGAAACAATTTGCAGGTGATTATAATCTGAACTTGTTCAGTATCTTAGCAATTGCACCGAAACTGAGTGTTTGCTACCAGTGTCAAAGTGATTAGCTGGTGATTTTGAATATATATACATATTCAGTTAATAGGGTAAAAGTAGGACACCCCTGACTATTTATTGATTCAAAATTGCCACACAATCACTTTGACGCTGATAGCATTCCATTTACAAATATTCAGTTTCGGTGCAATTGCTAAGATATTGAACAAGTTTAAATCGTTTGCTGGTTAGTCACGTTATGGTTACGTAAATTAAAATATGTGTTCTTTTTTCTGACATCTAATCACTTCATTTTCATTTGAGCTGAGAAAAATAGTATTGTTACTTTTGCCTGTCGTCTTGATGTCCATTGTGGCAATTGGCAACCGCCCTGGTACACTGCGTAGAATTGCAACATCAGCAACGCTTCCATTGTCGATTCATTCAGCCGTCGACGGTGTTGTGAATACGTTGTCGAATACTTCGAAAATGATCGTTCGACATCCACCGAAGTCAGATTTGCCAATGTCAGATATTCCTTTTTCTCATCTGGGCACCCTTGATTTTCAGTTATAGACCGAACCTTTTGTAAATCAGGATTTTTCGTTAAAATTGCACCAAATTTTTGAGCAACATCGACTCTCACCATTGTTGCGGCTCCATCAGTAAGGAACATTGTGACTTGGGTTCCTGTGATACAAAATTCCCTCAACGAATCTTTTATTACCTTGACAACGGTTTCTGGATAAGTTTTCTGAATCCTTTTACTTGACAACAACAATGAATCTGGTGGACCATCACATTTTAAAGGACGCGCTACAACATGAATGACGCTGTGTTTCTGAGCATCAATTGTTTCATCCACACATAGACAGATTTTCTTATTTCTCAATTCGTCTTTTATATATTCCTTTACTGTACCTTGCACACGTGGAAAATTGTATCGTAATTGCATAGATGTTGGCAGCTTCCATGAGGGAACGTGCTTAGCCCAAAGAAGGCGAAAGTGTTCATTAGATACTAGATGTTGTGGGATGTTCCACACACTTAACATAAAAATAAAATCATATAAAAATTGGAATACTGTTTCTTAAATTCAATACATGACGTTTACTTTTACAATGATTTCTACATTCTAACCTATCGCGACTTAGCAATCCGCTACTGCATATTGTGCAATAAATATGCGGACTTCTATATTTTAATCCCGGGAAATACCTGAGATATTTATTCACATTCCCATCTCCGTGTACTTATTTGGCGTGCGCGTACAACGTATTGTCACTTTGAACTCTCTCGCGGTAATGACGAGATCGACTACGAGTTGAAAATTACCCCTACCCACGCCGCTACCGCTACGCTACTGCCATCCGGTACCACCTTTTTAACAAACTCTAGTTATTAGTCAGTACCAATGACATAAAGTTTGAAATTACCTTGCTAAAAAAAATTAAAATGAAGATTTCGTTTAAGTGCAATGAGGTATATTACTATAAATTAGATGGAACGCAAAATACATTTTTAAATGCTTTTATTATGAACAATATATTAAAACGCGGATTACAATAGTCTATTCTGCACTAGACTCATAAGGTAGTGGCAAAAGGAACTGTTGCAAATCGGGTTGACGTACGACGAGAGTATTACACGAAAAGCAAACGTCAAGAAGACACCCTCATAACTCTCATTCTCACTGCCTTTTATTCATCTGTTCTGCTCATCTAATTGTTGTACACTAAATTGGTCACGGTACGTCAGCGGTACCACGTTAAAGTTTGGTCCTTTCTCTCAAAGTCGTCGACATCGCCAGTATAAATTTATTCATGAGCACGAACTGTTAGAGGGTACGCCTATATCTTCCGTGTTCTACAAACAAATTAACATATTTGTACAGCTCTCCCCCGGTGTTTCTTTCTCCAGCAGGAATTTATCAATTCCGGCCACAGCTACTTTCCTTCTATGGCAAATCAGCGCCCACGTATATTTTAATTACGGTTTAGTGGTGGGAAGTTTCTCAATTTCCGCATCAACATGTTTGGTTTACGAAATTTACAGCAGATAACTTGTGTACGTATGCAAATGAACTTAAGTGTAATGTACATTCTTGTACAATAACCTCTTGGCTTGTCACATCAGAACTTCCTTATAACATTATTCTTCTTACACTCAATTTCTTAGAAAATCTAAGAGGTTTTCTTAATGAAGGCAGCTATAAGATGGTAATTCTTTGGATTCCACAACTAACAAACAACTCTTAATAGATTCTAGGAATTCTTCGATTATGTACAAGGGTAAGTCAAAAATTATTTACACTTTTAGTTCTACAACTGTATTAAACAAAGATAGGCGTACAACAGGTATATTACTTTTCGATATAGTCTCCACCTTTAGCAATGCACTTGGTCCAGCGAGCCACAAGCTTCCGTATGCCTTTCTGGTAGAAGGTTTTCGGTTGGTTGTGAAGCCACTTTTACACCGCACCCTGAACGTCTGTGTCTGAGGCAAATCGACGACCTCTCATAGCTTCCTTAAGCGGTCCAAAGAGATGAAAGTCTGAGGGAGCGAGATTAGGGTTGTAAGGAGGGTGTTCCTGGGCCTCAGAGCCTAACCTGTAGATAGTTTCTATGGTGTTATTGGCCGTATGCGGACGGGCGTTGTCTTGCAACGACAAAACTTTCTTTGAGAGTAGACCACGGCGTTTGTTTCGAATTGCTGGTTTCAACTTATTCGCCAACAAACCACTGTACCTCGCACTCGCTGTAACTATCTCTCGAGCTTGCTGAATGTTGTCGTCGGTGGTCGAGGTTGACGGCCGTCCAGCTCCCTCTTTTTGTGTTACGCTCGTGTGGCCACTTTGAAACATTTCGATCCACAAAAAAACGCTTTTACGAGATAAAGCACTGTCCCCATATTGTAACAAAAATCTCCGGTGAATTTCAGCACCTTTCACACCCTCTCACCACAAAAATCGCATAACTGCTCGTTGTTCGTCTTTGGTGCAAACTAATACCGGAGCTGACATGCTTATCCTGTTGTAGCTAGCAGACCAATGACGTGATCGTGATTAAATTCCGCACACATGACCACAGGAGCGTCAACTCAACGTATGCTCAAGCGGCCGCCACTGCGATTACCTTCAAAGCTTGTTATGGCGAAAGTGTAGATAATATTTGACTTACTCTCGTATGTTGAAAAGTCAATATTAATAATCTGAATACTGGTTTTTGGTCCAATTCAACATGCAATTGAACCTGTTTATTAGCGACCTGAAAGGGATATCAAAACTGGAGAGTGATGCCTTCAAAAATATCCGTTAAAATATTATTTATTTCCTCTTTATAATAAATATGGTACTACTATTACCTGAAAATTATTGAACTATTGAAAAACAATGATTGACTGCTTAAAGATTGAGAATTGGATTTTTTTATTTTCAAAAGAAAAATTAGAATTCTACAAATTCATCAAATTCAATTGGAATCAATGATTTGTCGCTCTGAGATCTTTGTTTGCAAAATTGTACCCGATATGAATGGAATCGAGCGGCACGCATTAGTTAGCTAACAAACGCGGTGGTAGGGTGGTCGGTTGTATAAAGACCTAACCCACCAATTCAGCAATTGAACGTTCGGAATCGAAGCAATTTATTTCTCTACATTGTTATGGGCCGCATACATATAATACAGGTTCCTTTATTGACAGCGATTTCACGATCTCTTTAATTACGCGCGTGGTGAACGGACGGAGGGAACAAATTAAGAACAAATAGACGGGACGCGCAAATCGAACCGTTTCCTTCGTTTCGGACAATGGCCTAACCATATAATGGTAATAACAATAATGGTCGCTCGCCGGCGGCGTCGATACCGAACCATGTTTCCTTCTTTATGGCGAGACGCTAACACATTGAAATGACGGAAAAGTAAGCAGGAGACGACGATAAGGTTTTATACCTTTGCAGCGAATAAGAAGAATGTCCGAAACTTCAGTAATCTGGTTTAAAAAGTACAAAGTAGTTTACACGGGGATGTAAATAAAAACTTTTATGTAATCGGCTAGAGTAACATGTATTGATGAACGATGGTTAGTGGAAAATTACAAAACACGTTGGTTCGCTTTTACTTAACTTGAAAAAGACTTTTATTACTCGTATTACATACACTCGTACTTATTTTTCTAAACCTACATACATATGTTACCAACCTATATAAAATTCATTTCTATTTTCAGAAACTGCCAAATTTAAAATTGCGATTGTACTCAACAAATACACTCATTGGTTAATAAATTGTATTCCTTGTTGAAAGCACTTTGATATGTTTTATCACCACAGTTGCTCAATTTGCGCCAACAGCCAGTGGCGGGCGCATAAAAGTTTACATAAAATAAATGGTCAGAAATAAAATATAATACGTGCTCAAACACTTAATGTCTTAAGAGTCTTCCGTGAAATCACAAAGTTTTTCACACGTTCAGATCGTTTCTTGCGTTTTGAATTGGTTTATCCAAATTATATTGGTTTTACTATACTCTTGGTTTTCGGGTTGGAACCGTGTCGTTGTCGAAGCTTTAGCCGACGTTTCGTCAACACTCACATGTGACATCTTCAGGGCTGTAGCTGCACACTGACTGAGTGTCAGAGTCAGTGTGCAATCACAGCCCTGTAGATGTCACATATGAGTGTGGACGAAACGTCGGCTAAAGCTACGACAACAACGCGGTTCCAACCCGGAAACCAAGAGTATAGTATTATTGACGACCGCGGAAGCCTACGGACCAAATATATTGGTTTTATTTACAAAAATACTTTTTAATGATATTTTCCTACTTTGTTGGTGATACCTGTAATGTTTTTCTAGTATTGTATAAGCGATAAAACCTTTTTTGAAACGATAGAAACGAGGTAAGCTAACCTATGATAGCGTCGCCTGTTTTCACACGTTCAGATCGTTTCTTGCATTTTGAATTGGTTTATTCAAATTATATTGGTTTTATTTTTAAAAAAATATTGTGTAGTGATCTTTCCGTACTTTCCTGGTGATACCTATAATGTTTTTCTAATGTTTTATAAGCGTTAAAACCTTTTATGTAACGTAAAAACGTGATTGTGTACTGTGGCGTCGGCTGTCTACATCAGTGCTCAGACCTTGTTATATCGTAGGTAACGGCACTGTCCGTGCTTTGTACAGAATTCCAGAATTCGTCAAAGAGCAATTTTCAAACATGAGTGAATTAATTAGCGACACTAAGATAATCTTTCTTAAAGCGCCAGCAAGAGGTAGTATCTACAAAGAAAAATATCCGTTACCAGGTTTATCATTCGTTTCCTGTTGTTTAGAGTTTGTTGTTGCTGAGCATGGTATTAATTACGATCTGAATGATGTTTATTTCTGATTTAAAATTTTTGCTGACATATTTATGTTTACATTATCTGCCGTTAACCTATCTGAACCCTTGTTAAAGTATTGTTTCCCTTGTTCTATTTCGTTGAATGGAAGCATCAGCATTGTAACCCTTTTTAAACCATTGCTTTAATTTAGCAAATGTTTTTGGTCGTGGACATATGTATGTGTACTGTTCGTCTGGACTGCCTATTGAGATTTCCCTTAATTGGCAAAACTTGTATTTTGTTTTATCTGTTTTGTTCCCTTTTACTTCTGAAAGGGAAATAAAGACGCTATTTGTTAATTTATTTATTTGCATCATTGGTCAAAATAGCACAGCTTATACATCGTCCTAGCTAAAATACACAATTTACTTCACTTTCTCTTACTACCTAATAACTCTTCTTTACTTAGCCTCGAAATGTTGAAACAAGTAAGTGTCAGCATGTTTTGTTTACTATTGTCATGGTAACCTAAACATATTCATACCAGAAACTATTGGGATACAATTTCTAAGTACAAGACCCGCCTTTTACTGCGAGTGGCGACTTGGTTTCAAAATTTTGGATTAACATTTTATGGACTTCGATGTCAGTAACTTTTCTTAAGTCTTGTCATGGTAACAGTACTAACGCCAGAAACTACTTGGATATATCCAAATGAAGGACTCTCTCTCTCTTTTACTTTCAATGTTAGACAAATGCATCACTATACGAAGACGTTGGAGGAAAAGTAGAAACGTAATAATATACAGGGCGTTCCGTTTAAAATAACAAAGTAGTTGTCTGGCTCGTTGTCGATGGATCATCTCGAATATATTGAAATAATTTTGAAAGATACCCTATTATGTCATCAAAAAACTTTGGCTTCCTAATATTTAAATTTAAACAACAAGCGCAATTTCACAATTCCGGAAAGTTAGGACACCAGTATGTACGAGGGTAAGACAAATATTATCTACACTTTCGCCATAACAACCTTTGAAGGTTATCGTAGTGGCGGCCGCTTGCGCATGCGTTGAGTTGGCGCCTCTGTGGTCATGTGTGCGGTATTTAATCACGATCGCGTCATTTGAGCAGTGATCCGATTTTTGTGGTCAGAGGGTGTAAAAGGTGCTGAAATTCATCGGAGACTTTTGTCACAATACGGGGACGGTGCTTTATCTCGTAAAAGCATTTTTTTGTGGATCGAAATGTTTCAATGTAGCCGCACGAGTGTAACACAGAAAGAGGGAGCTGGACGGCAGTCAACCTCGACCACCGACGACAACATTCAGCAAGCTCGAAAGATGGTTACAGTAAATAGACGAGGTACCATAGGTGAGATTGCATCTTCTTTACAACAAACGCCGTGGTCTACTCTCAAGGAAGGTTTTGTTGTTGCATGACACCCCCCGTCCGCGCACGGCCAATAACACCATAGAAACTATCAACAGGTTAGGCTTTGATACCCTGGAACACCCTCCCTACAGCCCTGATCTCGCCCCCTCAGACTTTCATCTCTTTGGACCGCTCAAGGAAGCTTTGAGAGATCGTCGATTTGCCTCAGACACAGACGTTCGGGATGCGCTGCAAAAGTGGCTTAACGACCAACCGGAAACCTTTTACCAGGAAGGCATACAGAAGCTTGTGGCTCGCTGGACCAAGTGAATTGCTAAAGGTGGAGACTATATCGAAAAATAATGTATCTGTTGTACACCTATCTTTGTTTAATACAGTTGTAGAACTAAAGGTGTAAGTAATTTTTGACTTACCCCCGTATTTCAATTACAAAATATGAAACCATCATTAAAAATACAGGTTTTCTGAGTTAAACAAACGCAAAACCTATGCGTTAGATTTCTCTTGACCTTCCGAACTGTGTTTTCGGTTGACTGTACCCAAACCCTGTATAGATGCCATCATGAAGCGTAGGTTAAAAATAAAAACCTGAGTGGCAATTTCTTCGCCGATACGAACGTTATCGACGAGTTATAATGGACTATAATGGGTTTTTTGATGAATTTACGTTGTTTCTTGTAGTGTGACATCGATAAAAGCCCGCTTTGCTGTTTACTGTGCAATTAACTAATGTGTTAGCTTGCCTAGTTCGAACGAATCGTTTTATTGGGAATAAAGGCCCCTATTAAACGTACGAAAACGTTAAAAACGTACTACACTGGCATACGGTTAAATGGATCGTTAGAGAGTGTTTTTAACGTTCGTTCCTTCGTTGTCGCTTTAAGAGATATAACAGTAGCAGAATTACAGAATAGTTACACAATTGAAAATGTAACCTTGCAAATACAAAAAAGTAAATAAATGTTCTTCTGTGTACCATAATAAAATACAGAATACCCACTTTACATTACAGGATATTTAGGGCTTTCAAATAAACGTCGGTACTGTAATGTTAAAAATATTGCATTTAAAATCGTTGTCGTGACGACGAATATTGTTCAGCCACAAGCGCTTCGGCAACATTTGTCAGGGTGATGCTTATACAGCTGGGATCCCTCTTATAGACCCGCTCCCTCTGTTCCCTGCATTTTAGTATGTAATTATATCTGCAGCAAACAATATTTTAGTTTTCGTATTTTACGCAATTTCTTCCTATAACCACGTAGAGAATAACTTTATTTGATTTTAAAATTAATTTTCCAAATTAAATACCACTTGGCCGTGGTTGACTTCAAACAAAAGGTATCGTAACAGATGAGCGAAGATACGCGAAGACAATTGAATCTGTTTAGCTTGAGTTCTGTTTTAGGGAAGACGTGTTTTGGTATGTATTGTATTTCGAAAATAATCTCTAATGTCAATAGTTTAAATTTAATTTCATGTTCAAATTTAACTCAACTTCGGTCATTTGAAACACCTTGAAGCGTATAATGTACTAGCCCCTAAATTGATAGCAAAAGAGTAACTACCAACACTATACCTGTTTTCAGGTCTTGAAATGTCGGAGTCATGTAAGATAGATTTAGCCAAAAGTAGTTGGCTAATGTGGCAATCTATTTAAAATAAAAAAGTTTAAGGCGGTTGCCGAAATTTGGAACATCCTATATATTTGTAGATAATTTTACAAAGTGCGGTATGGTATACTATATACGTATAATAATAATAATGCTATCCTCAGTAAAATTAATTAAACAGAAAAGGTTGGGCTTAAAATTACTGATTAATAAGGTTCGGCAAACGCGTGCTACGGCAGAAGCGCCGAGAAGGGATTTAGGTCGATGCAAAGCCATTGGAGAGTTTAGTCATTCGATCGGTGTGGAAGTGAACGGTCGTTCGATAATTATCGGTTTATCGGTGTCTTTTAAAACATAGATCGTCGTAAGCGAGGTTTACCGTTAGCATCGCATGTGAATGAATATATTAGCCGCCTCCCTGGGTTGGAATATACAGGTGCTATCATTCAATACAAACATTGTAGTATATGGTTGATGGGTCGAGATACATTTCACTGTAGTAGACATATTAAAAGTAAACGTCACGTACTAACAATATTCCGTACTGGAAATTTCTGTATGATTTTATTTATATGCTGTGTGCAACGTCCCACAACACCTAGTAGACAATGAGCACTTTCGTCTTTTTTAGAATAAATATGTTCCCTCGTGGAAACTACCAACCAATAGACAATTGCAATACAGTTTACTACAGTAAAAAACTGTATAGTAGACGAGTTGAAAAATAAGAAAATTTGCGTAAGTGTGGATGAAACAACTGATGCACGGAAACACGGCGTGATTCATGTTGTAGCGTGTCCTTTAAAGCGTAATGATCCAGCAGCTTTCTTGTTATTAATCAGTAAAAGGATTGAAAAAAGTGATGCTGAAACCGTTGTGAAGATGATAAAAGATTCGTTAAGAGAATTTTGTATCACAGGAGCCCAAAGCACAATGTTAGTTACTGATGGACCTGCAACAATGCTGAAAGTTGGTAGGATGTTGAAAATATGCTTTCCGACTCTTCTTCACGCAACATGTCTCATACTCTCATGTATCATCTCGTTGCAGAAACTATTCGAAAGAACTATCCGATGGTGAATAATTTAATAGCATCTACCAAAAAAGCGTTTGTGAAATCTGCCAAACATATCAGCGTCTTCAAACAATTGTGTCCGAAATTTCCACTGCCACCTCAGCCTGTAGTAACTCGATGGGAAACATGGCCCCAGGCAGTATTTTATTATCATAAATATTTCGCAAATATGAAGAATGTGATTTTAAAATTTAAATCAAATGAATCTGCAGCGATTTGAGAGAATCAGCAACTTTTTTCCAACTCGGACGTTCAATTACAAATAGATGAAATCGCTGTTACAAAACAGTCACTTATCTTTACGAGACTCAGACTTTAGATAATTTACAGGCCGCTCTAGAGAGCTTGACGGATCCTATAGAACTAGATATAGTCGCTCAAAAATTTCGTACGGTTTTAAATAAAAATCCCGATTCACAAAAGGTTCGGTCTATTACTGAAATTAAAGAGTGCACAGTAGAGATAAAGGAATATCTGACGCAAATCCTACTTCACTAGATGAACGATCATTTTCGAAATACTCGAAAACCTTTTCAGACCAACGTCGAAGGCTAAGTGAATAGCAAAATGTTTAGGAAGTATTTGTAAGTATCAACTTTGTTCAAATAAATATTTCTCTATAGATGTGTTAGTGAAGGAAACACCTGCAAGAGAGGAATTCAAGCAGACAAATTTAAACCGTTCCCTTTTCCTAGCGATTTACAGAACAAATAAAAACATAATCCCATCCATCAATCTCAACGGTCCTTTTCGAGCCCATTTAACGTATTAAAAATGTAGAATTATTATCGCGCCATCGGGGAGAATCCCGCACCGCTTTATAGAAATGTAAATATTTGACGATTTACTAAATGTAGCCGCCGCGTCCTCCGTTTTTAATGCAATAAAATTTTGATAAATGTTGGGCAAGGTTAGGGAGGGAATTCTTCGCAATTTCTACATCCCACCTAGACTGCTATCTTTTTTTCATTCGAGAGGGTCACCTATGAATTTTCATTAGCTGCTTTGCATGTAAATTACTTTTTTTAGCGTTTTATAACCGTAACAATTAACGGAGAGTGGGGTAATTAAACCGATCTCGGGGTATCACGGGAGAGATTAAATCCGGAAGGTTTTCAGAAATAATTTATGGTGACCGTATTCTTTTGCGTTAGAGAAATACAATTTGCGTAAGATAGGCTGTTGTGTGGTTAATAAATCATTGGAAGCTGACAAAATTGAAATTAGAATGCCATTAATTTTATAATTCATTTTGTTCGAAACTGGATTAATAATGGATGTCTTCATTGGTGCTGAGATCAAGCAGAAGCTGCATAATCAAAATATATCAGGAGTATATTGTGGATAGGCTGTAATTATACAGTAAAAGTTATTCGAATATAGAAATATGGGAGAAGAAGGAAACATGAAAGTTTTGATACATTTTTATTCTTATGGGCTGTACACGAAAGTATTTTATATGTTGCTTGGAATGTACTACTTTCCTAAGATACACAAACCACACAAAGAAGAAAAAATTCTTGAATCAAACATTATATCAATTATTAATTTAATTCAGCACTTTTTTTAAGAACAGATTGAATTTGTTTGAATGTACAGAGTGGGGCAGGGAAGTATCCCTAACTATTGTGGCATCAGAAGGGTACAACTGGAAGTTAATTTTACTTAGTTTTAAACAACATATCATTCAAGTGATGTCCCTCACTAGCAATGCACTGATGTAGCCGGTTTCTGAAGTTCTCCACAACTCTGCGAAGTATCTGTTGCGGAATGTGGCCAACTTCAAGGCGTATTGCATTCTTCAAGGCTTCGAGGGCCCTGGGTCGATGTTTAAACACCTCACTCTTGAGGTAGCCCCATAAGGAGTAGTCGCACGGAGTTAAATCCGGCGAGCGCGCAGGCCATGGCATGTCACCGTACCGGGAGATCAAGCGCTCGGGGAATATTTCCCTCAAAACAGCCGTGGCACCATCCTGCTGAAACCACACTAGTCCCCAGTTTATCTGTTGAAGTTGTAGTTCAAGAAATTGTTGAATCATGTTCACATATCGCTCAGAATTGACGGTAACAGCAGAATTGTTCTCCTCGAAGAAATGGGGCCCAATGATGCCTTCACTGCTGTTTGCACACCAAACTGTCACTTTGTCACTGTGTAGAGGTCTCTCATGAATTAACCTAAGGTTTTCGCAACTTCAATAACGCATATTCTGCTTGTTAACTATTCTAGAAATGTGGAAGTGCGCCTCGTGACTAAACAAAATATGTGCATCTTGAGGCAAGTTTTGAATCAAAGTTTCACATGCCTGTACTCGATTTTTCCACTCCCGCTGTGACAGTTGTTGCGCAATGACCATCTTGTATGAATGGAAGTAAAGGTCTTGGTGAAGAATTCGAAGCACAGTACGGTTAGAAAGCCCCAGGGCGTATGCATGCTTGCGAGCAGAACGCTTAGGGGACTGCAAAATCGATCTTCTTACACGGTCAATGTTTTCTGGAGTTCGGATGGTCCTCTGAGCCCCAACTCTGTTTTGCAAAACACTACCACATGCACGGAAGTTCTCCACCCATAACAATTTCGGTCTGGAACAGCATTACGAGGGGGAATTCGATAACGAGTACGCAGCGCACGCTTCACTGCAACGATAGACTTGTTTTGGGAAAAATTCGTCTCGACGGCAAACGCGCGTTGCTCTTTCGACCAACCCATGTCTACAACTAATAGCGGCACTAAGAGAAACTTCCAAGGCTGCAGCGTCATTAGAGTCTACCCTCACCCTTCCAACACGTCCCCTACATTCACAACGCCATCTCGAATGTAGGGATACTTCCCTGCCCCACTCTGTACAAATGTTTTTATTTGACATAATTTTGTTGAGTCAATCAATGGAATCGTGCGCTTCGCGCGTCGTCGGCAATTTCCGTTGCGTGAACGCAGGCAATCGCAATCGTAGTCCTAGTTTAGGTTATGTGAGATGGTGGTTCGTAAGCGGTGAGATGTAAATAGATAAAGTAATAGGCAAGAAGGATAATGGATTTATATATTTTTATCATTCGATAACTAACGTTAAAATTTATGTATAAAAAAAATAATAAAATAGTTGCCACAGATTGGTGAATATCAGAATTCCTGTTTGTATTGGAGTTTAGCGAAAATACAAAAATCTTGCAATATCGTTTTTAAGGCCAGTAACACCAATGTTAACAGTTTAAATAAATTGCGATTCAATTCACCACACATTTAACAATGTAAAGACATACTTGCATATACATATAAGTCCGTTAAGGTATCTGCCGTTTTATCTACTACTCTTTTTATCATAATAACTAGCATCCTTCTAGCACCTAACCGTACAGTTACCTCTCTCACTCGTTCGCGGTTCTCAGGATTCCTACAAGATTACCGAGGTAGCAAATTCTGTAATATTCTTTGCAAACAAAAGTAATACAAGTATCACTTTAATCTTTACGTATCTGTACTTGGTATAATACTACAACATACAAAAAACACCAGCTATATTTTCAAAAGCGACACGTAAGTACATAACATTGACCGTTCGACTAATTTCTGCAACAGCTCAACCGGTACTAAAACGAAATCTCTCTCAGCGTGGTTTAACATGATTTATATTCAAGGTCGACACTACATGCCTGCTTCTCTACCGGTTTAGTTTATTTATGAATTTTTCGTATTCTTATATTAACCCGTAATACCGACGCCTATGCGAGTCTGCAAGTTTAGGTTACTCTACTGATGACACAAGAATTACCCCTTTTCGGGATAGTATTATACGTTTCCTCAAAATTACACGGAAGCTTTCCCATTACCTCCGTCAATATTTTTATCAGCTTACGCCGATAGTACTGTACGGTCGCAAACGATCCGCTAAACTCGCTTATTCCCAATTAAAATCGAGATTCTATCTCTCGGAAAATGCGAGCTGAGATGTTTTATGTTACACTACTTGCGTCGAAATTTCGTCTACATTATAAATCAGGTCGAGGCGTAATTTGCGACATAAATTTCCCTGATTATCCTTTCGGTCGTAAATTCCGTTCGCTTATTTCAATTTTGCCGTCGGCTTTAGGTTCCGGTGTACTTAGTAAAAGGCAGTCTCTCCATATTAGCGAGGAAAAAAGGTGATCATCAAACACACTTCGAGTTTAACGTAGTAGATTTAACGCGACAGTCTAACGTACGCATCCGTTGTTAACGTTTCCAACGCTCTGTAGCAATTATTTCCGGGAATAGTCACCTAAGCGTTATTTTCGCGCTTAGGACAGGATTGGTTAGAGCAAGAGGCGCGTGGTCTTCCACCGGTTTTGAAAGGGCCGCGATATAATTTGCATGTAATTAAATTAAATTGCTTCAATGGGTGTCTATCAAATTCTACTTGCAGCTTCAGTACTAGGTGCACTGACAAGCAAACTGACAGAACTGTGACTTTCCGATTTCGATGAAACTTGGTATATTGGTATCATCAAAAAGTAAAGGACACGTATTTTTTTTTAGCGACCCATATTCACCTTAAGGAGGTGTAGGGTGCATCTGAAATTACCACCAAAAACGCATTTTTCATCATAACTTCGGAGTCGCGCAAGCTATCGGGATGAATTAAAAACTAAAATGTTCTACTTCAAAGGGGCTTTCAAACGGACCATAGATGAATGCCTTCCCCCCCTTAGTGGAGTATGGGGAGAAAAATGTCACCTCTTTTTCACCACGCTGGCTACAATTTTCGCCCTAAACAGGTCATAATTTTTTTCCACAAACTACATTTAAAAATAAAAGTTACCTTTTTTGCATTTTTTTCATCGGTTACATATAATAGAGGAAATATTTTTTATAAAGCGAGACCGCGCGCATACGTACAGGCTGTCCCAACCTTCTGGAATTGTAGAATTGCGCCTGTTCTATTAATAGTAGGAGGTTAAAATTTTCTGGTAGCTTAATAGATATCTCAGAGTATCTTTTCAAAATATTTTTGCATATACAGAGTGATCGATAATTAATGACCCACGCATCTACTTTTACATCACTCAAAAACTTGTGTACTCGATAAACACTTACTTCCGTGCACTTCCTTTAACATGGCATGCGCTTCTGTAGCCGTTCTTCCTAGTTTCACAAGAAACTTGAGGTTAACTCGTTGCTCGATCTGAACACTCTGCATGTTTCCGACGGGACGGTAGCGTAAGGACTTGAACGGATGATTGCTACAGCGAGACTGAGCGACGTACAACCGTGCTCATGGAGCTCAGGGTGGGGGAAGCATCTACAAGCACAGACATGTTCAAACCTGCCGTGGCGTGCTCGCTGTTTGCCGATAGTAGCATCAGTCCGGTTATTTAATTGCCACACCTCGTACATGACGCAAAATATAATCGCGTTTTAGAAAAATTCGAGAGTGTGTTAAAGAAAGATTCCGATTTTATTTCATTAAAACAAATTTGTGATGGTGCATCAACTAATCCATTAACTAAATTCAAAAGACATCGTTCAACGAAACAACTATGGAAACATATTTAGTGCTGTCTACTATTTTCTATTTTTTGGTACTCTACTTACTGAAGAAAGCGCACGCCTATGCCGCGCAAACACATTACCTCGCTTTAATTAAAAGTTTTAATCTTCAATAATTGATGCTATCTTTTAAATTCATTATTGTAATAGGCTAGTTTAGTGCATTTCCATTTTCTAAAGTATATATCCTCGGTCGTAAGTAAACACTTGATATTACTGATATGGTAGGTAAAGCAAAAAAGGTCGAATAATGTAGGGACAGCACGTGGGTAAAGTGCCATCTGCGGTTCAATTACTGGGGAGAAAAAAGAGCGGGATAAAGCAACTACAATGGGGTGCGTTCCTGCTTCTGTTGATGACATCGTCGTCCGAGAGTACAACATCATGTAAGCGTCGCGTAAAAAGCTTCACGCTTTCACGGCATCGAATGGAACGTGCTTTTCAAAAAATCAAACTCGCTGCAGTTAAAAACTTGATAACGAAGCGTATTTGCATACCAACAGCGACGAGTGTACCGAAATAACGCCACTAACAACTATTATATCGGGTTAATAAAGGAAATTGGATGGCGATGGTAATACGCTATATTCTAGCTGTACCTATTCAGAGATTATACTTTTGGTATTAACGCTTCTTTATGGATATTTTTATTCAGTTCGCCCTGAATATCATTACGTATATAGATAAAAACGAGATTTTACATGCGAATTTCTAGTGTATTTTTGTGTAGTTTAATAACGTGTTCCCTTACAGTTTTGCATATTGATTACCATAAGCATAAGCGTCTACTTGAAATCAACCAAGCGCCTGTTCTATACATAAAAGTATTTTTTGACACAAGTAAGCATATTTCTAAATGGAAACAAATAGGTTTTTTTGGTAAGGGAAGAATAAATACTTGAAATTTGCCATCTAATTCAGATACAGGGACGGTCCTCAAAAAAATATCTTCAATTTTAAAGAACTGGGGTTTATTTACGGAAACATTTTGCAACTTTCGCGTGCACGCAGAGAAATGATTTCTTGCATCAAGAACATAGACTTTCTTGCCAAAATCAGTCTCTATTCAAGAAAATATTGCTATTTCAAGACTATAAAATGTATAATGTGTGTAGTAAATTGCATTACTGAGGATGAGGTCTTGATGGCTTTAAAAAAATCTAAGAACAGTTTATTAATGGGTTTTGATGTTGTGCTGCGATATTTGTTGGCCCATTGCGGCATCTTTACAACCTGATGCTCACGGAATGCAAATTTCCAGAAATATGGAAAATATCGAAAGTACGTCCCGTGTTTAAAAGTGGGGATGCTGCTGATGTGGTAAATTACCGTCCTATCTCGATTTTGTGCAATTTTTCGAATGCGTTTGAGTCAATACTATGCAATCACATATGTACCAGCATGGTTTCATTCGTGGTAGATCAACGACCACAAATCTAAGCTGTTTCTCGCAATACGTTTCCGGAGCTGTTGATGATCAGGGTCAGGTAGACGTAATATATACCGATTTCACAAAGCCTTGGATCAAATAGATCATTGCGTTCTCTTGGCCAAACTGGCGCAAATGGGATTTTCACGGAGTCTATGCATCCTTTTTAGATCTTACCTTACAGACAGACAATACTATGTGGAATATCATGGTGCCGCTTCTAATACCTACATCTCTACCTCGGCCGTCGTCCAAGGATCTAATCTGGGTCCCATTTTGTTCCTGATTTTTATAAATAACATCGTCGACTGTTTGCGTTGTGAATATCTTCTATTTGCTGATGGTTTAAAGATCTTCTATAGAATAAACAGTAGAAGTGATTGTTCTTTACTTCAAAACGATCTCAACATTATAGGAACCTGGTGTCAAAAAAATTATTTATACCTTAATGTTAGCAAGTGTAAAATTTCAACATACACATCGCACTTTGACTATGTTTTCGAGGGGGAGGCGCTTATGAGATGCAGTGAAGTGAAAGACCTTGGAGTTCCATTTGATAGCAAACTTACAGCCCTCTCACATCAACAACATGGTTGCGTCAGCTTACCGCATGTATGGTTTTATATATAGAAATTGTCACGACTTCAGGAATATGGGTTGCTTGATTTCATTGTATAACGCCTTTATACGATCCAAACTAGAGTATGGAGCATTAATATGGTACCCGATCTGTCAAACGCACATAAGAAATATTGAGAATATTCAGAGGCGGTACTTGAAGTTTTTGATTTTTCGGACGGTACATATCCGAAGAGAGGCTATGACTATGGAATTATGCTAAATCGTTTCGACATGGTATCTCTACAGCTACGAAGGAAGGTCATAAGCATAAAATTTCTATATGGCATCTTGAATAATCAAATTGATTGCCCTTTGCTGCTTAATCAAATAAGTTTCAACATACCCCGTCTGGAATCGCGGAATCACTCTACCTTCTATGTTCAAGCAAGTAGAACTAATATAATGCTAAAATCACCCATAAACATTATGTGTACAAATTATAACTCTATTTCTGTCAGTGCTGATATAAATTTTGATTCCTTAACAGATATACTCTCGCAACTGAAATAGCGGAAGAGGTGGTACCAAGAATATGTTATCTATTTAGTTATTTTTTTTTTCCTTTTCATTGTTTTACACGTTTATACGTTTACTTGTTTTTTTTTTTCTTTTCTTTTATTTGCATACATTAAACAATTTTCTGTACTTGGGTTCATCCTGTAGAAAATAAAGTATTGTTATTATTATAATAAGAAAATAATTTTCTTTGTATTAAATAAATATTTTCTTAGGGTTAGAAAATCAAGAAAATCCAAGATAGAAAAATGTTTCTTCCAAATAAATCATTTAGTTTTAAGTTAATAAAGTATTCACACTGAAGGTAAGAATGAAAAAATAGTCCAGACCTTGCAAAAGTCTATTGAGAAATTAGGCGACCGGATTCGTGTTTAAAAACCACATCATCAGGCCATCTACAAGGATATCCAATAAAAGAAGAATGACAACAAAGGAAAAAAAACCTAAATAATAATAATAATAATAATAATAATGGTCTTTATCATCCAACAGAATACAAAGCCTAATTACAGGATAATAATAATAATGAAGAAAAAAAAAAGGTGCAGAGCATAATATACAGCGTACAAATATACAAACGCCAGCTATTATAAAACAAACATAACTTTAATACCAAAAAAAAAAAGGACATCGATTAAGAAGAAAAGATACTGAAGCAGTTCAGTGCCACAGAGTTCCAGTACTTAATTAAGAAAAAAGATCACCATAAAGTTTATTAGCATTTCTCGACATGTGCGTTATTGGGGTTTCAAGTAAAATATTAGTCTTCGCTGTGGGAACAAAGAACGTTTCCGTTTGTCTAATTTTGTACTGAGGTACAAGAAACCCAACTGCCGCAAGTATTTTCGTGGCATCAATTTTATTAGTAATTATTTTAGCCAGAAATTTAGCGCTGGCTATCTCCCGACGAATAGTTATAGTTTGCATGTTATGTTGTTCCAATAGGCTGTCATAATCTGTTCCGCGTGGTAAATATGTACCAGTGATTTTAAAGGTTAAGTATTTTAGGAACCTCTTTTCTGTCCTCTCAATTGCAAGTTGTTGGTAAAGGTATATTGGGTACCAAACAACAGAAGCATATTCCAATCTAGGGACCACCAGGCTAGAAAACAAGGTTTTAAGAGTTTCAGGATTCAAAAATCCTCGACATGTTCTTATAAGAAAACCTCGCGATCGAGAGGCAGAATTGCAAATAGTAATTATGTGCTCAGAAAATTGAAGTTGTGAATCAAATAGAACGCCCGAGTCTTTAAACTGCGTTGATCTTGGTAAGGGGATGTTATCCACCGTGTAGCCAAAAAGCACAGGATTTTTTGTTTTGAAGTGTGTAACAACAGCACATTTACTAACATTGAGACGAACCTTATTGTTAATACACCAAGAGTGGATTCTGTTCAGGTTTGTTTGTAGTTTTATTGAGTCAGCGGTAGACGATATCTCAAAAAATAGTTTTAAGTCATCTGCGTATGCGAGAACTCCACAATCAAGACAGGATATTGTCTGTGGAATTCCCGAAGAAGCAGTGTATGCATTAGAGGTAAAACCGTTACAGCAGACGTATGTGGATCTATTTTCTAAATAGGAAACAATGAAATTTGTAATTTCAGATGTAAAACCAAATGAAGAAATTTTGGAGGCAAGTATGGAGTGGTCAATAGTGTCGAATGCCTTGGCAAAATCTGTGTAAATAACATCGACTTGCTGTCTACTATCAAGGGATTGGCTAATGTACTGTGTAATTTCTACCAGATTTGTCGTGTTGATACGGAGATAGATAAGATTTTACAACGTTGTATAGCTTTAAAAACAGCAAATGTTCAAACACTTTCGAGCAGGTGGAAGGAAGACTAATGAGACGATATTTGAATACATCATTTCACCATGTTTGAAAACAGGGGTTACCTTACTTAATTTCCAGAACTCAGGAAAGGTAGAGGTTTTACAACTCAAGTTAAATATGAAAGTTAATGGTGTAAACAAGACAGTTGCGCAGTCTCGAATAAAGGAATTAGGAACTCCATCATGTCCGGCAGTGGTATAGGCTCCAATTTCCTCCATTGCGGACAAAACTTCCTCGGCTGAAATTTCAGGAATGCTGAAAGTAAGGGGAACGTTTTCCATGAATTGAGAGCTGGGCATATCTGATGCCTGGTATACGCGCGCGAACACATCTGCAAAAGCCTCAACAATGTCGTGAGGTTTATCCAATGTCTCTGGGCCATACTTCATTGTAACGGGAATTTTGGTATTGCCACTTCTGTAGTGAACATACTGCTTACACTGCTTATTTGCATTTTAGATTTAATTTTAGCGACTTTACGCAACCAAACGAACTCTTGGCGATACTGTTTCCATTTACGAAAGTAATACCATTTTAGTTTTACTATTTGAATAAGTTTTCTATCAAACCAAAATGGAAATTTCCGAGGCGATATCGAAGCTTTAGGGTGCGTGGAAATTACCCCCAATTGAGCGAATTCGGCAGAGGTCGAATTGTTGACTTGCGCGAAGGTGGTTTTTCGTTTAGAGAAATTGCAAGTCGCCTTGAACGATTTCAGTCTAATTTATTCATTTCGTCCTATATGCGACGTTTCGACAATACCTACCAAGACAAAATTAATGAGAATAGGAAAAGAGCTGAGCCACAGAAAAATTAGAGTGGGGAAGTATATCTTTGGGGAAGTAGACAAGTTCAAATATTTGGGTGTCACCATTACAAATGCTGGTAATAGAGAAATGGAAATAAAGGAGAAAACAATGGCAGCCAACAAAGCTCTACATATAAATAATCACCTAAGAAGCAAAAATCTTTCAAAGAATACAAAGATGAAAATTTATAGAAAAACCATAAGACCAGTGATAATGTACGTAGCGGAAACACTGACAATGACAAAAAGGGATGAAGAAAATTTAAGAGTCGCGGAGAGAAGAATACTGAGATCAATACTTGGACCAGCTAGAATGAAAAATTTGGAATATAGGATAAGAACAAATGAGGAAGTAGCGAAAAAATGTGGAGAAGATATAGTAAAGAAGATAAAACAGCAAAGAGCAAGGTGGTTGGGGCATATGTGGAGAGCGGGAGAGGACAAGATATTAAATATAATAACAAATTGGGAGCCATCGGGAAAAAGAAGGAGGGGAAGACCTAGATCTAGAAGAGTGAAGTGAGGGAAGACTTGAAAAGGATAAGGCAAAAGAAAAAGCTAAAGATAGAACGGAGTGGAGAAGGATATGCGAAGGAGTGGAATAGGAAGGAACAGGGACTGATCCTCCCCTTAATGAGGGATCTAGAAACCTTCATCTGAAGCGGCGAAATCCCCAGGAGGGGTGTCTAAGCCATTTATTATTATTGTCGAAACGTCGCGTGTAGAACGAAATAGATAAATTAGACTGAAATCGCTCAAAATTTTTGGCCGTTATATTCATCATTAGTTAGATTTCCGGAGCATTGAAAGTATTTTAATAACAAAGAAATTTAGTAAACAAGAAAAGGTTAAACAGGAAGAGGAATCAGACCAAATTTCATATGAAAGCACAGCAACACAAATACAATTTTTTGCAGTTACATTTTACCAATGTGCACTGATGTTGCATAAAGAGGACGAAAGACGATTACAAGAGTAAACCATAGCTGTCCGTTCAACTATATCTTACTAGTTCAAGTAACTTGCTCTATTCATACTGAACATTGCGGAGAACGCCGCAGCCGTTACTAAAATAAAACTCTCCGTAGCAAAGTCTAAATTAAATCGTTCCCTCAGCGAAACAGTTGTGAGAAACGCTTGGTAAGTTCAAAGCTGGGAGAATTAATTTCGCCTAAAGCGACGTGTATATTTCTGCTGTGTAAAACTACCACGAATATTCTTGAATGATGTAAGATGTAGGTTGAGCGTAAAATATGTTCAGATATTTGTTACAGTGCTGCACATATGATCCTATTTAAATAAATAGGATGTAGATGGTGTAGGTAGCTGTAGACTCTTTCGTTAGGGTTTTCAAAGATGTCACGGTTAGAGCACTGTACGGGCTAGGAAAATCCCGGCCCGCTCGGCCCCCCCCAGGCCCGCGGACCGGGCCGGAATTTGTACAGGCCTGACGGGGCGAGAATGTTTTATTAAATACATCCAATGGATATAACGTATGCAGTAAATGCAGTTTAGTTTTTACATTATCGTTTGTTTTAATAATTTTAATGTATGCAATGTTATGTTACGTTTACTTTTGGTTAAAGAAAATGTAGAAATGTTTAGAAATAGACAGTGCAGATATAATTACTTAAACAGGCTAAAATAATTTAGACGGGCCAAACGAGCCTAAATTTTCTAACGAGCGGGCCTTGTGTCGAGGTAATGAACGCAACGGGCGGACCGGGCGGGCCCATTCCATACTGTAACGGGCCACGGGTGGGCCGGGCTGTGAGAAATAAGCCCGTGCAGTGCTCTAGACTCTCGGTAGCTTTAGTCGTTTTTAGAACTTGCCAACTTTGGGAAAAGTATAAAATCCCTAATACTAAAAATAACGATAACGTGATTTTTAACATTACAGTAATTATACCGATTATAGTACTATAAAATTGCTCAGATTGAAAATAAACAACCCAAATGGTTATCCCGTATTTTATGAACAGATGAGATCTATTTTTCTATTACTGGTGGACTCACTACTCAAAACCGTCGAATGCGGCCAACGGGAAATCCACAGGCAATCATTCAGGAAGGCCTTCACTACAAGAAAGTTACTGTCTGGTGCAGTTTCACAGTTAATTTCATCATTGACCCGTATTTTTTCGAGGAAATACAGAATAACGAGGTCGTAACTGTAACTGTTACTAGAGAACAATACCTGGAAATGTTTGCACATTTACGGACCAGTTAAGAACTTGCTAACTGGTGTTTTTCAAGGCCACCAAGATCACCTGATCTGAATCCAGCAAATTTTTGGCTTTGGAGTTGCTTGAAAGAATTAGTGTTTAGAGTACGACCAAAACCGCTAAAAAATTTAAAAAATTATAATAAAGCGGTTACTCTATTGTCAATACAGCATTACACAAATGCCATCACACCTTTCAAAATCGTACAAGACGAACCAGGCAAGGCACCAAGACCAAACATTGCCAAAATCACGAATCAATTCCTAGACTACAATCCCCACAAAGCAGGACTTGATACAATGGACCAGATAGTGTCGGGCTATAGTTGCAAACGTGGAACAAACCGCTGACCATTGACTATATTTTTCAACATGCTAGATATAGCTGGTTTGGCCGCATTTTTTATTCACAAGGAAATAGTGATGGCGAAGCAATCAGACCGGCGCTGAAAATTTCTAGTTGAATTGGCAAAGCAGTTGGAAATACGAGCCACCGTTCCTCATGTTGGCCATTGGCCACACGTTAGACGTGCTATGGCAAAGTTTCATGTAATGATATGTATTTTTTTAACCATCCAATCATTCAAATCGCCTTTCTGTTTTCTACACATTTCATTTTCTTCCAGGTACCAACACCACAACAACAACAGCCAGAAAAAGCACATCCACTTCCTATTCCAATTCCCTTCCACACCATCATCATTCTCTTACCGCCCATTATGCATCAAGTGTAATACCACAACCAAAACGGAGCACAAAACTCGTTTTCGCTGTGGTGTATGCGGCAATGCTATGTGCCTGCAACACGGCAAAGAAACTAAAGCATACGTTTGCGATGATTGCCAAAGGGTATAAAATTAGCAGACATACATATGAAATGTTGTTGTCTCAGGAAAATTGTTCAAAAATTGAAATTTTCTAATTTAATTACATTATTAAATGAACGGTGGGATTCGTGAGTACTCTTTCACAGTCTTTCGACATTTTTTTAATGAATTTAGATATCAATAAATGGAAATTAACGAATGTAGAAATTGAAAAATGCACACCTTAGTTTTACGAAGATATATAAACTCCAAGTTCCTTATGAGATTCACAGGAAACCTGCCTATTCTAACGTTGAACCTTCTCTTCTACCTTGACTTTATTCTCTAATTTCAATATCGGACATTTTGAACTAGGAACGCAGCCAAAATACTAATTAACTCGAAGAAAGCTTACCCAGAGTTGATGAATTTAATGGCGTCCCTCTCCTACTTTATTTTAATCGCGATAGCGATTGTTTCTCTCCACGGCAAATTTTATCTGAACGTAATATTGTGATGAATTTCGATGAATAAAATTATTTTTAAATGTAGTGACGCTACTAGATGACTCAAACTAGACAACTCTATGCTAGAAAACACCCACGACAACCCTATAATATTAAAACTTCCTGACATAAATGAAGATATCTTAACGAAATATATTTAATATACGAAATAATGTTAGAAATACCTTTGAATTTACCCTGTTGTTTGTTGTAGGAGAATTTTAAATTAATTTTGAAGATTTACGAAATGGGGAGAATAAAAAGAAGAGTAGTTTTATCTCCAATAATCTGGATCGTCGTTTTTTGGCCTTAAATAAATTATTAAGTACCCCATTTCAAAGCCAGTCGGCCTGTGGCTACGAAAAATAGCTTTTATCTGCCAGAGGGAATTTCATTTCTATCGGGTGGCTATACTGAATACCCTATAGAGTTTAGAGCGACAGCTAGGCTTTCCGATGAAAATATTTAGCATAACAGTGCATGTTCAATATATTTTTTTAATTACCTTTCTTACCTGATAAAAAGAACATTTATGTTTCTCACCCGAGCTAAACAAAGAATTTTTAATTTAATTTAATGTTTGTGTGCTTTTTTTGCCCTTTTGATAAGTAAACCAACACACACAAACTCTCTACAGCTATATACAACATATACAAGCACTTTCTAAGTACATCTACACGCCTGCCTAGACAATAGCATTTTTATAGACCATATCTCACCCCATGTATTATTTGGTCCGGCTGGACCAAGTAGGTGAAATTACCGATACCAATACCAAAATAGTCGCTCATCTTAGGGTTAATCGTGTATAAATTCGTTGTTTCAAATTTAACTCTAGGTGACTAAGGTTTTAGAGTAATTAATGTTTTTCATCCCTAGATGAAACGAGCCTAGATGCGTCTATGAGGCTAGTTTTCGAAAAATCAACATGGCTTGCCTATTATAGTGTTATTCGTATTATAGTGTTACTCGTGGGGTAGCCTGTACTTTGGCTCCTTATTGTACGAACATTAAAGAACTTTTTTGATTACTCAAACATCCATGTTCGCCTTTTATTTCGTTGCCGCGCTTTATACACCATAAAAATTACATCGCAATCTAAAATACTTTGTTGGCGGTTTCTCTTTTTTTATTTACTGTAATCAGAATAAAATTTTCCGTAAATACGAAGGAGAGGAAGTATTTTTTGCGGCTCGGTCCGCACGCAATATCGTTCTGGCGCCTTTATCAGTGAGCCCGGCATGAAAGTATAATATCTGGAAATGGGGAGGTCTCTCTGGGGATGCTCACGAAAGAAGGAGACTTTCATGTAAGTGGAAAAAACTTTCTTCGACGGCAACGGCGCCGCCAACGACGACGAAGGCGAAAAAAATCCAAATAATTCGCTTTAGAAAATAAAGAGGTCGCTTCGTACAATCTACGAATCGAGAGGATTTTATTTATATTTACTTTATGTAGTTCGTTGAACGAAAATGTTCTCTTGAATGATTCGTAATCATCTTGTGTCTACTAGATTTTGTAATCTAAATGAAAAGCATATACAGCGAAGGCAATCCTCTTTTCTTACAAAGATATTCAGTACATATTTGCATCTAAACTGGTTGTTAAAGATGAAATTATTGCATGCACCGCTATGTAAACGCATATTTTCCCTGTGTCAAAAGGAAATGCGGCAGATCGTACACGTTGCTTGTAGCACTTGTTTGCTATTTCACGTACTGAGGTATATATGTTATGGATATTGGAAGCTCGTACTGATGTGCGATGAAATGATTTAGCACTGATTATACACGGATGGAAATCAAATTTTTTTGGTGCCTAACGTAGTGCACTAAGCATACGCAGTTGTCATTTTAAATTGAAGCTTCAGGATGTGCAGCAAAGTATACCAGAAGATTTACGATGTTCTCATCACTTGAAGTAACCGACTCTTTTATGGGCAAAGCATTCACTTTACTATATTTCAAAAAATGTACCTTCTTTTCTTTCGCCGTCAATTTTGCTAAATGAGGATACCGATCAATGAACACCTTACAGGTTCTACTAATTATTTCATTACATTCACTATGTACTGCTATGTTCAATATTTACATCGAAAATATCAGCTATCAGTCGAAAACGTATAGTGTATTCAGTATCTATAGCCACCCGATAGATATGAAATTCCCTCTGGTGGATAAAAGCTATTTTTCGGAAGCCAGAATTTCCCCCCAGGCCGACTGGCCGTGAAGTGTGGGTACTAAATAATTTATATGTATACAGCATGTCCCAGGATTGATGTTACAAGAGCAGTGCGGAACTAAAAACCCGTGAATCTTAGTTTGATCCTTCAGAACTTAGCCCTGCTTGGTTTGAAACTTATTTTTAGTTTACTTTCGATTTTTTAAAATCAAGTAGGTGAACGTGCCCTCAATGATAGTCTGGGAAAATCTTCATCGTTGGGGTCACTATGATCTTCACCAGACTCGTATTTCCGTATTCCCAAAGAGGGTAATTCATTGAAAACTGGCACTGGGATTTCGGCTAAATCAGGCACTTGGCGTATAGCTGATGGTATACTAGGATACTCTATTTTACATTTGTTTTTCTTGTTATATCCTGACGTTTTCACTATACAAAAGTAACAATCACTTGAATGATCTCTGGGCTCTCGCCAAATCATAGGTATACCAAATGGAACTTTATCACGTGTTCCCTTGGTCCACATACGTAAACCCTCAACACACTACTTACACACTTTTTGAGTGGCCCATGATTTATCTTGATCACCAATTTTCACTTTAAAATAGGCAAAATAGACTTGCCTGACAAATGTACTGATGTTTGCCCTTTGACTGGGAATGCTAAAACTGCCACATATATAACAAAACGAATCGGGGCTGTTTAAGCACTTACGACGTGAACTGGCAGAGGTTGGCATAAGGAAAAGTTTCAGTTCATATATAAATTAACACTAAACCCTGCTAACCTTGTATATAAACAAGAACTCCGACTCCACGTCGGAATGGGCTGCACCGTTTCAGAGCGACACACAACGTCTTACTACAGTACCTCAGGCGTAACTGAACAAGGCCAGACAAGTATAAACCTCTCGCTGTTCTCCTATGCGTCATCCACCCGGCGCCCATCGGAAAAGGTTTGTGTCAGCCAATAGGAGTGCAATAGTGCTTCCTGTGATCCATGCTCAATTTCGCGGAGAGTGGTCACATTCTCATAAGATGTAGAGATAAAGCTTGACGTGGTAGAAGAAAACTAACTACAGTTTTGAAACCAGCATGCCTAACTAACTATAAAACAGCTCAAAAACCAAACTCAACAGAAATTGTGTTACAAATTGTTCCCCAGCGTTATTATTGCACTAGGAATTATACTAAAATTGTGCTCAAATTTTAACACTGGTAGTGCAGGTTCTCTCTCTCCTAGAACAAATACTAGTGTTATTTTAGTGTTGAATAGAGTTTAAAATGTTTTACTGCATAATAGAAGTCCAAATGAATTTGTGAAAGGAAAGATTGTTGAGTGGAGGACATATTCAATTCAACAAATTGAACAAACTTGTTTTCCTTTTGATTACTCCTCAATTCATTGAAAACCTATAGCAAGTAATACCTTTCTTGGAATAACTTCTACAGAATAAGGGGTAAGTATCATGTCATATACGCGCACATCCAATTAAAAATTCTAATTCTCCACGAACAGTCTCCACAGCACAATTGAGGTAATTTTAGTTGAGATCCGACTGTTGGCAGCGATCTCCAAGGAGGAACCGACAAAGCGCTAAGACGAGGACGAAAGACCGTATTCGATGGGAGAAAGGCGAAACGCATCGCCTGTGACACATTCTCTAGTTCTTCGAGGGTGTCAAACATTGTGTGCGGAAGGTGGCGCTTATGGGTTCCCATTAAGCTCCGCTAAGAAACTCATGAATATGCAAGGAAACCTTTAAAACAATGCCGAGCGTTTGCAATCCACAGAGGCGCACAACGAGAAACCAGGGTATGGGTATTCCTTTGCTTCGGTTTTCCTTCGAGTAGCGCTTGTGAGTCGTGTCATAGTAGGTAGATCCTAGGACCTCCTCATCTAAGTGCCTTCCTTACCGTCGACGGTTTCGCTTCCTTTCCGTTATTTATTCTTGGCAACGTTCCTGGTTCGCTTAGGGATGTCATCAGTTTCGCTTTTGTTATTTTTATTATTTAATTATAACGGTAAGTCGAATGCGAATTGCTACCAGACGAAACGATATGATTAATTGTTTTCGGAATTGCTTCATTTGCAATTGTAATGTGAGGATTTAAGGCGAATTGGAACGGTATGAAAGACGATTTCTACTTTAATATCCCTGTCCTCATATTTTGCTTCGACTTTACGGGTCTGATTGTGCAGTCTAAAATGTCTAATTTATTTATGTTCCATATATTCTAACAATGGATACAAAATTAACAAGTACGCAAGTCAAAATTAATTTCAATATTCATTGAACTTAAATCCAAACTTTCAACAATTTTTTCCAACTTTTGGGGAGGATTATCTCAACAACAATATCTCGTCAAGTTGGTTGCTGTTTTTGGTAATGAAGCACCATATTAGTCGACAATTTGTCGCCGGTATTGCGAATTCCAACGTGAAATGACCAGTCTCAGTGAAGATTCCAGCACAGGACCGCTAAGGACAGCATTCACCCAAAAAAGAAATCGCTACTGTGCACCAACTGATCAAGAAAAATCGACATGTGACATATCACGAGATTGAAACATCCTTAGGCCTTTCAAAGACTTCAATCCAAAAAATTCTGCATGATGTAGTGGTGACGAATCATGGATTTATTCCTATGAACCCGACGCCAAACGTGTGTGTGTTTCAAGATGATGAGAAGCCAACAAAAGTTGATCGTTCCCGAAGTCTATGAAAGAAAATGGTTGCAACTTTTGTCCCAATTTCGGGTCAGATTGCTACAATTCCTTTAAAAGATCGAAAAACAGTTAATTAACGACGAATTATCCCCCACCACGATCTATCTATCCATCTTTCTAGGTCATCCTCCATACAGTCCTGAAATAAGTCCCAACGATTTCTTTTGAGTTCCCTAGAATAAGGAATGGGTTGCATGGTCAAGGGTTCCAGTCCCCGGAAGAAGCAGTTGGTGCCTTTAAAATAGCAATTTGGAGAGTTCCTACTGATGATTGGCATAACTATTTTAACAGTTGGCTTGAAAGAATGAAAAAAACTAAAAAGACAACCCTCGTATCAACAATGTCAGAAATGCAACTGACTACTTCAAGCCATAGACGTCGACAATGCTGTGCAGTCCATTATGACAGCTGTTCAGCAGCTTCAAGCTTTCAAATCCGATGGCATTATGCTGCCAAAGCACACAGCGTTTATGTTTGCGGTTAAACAATGGATTTTTCTAAAGAAACACCATTACTTTCTTGCGCAAAAAAGAAGTAGGAAAAATAGTACATCCATCCATATTGCTCACAATTGTAAGAAGTGAAATCATAGGCGTTGTATACATGCGTGTTCTTGCCGACAGTTTCATATGTGCTGAATTTTCCTTAACCGCTCAGCGAGATGAAGTAGCAAGTTGATGCCTGCTGATGAAATCAGCAGTTTGCTGGGGTTCGTGTGCTTGGTTACGACGTCATCTGCAGGTTGTCGAAATTTGACGGCTTTATCAGCCCGATGCAGTTCAGGTATTCAGCAACACAAGAGAGCGGCTATTTATACACGACGCCCTCTTGTGTTGGCTATGCCAAACCGAGAGGGTTAGACTGAATTAGCGCTTTTTTGTTGTGCCAACAGAGTCTCTTGATTTTTCTTTCAACATCTGTTGGAATAACAAGAGGAAAGTAGATCTACCCGAGCAGTGTTCGGTAGGCTTACCTACAGTGCTGTGCACTGATGAAAGTCAAGAAACTCAAAACATCGTCTTTCAACCACTGGTATTATGCTTGTAGTTTACGGGTGTGTTGATCTATTATCTATTGTATTGTTGCTGACGTTGCTTGTATAAGCATCAAAGCTACTTACATTTATTTTATTAGGAATGCATGTTGGAATAAGCCCAAATAAAAATATTCACATTAAAATGAACTTCACAAACAAATCTTCTTGTATTTTTAGATAAATTACATCCATTACGTCTCATAGCCTGCAATCAAAGTGCTAAGTGTAGCCTAGATTTCTTTAGACAAGAATATTTTTTGCCGGAAATACATATTTGGGGAAATATTACTGCGTCACGGATGTTTTGGCAGTTATTTAAAAATCCAAATTTTCATATTTTCTTTTGTTAACACAGCTGAGTTAAAACAGATTTTGATTTAACTTTTGTTCACTGCATTGAAAGGTTTTTCATGCTATGTAGCATGCAAAAAGTGCTCTTGCACCCTATTGGTCTTCCTTCATAAGCAAGATACACCCAAGCAAGCGACTAACGAGATCGCAGTTTTGCTTTACTTACAAATCATTTGAGTACCAACTTAAAGCATATGCTTTCCTATTCAAGTTATTTCTGATACTGCTTCGTTTCAAGACATTTAAAATTATTTTTTGTCCTTATTTAGCTCTCAAAAGAAAACAAACAAGTGTAAAAGTAGAGACACGAAAGAGAGAATGAAGTTCATACCTCCCAGCCAAACAAATAACGCATTCCGTTCCGATACAATGAGCGTCAAAGGAAAGAAAAATACGCGTCCAAGAAGAAAAAAAAAACAGATCGCGTTTACCGGCAGTTAGAGGTACACAAAACCGATACGAGAGGAAAACCGATGCTTCTAAATTACCGCTTTCCGTAGTTGTAAGCCGTGCGCTGCGTTGTTCTTCTTGTTGCGTTGTTATAGTTAACTCGAAGGGGTAATTTATTAGCACGCGACTAGCAGCGTCGGCCTCGCCGGAAAAGCTGATTTGTATCAAGGGAGAGGCCAGTTGAACGGTCTACAGTTTCTTGACTGATTCTAACCGGACAAAATCGAAGTGTGGGTTTAGCGATAATGTTTTTCTTGGTTAATTGACTTGGAATTTTGATGTAACAACAACAGCTCAATTAAATCCAGCAAGTAAGTTACTGGAGTTAATTTCGCGAGAATTTTAAGCAATAATATTTATCGTTACACAGTTTTATTTCCATAATGGATAGAGAATTAATAAAACAATACCTCTAGGCATTGCTTACAAAAAAATTTTCACACGGTACTTTCGAAAACTGATCTATCTTACATAAATATTGTATGAAAGTCTTCAGGCGGCGGAAAATAGGTAGTAATTAGCTTAAAGACCAAACGAAGATGCAAATGTCAAATAAAGAATGGAAGATAGCCAGCAACTCAAGTAAGTATCCCTCGGTATAATCTGTTATTACAAAATCCTGAACTCGTATTTCCTTAAACTGGCCTGGTTTAATAAATATTTTTCAGAAAACTTTAATGACACCAGACATAGTTTCAATAAAAATGCTCTACAAGACATTGTAACAAAATCAATATTCGTAGATACAGTAACATCTGAAAAGGTTTTTTTTCCACAATAATGAAACTAAAATCATCAAATACAGTAGGTGCCGAAGGAACTAGCGCCCAATAGCTTCATTCCGATGTAATTGCTTATCCTCTTTCTACAATGGAATTCAAGATAGCTAGAGTTGTTCCAGTTTACAAAAAGTGTGAAACTGTACTTTTAAAAATTATAGACCTGTTTCGATCTTGCCAGCTGTATCCAAGATACTGAAAAGGATAGCATTCCAAAAAATAGTGGACTTAAATCAAGCAAGTATTTTGAGTATATGCCAGCACGGTTTTTTAAAAGGTAGATCGACAACTTCGGCTATCTTGAGCTTTTAACAAAAATTTACGAAGAGCTTAACCAGGGTAAGAAGTGTGTGGGTGTTTTTATGGATTTCTCCAAAGCATTCGATTTAGTTGACCATGACGTTTTACTTAAAACATGGTATAATTGGTTACGAATATATCTAACAAGGAGAAGACAAGTTGTAGAACCAAGCGGATATAATTCTTATGAATTAGAAGTCAAATCCGGAGTGCTGCAGGGCTCTATTTTGGGACCACTTCTTTTCTTGCTTTTTATAAACGATTTGCCACTGATAGACGGTTCAGAAAGTGTAATCATGTATGCTGATGATTAGAGTTTGCTAAAAAGGTGGTACCGGCCGTGGCGCACCGTATAAAAGTGGGTACGTAATATACAATGTTAGTGAAAAATAATATTGTTACTTTTTCCTGTCGTCTTGATGTCCACTGTGGCAATTGGCAACAGCCCTGGTAAGCTGTGTAGAATTGCAACATCAGCAACGCTTCCATTGTTGATTCATTCAGCCGTCGACGGTGTTGTGAATACCTTGTCGTATACTTCGAAAATGATCGTTTGACATCCAGTGATGTAAGATTTGCAAATGTCAGATATTCGTTTTCCTCCTCTGGGCACTCTTGATTTTATAAACCGAACCTTTTGTAAATCGGAATTTTTCGTTAAAATTGCACCAAATTTTTGAGCAACATCGACTCCTATAGTGTTCGTCAAGTTTTCTAGAGCGGCTTGTAAATTGTTTAGGCAATTTAATGCGTCTCGTGCAGATAAGTAATAGTTCATGGAAATTTCATCTATTTGCTGTTGAACGTCCGAATTAATTACCCCTACCCACGCCGCTACCGCTACCGCTACGCTACTGCCATTCGGTACCACCTTTTCAACAAACTCTACTGATGATAATACTCTTATAGCTTCCAGTAAACATGAAATGACACGCAAAAATTATTGAACAAGTTTATTTTTTGGTTTTCAGAAAACAACATGAAAGTAAATACCAATAAAACTTTTGACCGTCTCGGTGGTCGAGTGGTTAGCATAATTGCCTTTCGATCCAAACGGCGCGGGTTCATATCCCGGTCGAGACGGTTGTTTTTTAATTACGGATAAAAATCAAAGTATGCTTTCTTCTCGGATAAGGAAATAAGACCGTAGACCCCGTGTCAGTACAATGTTTGGCACGTTAAAAATCCCTACCAAAGGTTGGAACACCTCTGGATTCGCCAAAATTCTAGTAGGGTCGGCTAATGCTCATTGCAATCGATGCCTGGAAGTGCGAGATGTATTCCGTAACCCGACGCTTCGCCCAATACAACAACAACAACAACAACACCAACAAATAAAACTTATTAATTTCACCCCGAGACGGAAAGACATATCACGTAAAAGTTAATTTTCGCTCGATACAGCTGATACTGTCAACCTAATTCTTAGGCATTTATATTGATAATGAATTAAGTTGGAAATCGCATGTGAACCACTTATGTGAAAAACTAATGTCTTTATGTTATACCTCTACAGATTAAGAAAAAATGTAAATTATCATGTATTACAAACGTATTACTTTACATACATAGAATCTTGTTTAAAGTATGGTACTGTTTTTTGCGAGTAATCTACTGTCTGCCCGCCAAATAGAATTGGTATCTTCTGTTTACTGCTGTCACGGTAACCAAACACTACTAACACCCTAAATTACTTTGATACAGTTCCCCCCTTACCTGTAAATATTTCTCTTACTTTCAATGTTTTATATATGAATCATTACACAAAAACGTTAGAGGCATAAATTTTGGATACACTTGATACAGAAAGAATACGTGGTGCTATTTAAAGAAATGGGGTTTCTGGTGTTTGAATTTGGTACAGGTATTCAATATTAAACGAAACTGTCATCAGTAAAGCTGGCCATGAGCGGTACCGCGCAGTAGCGTAGAGTCGACCAGGCCTCGCGTTCCACTAGAGTTATTCTGCTAATAGAGATGTTTGCTGCCGCAAATAATTTCGCCCATCTTTTAAATAAAAATTAAATAACACGTGCTCAAACACTTACCATTTTAAGAGTCCTCCGTGAAATCACAAAGTGAATAATGTCTGTTAAATATCTGCAACATTAGATATGTTTCAACTGTTGTTTCGGCAAAACTAGTACGGCATGAGGAAAAAATGCGTTTATATGCAGAGAACGAACGTTCTACATCTAGTGACGTAATATTTGCGTAAGTAAAATAATCTTTCAAATAACTTAACGATTCTGTTGACGCACCTTCACAAATGTGTCTTAATGTGCCAAAATCAGAATTTTTCTCAAAAACACTTTCAAATTTTTCTAGAACAGAAACATTTTTTGCGTCTTCAATCGCGCATAGCTGTGCGTGAATATGTTGCACTATTTGTAGAGATTCTTCTAACGGCACCGCAGGATTTTGTAATTTTTCTATTGCATCTGCTAGCCCGAAGTAATTGTCGTGAATGATTTTTAAATCCATTTTAACCTGACCATCTTGAAATTTCGACTGGCTTTTCTGGATAGCGGCAGCTTCCTTTGTATCGAATTGTAAAACCACGTTCTTAATATTGTCAAAATATTTATGATAATAAAACACGGCCTGCAACCACGTTCCCCAACGAGTTAGAATAGGTTCTGGTGGCTCTGGTATACGGGGGCACAGTCTGTGAAATTCGCGAATACGTTTCGGTGATTTGACAAATACTGCTTTGGTATGCGCTATTAAAGCGTCTACCTCAGGATAACATTTTCTGATACTATCCGCCACAAGATTGAGAGCATGAATTTTACACGTAATGTGTAACAAATTAGCAGAATGCTTTTTAAGAGACCGGCCTACAGAAAGCATGTTTGCAGCACCATCACTCACTAACATCAAGAGTTGGTTTGTTGAAAGTTCAAACTTGTCCAATGTATTTAACACTAACTTTGAAATTACTTCGGCAGTACACTGTTGTATTCGTTTGGAGACTAATAGAATTGAAGGTGCCGATTGATGAGGTTCCAATTTGCGTGCCATTACATTAAGAACAGAATGTTTCTTCCGATCTGTTGTTTCGTCGACACATAACCACAATTTTTGATCTTTCAACTCCGATTTTATTTTTTGTTCAATATGTTCGCGCGCGGATGGCACAATTCTTCGTAACGATGTTCCTTGTCTAGTAAATTAAACGGTATATTACATGCGATAAACGTAACGCATAAATTAAATATAAATTTTTCATTGTCTCGTGCGCAATTTCTTTTTGAGACATGTTTTTCACTATTTACTTGTCGTAGACAATGTTGTCTGGACCAACACATTAACGGGATTTTACAGATTACACATTTAATTTTAGCACCTTCATATATTAAGTCTGGAATTTCTGCAATAAATTTTCGAAGTTTGTCCGACCGCGGTCGTTTTGCTGACGAAATCATAATTTTTCTAGGACAGATAAACAATTGCGCAAATGACCGGCAGCGAAAATGTCCGTACTGCTCTGCAGACGAAGTAATACTACCGTTCCTCTCGGTCCGAACTGATTCTACGCCGATGCGCGGTACCGCTTGTGGCCAGCGTTAGTCATCAGACAATTTTAACTTCATATTATTTTCACAAAAGGAGCAATTTTACAATTCCCGAAGGTTGGTGCAGCTCCTATTTCAGAGAAAATCCATTATCTACTATCTACTTTGGTATTGGAGCCATTTAAAAATGTGGAATATAGGAATACAGTCGCATTATATGAAAAGCTTTATATAATATCAATTCCATTAGGTCTTTCCTTAGAATGTCCTTGCCTTAACAGTTACTATACAGCATATTTTATCGATTTCTTGTCGGGAAATATAGTAAATTACGGTTATTACTATCATTGTGCGGTGGAAAATGAAAATGTGACTTTAATAAGAACAATACAAGTAGGCCATTTCGTCATTTCATTAATACCAAGGCAGATTATATACATGACGGTTATTGACGTTGTCTGATGGTTGTTTACTGTTTTTTCCGAAATGTATTAAACGTAAACCTTCACTCCTATCACTTGCTTAAATAAAGCGCTACAAACACCGCAGTAATCTCAATTCCCTTCTTACTATCGTACGTCGCATTCGGTTATGGCGAAAAGCTTTTATGCCGCTGCGAATATAAAGCGCATAAAATAATTTAGATTCCGTCCGGTTATAGAAGATAGTATGCGCCGTATTTTAATTTAATAACATCTTAGTAGAATAGTGCTATGGTGGTAGAGATGATTTAAGGCTAGTTATCGCAATGACAAAATCTACCTGCTGCTAAAAAGTAATGACATGGTAACTGTTGTCTTGGAATGGAAATACTATGATTAAGATAACGTGGGTATGTCATTTTATGAAAACAAATGGAGTAAATTGAACAAATAAAGGTAACTAAAGCAAGACTGATGTTTTTAAATGTTCTGGTATCAGTAGAGCCAACAGTAAAAGCTAACGTAAAGCCCCATAGAGAAATAGTAAAACAATCAATTGGGTTGCTGCAAGAGCTTCTTAAGTGATAACAGGTAAAATGTCGCAGATGCTCACGGACACCTTTTGCCATTTTTGTCAAGCTGTTATTCTGTAAGTAAGAGAGATATCAGTGCACCAAACATCCAAATTTTAACAAAAACAGTCAGTTAGTCCTTTTGAGGGACTGGAAAACCTAAGAGCTTCTTGACTCAACAACCAATTAAAAGAACTTGTTTTTCTCTACAACATATTTGGTTTCTGTGTTGGGGTCTTTTCTTATAAGACTAAAAAAAAGGAGATAAGGTAACTGCTTGAAAGGACTGCGCGCATTACTTAAAACTTTTCCTCCGTCTTTGCCATCATGCCATCCAGTAAGCCAATAAGATATTTTACTGAAAATTAGTGAAGTTGTTTAAAATTGAGTAGAGCATGAGTGCCGAAAAGTTTAAGGAACAATATTAAAATCCCTTCTTACCACATGCACTCAAAGTTGGGGAAAATGCAGTTTCGACAATGTTGAAATCTCAGCAGATGCTTTCTTTATCTGGTCGTGCTTGCGTTGGTGCATGGTGACTTTTTGTCACCACCATTTTAGAAATGGTATCCCCATCGTCTAGGGGCCACGCCCGCTAGCCAGGCAAGTCTAGCCACGGGTAGGATATTTTCACCGAGGTTCCTAAGCCTCAGATTCGATAGCTTAGGCAAGGTTCCCAAGCCTTAAGTGGGCAGCTTAGCAAAGGATCCCAAGCCGTATTTGATGGGCAGCTTAGTCAAGGTTCCGAAGCCTCTGGTGGGCTGCTTTTGTTGATTCCCAAGCCAAAGAACTGACTACACTACAATAAAAGCAAGCAAAAAACTACCGCAAAGAGCTGAACTTCTTGCTAATGCTTTGAACAACCGCATCTGGAAAGCAGTACTGCCACCTGAGCGCTGTTGCTACTAAGGGTGCTTCCAGATTTTCAAATATGTGCTGCACAGGAATCCAACAACTGTCTTTCCTTGACAGCCAGTAAAATGCATATGATGGACCATGTGGATGCATAAAATTTATCAGTACATCACACTGTTCGAACGAAACGTCACAAATGTTGCCCACCCACCAGTTTTTATCGTAGATGCTATGTAAGTACATAGCATGTATCTACTATAAAAACTAATAAATTTTATGCATCCACATGGTCCATCACATGCATTTTACTGGCCGACAGTTGTTGGGTTCCTGTGCAGCACATTCTTAAAAACCTGAAAGCATCTTCAGTAGCAACAGCGCTGGAGCGGCAATACTGTTTTCAAGATGCGGTTGTTCAAAGCATTAACAAGAAGTTCAGCTCTTTGCGGTAGTTTTTTGCTTGTTTTTATTGTTATGTAGTCAGTTGTTTGGTTTGGGAATCAACAAAAGCAGCCCATCTAAGGCTTGGGAACCTCGACTAAGTTGCCCAACCTTAGGCTTACAAACCTCGGTGAAAGTATCCTACCAGTGACTAGACTTTCCTGGCTATCGGGCGTGACCCCTAGGCGATGGGGATAACGTTTCTAAAATGGTACAAAAAGTCACCATGGAACAACGCAAGCTATAAAAGTATTAAAAATAACCACGACCAGATAAAGAAAGCATCTGCTGAGATTTCAACATTGTCGAAACTGCATTTTCCCCCAACTTTGAGTGCATGTGGTAAGAAGGAATTTTAATATTGTTCCTTAAGCTTTTCAGCACTCATACTCTACTCAATTTTAAACAGCAGTAAGTATCTCCGAAACTATTTGTCAAAGAAGCTTAAAATTTGAAACAGTTAAAAACAACTATTTTTTCACTCGTTACCCAGAAGATGAGCTTCTTGCATTGATTTTGTAATGCATATCAGAAGCTAAGAATTTGGGGAATTATCTTTAGTCGGTTGTGGAACCTACTCACAAAATTTTAAAAAAGTCTGAGATGGTCGAGTGTAGGGACTTGTTCACTTGACATGGAGTAACCCAATTGCAACGCAAATCTAACAAAGGATAAGCTTGTTAAAATAGGAACAGATTCCTTTTATAAATAAGAGAGTACATACATATGTATATAGTATTTAGATTATAACCCTAATACCTTGCTGGTATTAGCGCTGTTCACTCACGCAAATTGAGGTATATCTACATATCATAGTTACCACTTATTCCGATGGTAAAAGCGACATTTCATCGCATTACGTAGCCGAACGACCCCTTTTTGTTACCATGTCTGCATTCCAGGAGTTTTATTTGATAAATATATTCCCAACTAACGACAATCGCGATGAAACGATAAGAAATTTCAAAATATTTAGATCTAATTTAAGAGAGTGACTAGAAAACAGGATTTTGCCATTTCTAATTGTAACTCCTCGTAATTTTAATCATCACATATTGCGTCTCAGGTGCTATCATATAAAAGAGTAGCGTACTTTCCATTTGCTTTCCATTTCTTGCCATCCAACTAGTATATTCTGTATGTTATATATCCCTTAATTTTATAGCAAAGACGATACGCTACTGGCTGGTGGTGGCAAAGTTCTGTGCAAAGTATCGACGTTATTCTAAGTTCCAAGTTCTTTGTAGTGAATCACCTTATATTGTTGATCAATAGTTAATTGTATTAACAAAAAGGAACTGGACGTCTATATTCTTTTTTTTAATTTTTGACGTGATAACTAGAGCGGGCCAAATTGCGCCATCCAACAGAATCGGAATCAGGCGCAACGGCCGCTTATTGTAAATAGCGTATATGTGAGTCACAGCAGATATGTGATATTTCGAAATTAATACACAAGAGTAAAAAATAAAAGCTGACGCAATAATAATATTTAGTAATTTGTGCGGATATATATATATATATGTACACGCTGAGGTGTTTTTATTTTCATTATGATTTTTTATTTGATTGAAAACGGTATGCGTTGTAAATGGGATGTAATAAGGAAATAACTGAGAAACTGAACGCTTTTTTTATTCTGTTGTACTTAATAATGTAACTGTAAATAAAGATATAATAAATAAATTCTATCCTTCTTAATAATGCGGATAGGCTTGTTTAAAAAGTTGCACCATCAGATAAGTTTCCACATTTGCCTCGGTGAAGGATGTTCGCCGAGACGAAAAAATGTTCTTATATTTCGAAAACGACCGTTCCACGTCTACCGAAGTAAGACAGGCGTAATTAAAATAATCTTTAGACTTAGTCAAGGAATCTGCAGATGCCCCATCGCACATTTGTCTTAATCTCGTGTAGTCCGGATTCTTTTTTAAAACACTATCGAACTTAGCTAAAACTCGTCCACTTGTTGCATCGTTTATACTGTGTAACAATGTACCAGCTTCGTCCACGACTTGCACTGATTCTACCAACGACAATCCAGAATTTTGCAAATTTTCTATCGCGTCTACTAACCCTTTGTAGTTGTTGCTAATATTCTTTAGATGTGTTTCAACAGAAATATCGAGAAATCCCTTCTGGCTCATCCTAATAGCTCTAGCTTCGGCAGGGACGAATTGCAAAATAACGGATTTGACTTCTTGAAAATGTTCATTATAATAAAAAGCGGCTTTTAACCACGTTCCCCAACGCGTAAGAATGGGCTGTGGTGGTTCTCGAATACCAGGGCATAACCTGTGGAATGCCCTAGTCCTCTTAGGACTTTTGAGAAACACTTTCTTTTGTGTTTGCTATTAATGCATCCACCTCCGGGTAACACTCTCGAATAGTTTGTGCCACAATATGTAAAGCATGGACTTTACACGTAACATGTAAAAGTCCTTCACACTTTTCTTTAAGGGAACGGCCTACACTACACATTGTTGCTGCACCATCGCTCATGAACAACAACAGTTGACTGGTTGACACTTGAAATTTTTGTAACGTTTCGAGAACTACGGCCGTAATTGCTTTACTAGTACACTGTTTTAATCTTCTGCTGGCTAATAGAATTGCAAAATTTGGTTTAATAGGATCTAATACGCGCACTATTATATTCAAAATAGAATTTTTTTTGCAATCTGTCGTCTCATCAAGACATAGCCACAGCTGTTTATCTTTTAATTCGGCTTTAATTCGATTTTCAATGTCCTCACGTATTCGTGGAATATCTCTCCGTAACGCTGTCCGAGATGGTAGTATCCACTCGGTATTGGATGTACCCCAGAATTTTCGAAATGCTTTTTTATCAAGTATACGAAGTGGTAGACCACATACCATAAACGTTAAAAGCAATTCTAATTGAAATTGACGTTGTTGTGACACACCATTTCTTTTATTTCTGTGGTGTGCGCTATTTATATGTCTTTCACAATCACGTTTGCTCCAGCACAGTAGTTTCTTTTTACAAACTTTACAGAAAACTGTACTCCCATTGTAGCGTAAATCCACAAATTCACTAAGAAATTTATTAACTTTCGTAGGTAATGGCCGTTTATTTTTAATAGTTACGTTAGACATAATCACTAAAGCGAGCACACCGACGCTTGTTTCTAGTATGCCACGAAGTGGTGCAAACGTAACATCTGCAGACTCGTCATTTGTTGATGAATAGAGCGCGTCATCCGTAAATGAATAAGCGCGCTGTTAGTTCGTAGCCGTCGATGAATGAACTTTTTTTTTGTAGTGGCCCACTGTGAACAACGCCCTATTTATCAACGAACACCCAAACTGCAGGTGTATATTTGCGCGTCTTCACGACGTAATAGACAGTGGTTTTGGTCCTCGTCCTAATAATTACATATTTAAATTACCTATGTTTACAGACATATATGCGCCCGGCAGCCTGATTGCGAACCTGGCGCGTGGCGCTCTTGGCCCGCTCTAGTGATAAATCCGTATACAGCAAATTAAACCACAGGCTAATAAAAGTTCCCCAAGTCCCAATACATAAAATATACTTTCGTCAGAAATTAACTCCATATATCTACACACTTTCATTCTAAATGATATTTCCTCCAGCGTTTCACATTTTCCACCTAAGGTACACGTAATTCTATAATCGGAGGCTGAATATTCCTCTCCAATATCTTGTCAGTCGCATTCCCACGCGTATGTAGTTTACGCGTCCTTAATTAAAAGCGAAATTTAGGCTTCCTCGTCTCAATTTCTTAGCTAAACCTTATCTACGAGCTGAACGTTTAGTCAAACAACATTATAACAAAACTAATATCTACGCAGAGGAGTTTACGCGATACAAAAGATGAGACGGTATGGGGATAGAACAATTCCGAGCCATCCCACGCAATGTTTGCTAAGTGTATACAGCCTCTGGCATATGAAAGAACCATTACAGGTTGATATATTGTAATATATTTTGAGAGAAATTAATTTGTAAAAGCTGATGTACTGAATATCAAACTGGATGGAGTATGATCCTTTGAGGAACATGTATCTTGCTTGGCATGAACCGCAGTTAATTATTCCCTAACATGCGAATGGTAACTTGATATTGTACCTAATCCATCAGAAATATCTACCACTTGACCTCAGTAGGGTTCGAACGCACAGCGCCTAAGTCTGTCACAGCACAGCACAGACTCTCTTATCACTAGGCCGTTAAAAATATTGTATCCAAGCTGATTGCAAAATATTTTCTTTTTCATTCGTCATTGAAACAGCTCGGTGGTCAAGTGGTAAGAGGATCTGCTCCTAGGGTCCGCATCAGTTGAACGTTGGTGGCCTTGCAGTGGCGGCAGCAACTTTTCTGGTGAATTAGGTATAATCTCAGGTTACCATTCACATTAACTGAGTTATAAGCCCTTTTTGTCCGCTCTCCATACATACGGCGTTAGGAACGTGCTGTCGTTAGGAACATAACGGTACCGCTACATATTTATTCCTTAATACTTACTTTAATGCTCTAGGCAGCTATGTGACTAACTTCCCACAAGTCACTTTCCCAGTCTTTCCTATTCATTTTTAAATTAAAGAAAAATAACATTAGGGAGCCCTATATAAATGTCTAGGACTGTATCCTCTTTCCCAACGTATCCGTAGAACGTCGAGAGATACAATAGACCACGCAACGCGATTAAGTAGAGCACGATGTGACTATGTACGACACAATAACGGAGAATAATATTAATGAGATGGAATTGGTAACATCTGATTCTCGCGTACACTCGCACACGCACATTTACTTAAAGCGCGTATGTGCGGAGATGTATTTCTAACATCGCTAACATGGATTCCTCATTCCGTAGGTATACCATGCCGCGGTGGTGTGGGAGAACAAGATGGAGAAGGAGAAGGAACAACGCAGAAATTCTAATTTTAGCTGAGTGGAATTGAAAGCAAGACGAGAAGGAAATTAGGACAGAGTGAAGGATGAATGCCGCGGAAGAATTTTTGAAAGGAAGTGGATTGAGAGATGTAAATCGGAGAAAATGTATTCCTCGCGTTACAGTGCGTTAATACAGTATAATTTTGATTAGCTCTTTGCGTTTGTCTTTAGACATGCATTGCTAAATTTTAGTGATAAAGGTTAGGAAGCAATGACAGATTCGTTTACATAGACACTAAAACTAATGAATAGAGTTGGCCACGCGCGCCAACAGGCAGCTGCGTCGTATCTATACGATTACATACAAGCCTTTGGCTACGGAACAGTAAAACTAGAAGCACCATTGTTAGTATTAACATCATATGGACAAGAGTAGCAAAAAGTTGACACCATTAGATGTGTTTCCACAGTTGTCTCGGTGAGCGATGTTCGCCGTGGTGAAAAAATGAGTTTATATTTTGAAAAAGAGCGTTCAACATCTACCGATGTTATACATGCATGATTAAAATACTCTTTGTACTTAGTCAGTGGTACACCATCACAAATTTATTTTAGTGTGCTAAAATCGGGATCTTTCTGTAGCACACTCTCGAACTTTTCTAAAACGCGATTATATTTTGCGTCATGTATAGTCAGTAGCTGTGTATGCACTCCGTCCATCATTTGCAGAGACTCTAATAATGATAACGATCTATTTTGTAATTGGTCTATTGCGTCAGCTAATCCTTTATAGTGGCTACGAATATTTTTTAAATCTGTTTCAACGGAAATATCTTGAAATTTCGACTGGCTCTCTTTAATAGCTGCACCTTCGGCAGGATTGAATTGTGCAACAACAGCTTTTACTATTTTGAAATGTTCAGCATAATAAAAAGCTGCCTGCAACCATGTTCCCCAACGTGTAAGAATTGGCTCCGGTGCTCGACGAATACCAGGACACGTGAAATAATCGTAGACGTTTGGAAGACTTCAAAAATACTTTTTTTGTGCTTGCTATTAATGCATCTACCTCGGGAAAGCATTGTCGAATGGTTTCTGCCACAAGATGTAAAGCATGCACTTTACACGTAACATGTAAACACTTGCAACCATGTTCAAGAAGAGAAAGGCCTACCGAACGCATTATCGCTGCGCCATCGCTCATAAACATCTACACTTTATCTTTTGAAATTTGAAATTTTTCCAACGTACTAATTGTAAGTACAACCTTCGTAATTGCTGCAGTAGTACACTCTTGTAGTCTTCGGCTAGCTAGTAACAATGGTTATATAATATTTACAATTGAATTTTTTTTACAATCTGTTATCTCGTCAACACATAACCAAAGAAACTGTTTTTTTTCAATATGCGTTTCATTTCCTTTTCCACGTCATCGCGTACAAATGCAACATGCTTACGTGCCGTTTTCTCCGTTGGCAACCGCAACTCGGGATTGTATTTGCCCCAAAAGTCCTTAAACGGTTGTTTATCGAGTAAGCCTAGTGGCAAATTACAATTTATCAACATAAGAATTACATTAAAAAAAATGCACTTCTCGATATAGCTACGTCCATATCAATAAAATCAACACACCCTATCCACTATCCAATGCTAAACTAAACTGAGTGATGATGGTTTGTCGTGTGGCATCATAATCGACCAGCCCTCCCCGCCCACTTAAACACAATCACACCACCCCTGCGATTACTCTCCAGTTACCGGGCTCTAGTGATGATGATTTGTCGCGTCGTATCATAATCGACCAGCTCTCCCCGCCCACTCAAACACGATCACACCGCCGCTGCGATTGCTCTCCAGTTACCGGGCTCCGCTGATGGCACGATGGCGCGATGGATGCACGAGGCGGGGCTTAGGCACCGTACGATATGTACTAAAAATGTCGCTCTCACTTTTTAATTCTTTAAATTAGTTTCTAGGCTAGTGCCATCAGACACTAATCGTGCTCCAAATTTAAACCAACAATTTATAAAATTTTTATTAGTAGGCATTTATTACATGAAATTTTTGTTTATATAGTTGGATTCCTAACTTCTAGTACTTCATTCGTAAAGTCAAAAAGATGAGAGCTGCAACTTAAGAAAATTGGTTTGGGGAGAAGTTTCTTGGAGGGTGGTTTAAGATTCTACAAATCATTTTTGATGACAACTTCCTAGAGCCTAACTCTCTACAAATAAGGAAGATATCGCTTGTAACATTGAATCTGAGATACCCGGTATAACAAATACAGAGGTATACACGTTGATACTCATCTTTATTGTATTTCCAACGCACGTAATATTTTTAACAGAATATATCGCCCCCACGTTAAAAAATATACATACATCATGCACAGATTTCGCTTGTTCTCTCACATTTAACTGACACAAATATATCCGGCCGCGTTGACTAATATGAACGCTAGAAACATTAGGATGATTTAGGAATGGGTTATTGTTATTAATACTAGCCAGGATAAACAGGGTTTTTTTTTTATTCTATCGAGCGAAAGGGGTATATTTCATCTATGCATTGTAAATAACGCCGAAACGTGAAGGGTATAAAAATATATTATTATATTACGGTAGAACGAGGCGACGTTTGCGAAAAATTATTATAGAAGCTGTTGTATTTTGAAATTTTGTTTTTTGTGTACGCCCTCCGAGAATACACATATTTTACTGTATACATATTTTTCGCAACAGGCTGCCCAGATGTTTACTACCATATCTATCGGTTTTTAAAACAAATATTTTATCTACGTTCATATCAAAATGCTGTTATTTAATGAAATATTATTTTATGAAGGTAAATTGTTGAGTTATACAGGGTGAGTCGGGAGGAAAGGACCAAACTTTCGAATTAACACGTCTTAAATAACAAAAAAAAAAACATCGTTACATTGCGTGCGTTCAGGGAGTTCTAGCGCCGCTAGCGCTAGCCAGCGCTCGATCGAGCAGTGACCAGAATGCAGCCACTAAGTGTTAGCGCTAGATCTAGCGGCCGCCATGTTTGCTAGCGCAAATAGATTTCGCTCGATGATCTAGCGGAGAGTGGGGATAGCGGCAAATAATCAAATACGAATTAATATAAATATACCCAACTGTGTTAAAAGTGTCAAATAATATTCATTATACCTTTTTTGTTGTCTTGATGTATACAATTTGTGAGGAGAGTAATTATACAATCCAACATTTTGTGGGTATGTTTAAGAGTATAGTTTAAAGAATTCGAAAATGTTTGTTTGAACTAGCAGGCAGGTAATTGTGTTATTTAAGTACAAATTTGTTGGGAATTCTTCCATATTAGTCACTTGATTCGTGTGCAGAGTTGGCTTAATAGTTTATACCTTTCGAAATTTCTCTTAGGTTATTGTCTGATAGATGAGGTATTTGTTTTAGTTTCGCGTTAGTTAGATGCTTTAAAAACAATGTATTTTTTTACAACAAACACGTTATTTCGATATATTGGACGTACTATGAGAAAAAATAAGCGCACTATACTCTATAGAGAAAAACAACTTGTATGAAACAAATATAACCGCCGTTAGAAGTTCGAACTAGGCATGCGCTAGAAAAGCGGCTTGAATGTCGTGCTAGGGGTTCAAGCGCTTGCTACTAGCGCTAGCGGTTACCGCTTCTAGCTCCAGAACTCCCTGAACGCACGGATTCACTACCCACATAAAACATGGGACGATAGATTTCCAAGGCTTTGGGTAAGTCACCTCACACCACTAAACTACTGTTTATGGGGCTCGTTCAAAAATGAAGTTTTCCCGATAAAGGTCGACACTCGGCAGTGGCAGCTTAAGAGCCTTCGGGGCTCCTAGGCACAGGTAATAACGGGACCCCCCTCCTTTGTTGCAAATTGCAAAATAAGCAATTTCAAAAATGTGTAAAGAAGTAGGTAAAATGAAAATTTTTTATATTTGCAAATAATGTTTAATAATATAACAATAAAAAAAAATTCTAAACAAATTTATTTTCAATAAAAATATTTAAACAAAATTTTACATTCCTAATAAAAACATTGTTTTATAAATATGTAATATCTGTAAAACCTAGTAAAAATTAAAATAAATACATTTTTATTCCTAATAAAAATATTTAATGCAGTCTACACATTAGGGCTCTATAGCAGATTAACTTTGCGGACTTTAGAAGCAGCAAATTTTTGCACAATTTCTTTAAAATATGTATTTTTTTTTACGAATTCATGCTGTATGCATAACAGGCTTAAAGCATTTAGCCGATTTTGGTTCATGGCGCTTCCTTTTTGACTTTTTTATTACCACCAGTTTTGAAGATGTTCTTTCTCCTTCACAAACTCCGCAAGCTAAAATTAAATACATTCTAAATGCTATAGCTACATTAGGATAGAGGTTTGACTTCTTTAACACTTTTTAATATTTCTTGGCTGTTGCAATTTTTTAAGCTCTGTTCATTTATTGTCAGATGTTCATGAAAATGAATTATTTCGTTTTCTAATTCACTTTCCAAATCTAACGGATATTTTTTAAGAAGCCGTTGAGCTGCGGATCATTTGTCATTCGAATTTGTCTTTTCATAATCGAAAATGAACGAAAAATATACTTGCAATTCTTTATAACAACAAGATCTTCTTTCCATTTCAGAAATTACACCGAAGTCTCCAGAGACGTCAAGCCCTTTTTATCACCATTTCAACATGGATTTCTTTGGGGTAGATCCACTACTACTAACTTAGCGACGATTACGCAATTTTTAAGTGAAGCATTGGATAAGAGACAGCAAGTCGACGTAATATATACAGACTTCTCCAAAGCTTTTGATATTATAGACCATACATTGCTAATTAAAAAACTTGGACGCTTTGGATTCTCAAACGGCTTGATTCAGCTTCTGTCTTCGTACCTCAATGATAGGTCTAGCTACGTCTACTTCAACGGATTCTCGTCCAAACTATTTCAAATTCACACCGGTGTCCCTCAAGGTTCAAACTTGGGACCACTCTTATTTAACATCTTCGTCAACGATCTGTTATCCTCATTAGACTGTGATGTGTTAGCGTATGCGGATGACTTGAAAATCTATAGACAAATAACGAATATTGCTGATGCAGATAGTTTACAAGATAGTCTGGAAAGGATACATAAGTGGTGTATGAACAATGGTCTATTATTAAACGCAAACAAATGTGCTGTTGTATCGTACTCTAAGGTACGGAATCCTATACACAAAAATTACTACATAGGCAACAATCTGGTCTCACGCAAATTAACAATGAAGGACCTAGGGGTAATATTTGATGATCAACTTCTCTTTTCGGAACACATTTTCGCAGTATGCAACGCAGCGTCTAAAACCCTAGGGTTTTTGTTGAGATCTTGTCGTTCGTTTACTACCACAGCTCCGCTAAAAACATTGTTCAATGCATTAATAAGAAGTAAACTGGAATATGCATCGGTTGTGTGGTATCCGATTTTCACGTACTTAAACCTAACATTAGAAAAGATACAGAATCGTTTTCTGAAATATCTGTCGTATAAATTAGATGGCACTTACCCTGCACGAGATTACAACCAGCTATTACAAAGGCATCACTTCACATCGCTTTTTAGTCGTAGAGAACGTTATAGTGCACGATTTCTTTATAATCTATTAAATAACCAAATGGATTCACCGCATCTATTGGCGCTTATAGCAATAACAGTACCTGAGCATAACACCCGCTTAACTGATCTTCTACGTGTTCCTAGTTATAGAACGGACGCGCTACATAAGGCTCCTCTAACGCATATGACACGTAACCTTCATAAATATTATCCTGATCCTTTCCACTAATACTTTTTTCCAGTCTTTCCTTCACTCGCTCTTTCCTTTTTCTTGTACCTATTCACACTTTCTTGTTACCCTTGTATATGTATATTCAATAATAGCTCTGTATTTTTGAAATTCAATGTATATCTATTATATTTGTCCTGTAATTGGTTTTTGACTGTTGGACAATAAAGATGTATTATTATTATTATTATTAAATTATGCTATCACATATTACTAAAAATACCTCTACCCGAAATTTTTGTTTTGGAGAAACGTTTTCTGAATAGGAGGAATCACCGTGGAATACTTTTTTCTTAATTTGGGGTGTATTTTCTTTTTTATAAGAACCTTCAAAATAAGTTTCCCTTCTTCTTCATACTGGTCAAAATTTTCACGAATACAACTTCTTTTAAAATAAGACCTTCTTTTTGAAATGTTAAATTGACTTTGTTTGTTCTCTCTAAAACATCGTACCAAAATAAACTAAGGATACATGTTTCAAATTCACATAGTTTATTCATAATATTGGTTGCTTCATTTCGTGTATCGCAACTTTGATCAGTATCTTGAGATAATTTTTTTAAGGTTACTAAAATTTCATGATAATTTTGTTTTAATGACTTTAAGGCATCATACCTCGCTGACCATCTTGTGTCAGAGAGAGGTTTCATCACAAAAATTCTTTCATTTGCATTAGGATCTAAGGAAATTCTTGTATTAATTTCTTCTTTTAGCAAATGCCACCTGTATGTAGAAAGATATAGCGTCTACACATACACAAGCTGCTGTCTTTCCAAGAAGATTCAGAGAATGAGCGGTACAAGTTCTGCAAATTTGTTTATTTCTTTTATCTTCCTTTGGATACCTTGATATCTTCCAGACATATTAGCCGCATTGTCGTAACTTTGCGAGCGGCAATTTTGAATATCAAGATTGCACTCAATTAAATATTGCACAATTTCTCGAGCCAGATCAATCCCTTTGTGGCTTTTTAGAAGCAAAAATTTTAAAAAACTTTCTGACACTTCAAATGTTTGTGAATTCACGTATCTAATTACAAAAGTAAGTTGACCAACATGTTGCAAATCAGGTGTAGAATCAACTATTATTATCTCAAAATATTTTGATTCTTTTACTTCTTGTAAAATTAGACGACGAGCTCTGCTGTCCCACATACGCAAAAAACAGGGATACTTGGTATATCCGCGTTGCTGACCAAGAAGGAAGCTAACCATTTTAAGGTCACCACAAATGATCCATTGGTACATGCGGTATTGCAACAAATCAATGACTCTCTTTATGTCTTCATATTCTTCACTCAAACGATCTGAATGGCCTATCGAGACTGAACCAAATAAATTTCCATTGTGGAGGAGAACACACTTCAAGCTCTGCTTTGAGCTATCGATAAACAGTCGCCATTCAGTTGCGTTATAGGCTGAAATTCCCAACTCTTCCATTAAACCATGTACGTTATGGCAATACACAAATCCATCATCACTTCGAAAGTATTGTAGAAACGCACTTTCTCTTGATCGTAAATAGGATACATTGGCTCCCTTTTCAAGCAAGTTTTTCTCGTGCAGTCTTGATGCTAAGAGCTCTGAAGCTATTTTGGATAGTCCCAAATCTCATACCAAATCATTCAACTCATGCTGGTCAAATCCATTACGAACGGAATCATCTTTAATTTCAAAATCTTCATCGTTGGGGTCACTTTGACCTTCACCAGACTCGTATTCCCCTATTTCCAAAAAGGGCAATTCATTGAAAACTGGCACTAGGATTTCGGCTGAATGAGGCACTGGGCGTATGGCTGATGGTAAACTAGGATACTCCATTTTACATTTGTTTTTCTTGTTATATCCTGACGTTTTCACTATACAAAAGCAACAATCACTTGAATGATCTCTGGGCTCTCGCCAAATCATAGATATACCAAATGGAAGTTTATCACGTGTTCCCTTGGTCCACATCTGTAAACCCTCAACACACTGCTTACACACTTTGTGAGGGGTCCACGATTTATCTTGATCACCAATTTTCACTTTAAAATAGGCAAAATAGACTTGCCTGACAAATGTACTGAAGTTTTTCCTTTGACTGGGAATGCTAAAACTGCAATATATGTAACAAAACGAATCGGGGCTGTTTAAGCACTTACGACGTGAACCAGCAGAGGTAGACATTAGGAAAAGTTTCATTTCATATATAAATGAACACTAAACACTGCTAACCTTGTATATAAACAAGAACTCAAACACCACGTCGAAATGGGCTGCACCGTTTCAGAGCGACACACAACGTCTCACTACAGTATCTCAGACGTAACTAAACAAGTCCAGACATGTATAAACCTCTCGCTGTTCTCCTATGCGTCATTCACCCGGCGCCCATCGGAGAAGGTTTGTGTCAGCCAATGGGAAAGCAATAGTGCTTCCTATGATCAATGCTCGATTTCGCGGAGAGTGGTCACATTCTCACAAGGTGTAGAGGTAAAACTTGACGTGGTAGAAGAAAACTAACTACAGTTTTGAAACCAGCATACCTAATTAACTATAAAACAGCTCAAAAACCAAACTCAACAGAAATTGTGTTACAAATTGTTTCCCAGTGTTGTCTTTTTCGTTAATTTTAATTTAATACTCAAGAACTCGTCACACACATACACTGCATGCGTATACAATGAGGAACGAAAATAAAGAAAGCGGCCTTTATATCCTCCACTCACTTGTCAATCAATTCAATAAAATTCACTCCCCTTTGTACTCCATTCGTCTCCACACTACCTGTTTCGTAATATCCTCAGGTTCATTTTCCAGCACATCTTTTCTTGTAGATTTGAAGTGCGAATTCTCCGCAGGACATTTTCCATTCAATTAATTCGGAGCGTATGTAATGTGTAGTCACGACCAGTACGACGTTCGTTCGGTGCAGGTCATTCATTAGGTTTTATGCGCCTAATTTACACAATCGATTATCATTTCGGATAGTTCCCGGTTTTGCTCCGTCGATGTCCCGCCCTCCTAGAGAATAGGCGTACGATCGTGGATGTCGTTTTTGCGATAGTTCCTAGTAGCTGCGATAATAATATTGCCATAGTGGAATATCCCTAGAATTATCACCTACAAATATGTTTTCTTGTGCCAATCCAATCGAAAATAGTATTGAGTCGATAGAATCATACAGCTGTAATTGTTATAATTATTGCTTCTGGTCTTTCGTTGCAAACAATATCCTTAAAATTAGTAGTTTATATCTAAATCTACACATAAAATATGTAGCGAGGGCGTTAACATTTTGGTTTCAAGAGTAATGTATTGATTAACAGTATGGACAGTAGTGTGCCATGCAGAACTCTCTCTGTTCTTCACTTACAGTATTGGAAATACGAAAACTGAGTATAAGTATGATAGTTGTTTTGCACTGTAATTTTCCCCCTAACAGGAAGGAAAAGTTCTCTCAGACCTTCTAAGCACTAACCAACTTTACTTGCTGCATTACTTGCTTACACATTTCATATGCTAAGCCTGTCTATGATTGTTTAGCTTCTTATTGGTTGTGCCAAATATACACGATAAGAACAAATTTGGAATACCAACAGTAACCCTTCAGATGTAAAAATAGTCAACTTATTACACTGAAAACAGTAGAATGACGTCTTGTTTGGATCAACCATTTCAATAGATCATTACTATCAGAAATTTTCTTTGGTTTTTGCTAATTACTGCTAATATTCATTATTTACATTTTTTTTAAACGTATATATCTTCCTCGCAAATGATTAAGGAATAGATAAATATACTTTGAAAAACAGCAATATTCTCGGCACACTCCGCACCACACAAATAATTATAGTGATTAGCTCGGAAAGGCCGTTTCGAAGACACATGGATCTCGCACATTTTCAGCCAATTGATGTGAAAGAACATGTATTAAATCTAACGAACCCGCTCTATCCCTACTCTTCAAAAAAATATATACAAGTACCTACTTTTGCCGCTTAGACTAGAAAGCAAGTTAAAATAAGGAGAAAAGGCGGAAAAGGGCCTCGCCTCACGAAACGCAAGATATGTGGCCATCCCACCCAAATAAAAATAAATATCGAGTGAGACAACGGTTACGCCCTTTCTGTTCATCAAATTAGTGTTCTTTCCGTCTCTACCCTTAAAACTAAAGACCGGACATATGCGGAATGTACAAAAGGATCGACGTCCCTTGCAATAGCAGAACCATAAGTTAAAAGACCTCTTTACCGTAAAAAATGGGAAAGACAGCAAAAACGCAAAGGTCCCTTCTCTTTATTGATTAGGTTTGCATTCTTATTTATGGAAATAGTCTCATATGCGTCCAGTTAAAGCGTCGAAATCGCGTTTTTAATCAATTTTAGGTTTTCTAATTTAATATTATGCCCGGTATCGTTTATGTGTGTGCTACACTTGGCCAATATACAAAAGTGGAGATAAAACTGAGTGTAGTAACCATAGGGGGGTAGCGATATTGGATGTGGTATATAAGGTCTTAGCTGCATTGATTAAGAACCGATTAGTTAACATAAGTGAAGTAATTTTAGGCGATTATCAATGTGGTTTTAGACCTAGCAGATCTGTCGTGGATCAGATTTTTCTGATAAAACAGATAACTAGTAACGCGGAGGAGTTCAGCTTACGACGAGAGGAAACGACAGAGCGACAATTGAACAGGGGATTGAGACAGGACAATCCATTGTCACCAACACTTTTTAATCTGGTACTGGAAGAAATCTTAAGAAGGAGTAATATATTCAACAAAGGGATCACTTACCATCAAAAACATCAATGTGCAGGCAATGCGCATGATTTAGTACTAATAACAAGATCTAAGAAGGAGTTAATGGAGGTTCTCAATCGGTTGCAGGAGGCATCTAGTTTGCAGGAGGAGTTTGGTCTAAGGGTAAATGATAGGAAAACGAAATACATGGTGATAAATGTGGGCAGTGGGTTAAAAGACCACCTAGAGATTCAAGGTGTAGACAGAATATATAAATTTGAAAGAGTTAAAACATTCTTGTATTTGGGAGTCAAGATAGCTAGCAAAGCCAAAGAGAAGGAGGAGATTGAGAGCAGATTAATGAAGGAAGCAGAAGTGTAGGAAGCTTGAGTACTCTGTTGAAAAATAAGAAGACTAGGAGGATTACCAAGCAGAGAATATATGACACGGTTATACACCCAACAGTGTTGTATGGTAGTGAAGCGTGGACACTTACTGGTGTGATAAAGCAAAAACTGGAAGTATAGGAACGGAAAGTTTTGAGGAAAATTTATGGGGGGATAAATGAAAATGGAGAATGGAGACGACGGACTAACAAGGACCTAATGGATTTATACAGGAAGACAAAAATCACGACATTGTGATGTTTGGGGGAAGGAAGAGCTACTAGAAGAGTAATAGAAGGAGGAGTTGGTGGAAGAAGAAGAAAGGGACAGCCTACGAAGAAATAGATGGAATCCGTAACAGAGGACCTGGGACTGCTAGGAATAAGAAACTGGAAAGAAGCCGTAACAGACAGGAAACAGTGGAGAAGCACGGGGGAAGCCTTGGGTCACATAGGCCTGTAGCGCTATTTTATTATTTTAAACTATCCAGGAACGAAAGTTGATTGTTCAGTTCTTCTCCTAGTATGAATTTAATAGTTTCGAATTTTGAATTTAGTGTCGCGGAAATCCAGAATGGTACCTTTCTTCGTATCAAAAATCGCGAAAATATCGTCTGCGTACCTAAGCCAAATTGTAGGAAAATACACATTGTCCTTCTTCAAACTGGTTTCAAATTTACCCATGAACAAGTTGGCTATGGCTCTCGTTGTTCATAATACTTGCCCTCAATTTGAAAACGATTTTGGTTCATGCAAAGCAAAATTAATCTTTTGTACTCCGCAATTCTGATTTCATCTAACAAATACACTTTATTTATTTTTTATGCTATTCAGGTTGTTTTATGCATACTGCCAATTAAAAGTTAAACGTACACATCTAATGCTACAACAGGATGGGCTTCATGCTTGAGAGCAATTACATGAAGACCACCTATATCCGACAATTTCCGGCTGTGCGCTGAGGTAACGACAAGCTTTAAAGTCTATATACCCCATTAAGCCGCCACCACATGTACAAAAGAAACTAATTTGTAAGACTCAGAAGTAGTATACGAATTTAATCAAAAAACATTTTCTAACAATAGAAACCGACATTTTATATTGTACACCTATCGTATTCAAACTTCCCTACAACTCTTTAGAGGTTTGAACGTTATTCTTCTAAGCAGTTGGACCCATACCCATAAAACATTTGTGTATTTTCCTAGCTCTAACTTGGGAAACAGAAAAATCACCAAAAACGAGATCCTAGGAAGACAGGTAAACAGCAAATGACCTTTCGGCTAGCATCCTTGATACATAGGAACTCGTGACATAGGAAAAATTTTTCTATTTTGTATACAACGATGAGATTCTAGTTTGATTTTATGAATTCCTTTCAGAAGATTTCTTCTAAGAGTAGATTCAAACGTACGAGGTAGACGCCATAAATTCTCGGCCTGACAGGCCTGTGCAGGTTCTAACATGTTCAAACCCCGTTGCGTCATAGCTGTACATGTGCATGTGTTTTTAGTAGCCTGCCAGACAACGTGACTAGTGCATGAAACTGTCTCAGGTAACGAAAATTGAGTACCGCGCAGTCATTACATTTTTAACAAAAGAAGAGGCGTATGCCCTTCTTTTGTTGAAGGTCCTCATAAACTGCGAGGTAGAGACCAATGCAGACAGCCTAGCGTGCTCGTAACTACGCTGATGACGACGGGTAGGCAGAAACATGTCCGCGTGTTAATGCTTTCGCTTTTCTGCTTGCATTGTTTTTACCGGGAATGATTCCAACTATACCATGAGCTATATTAGCATTATTTTTGGATTTGTTACTCGACATTCTTTCATGTGTATTTCTAAACATTACGGTGAGCCTGAGGGATCATTTGTACGTGCAGTTGCCGAGCGCTTAGACGCAACGACACCTTGTGTTCAGCAGCCCATGAGCTGTTCGATAAATGGCGGGCATCTATACTCCGGTGTGTGTCGTCACGGCCTAGGACGGCATGACTGTGCATCTTGACGCTAGAGGGCGCCGGGAGATATTTTCAGTGCTGTTGTAGACATTGGGGGCATAAACTGAGACAAAGCAGACAAGAGAGCAGGGAGTGCTCGTAACCACGCTGATGACGCCGGGTAGGCAGAAACATGTCCGTGTGTTAGTGCTTTCTTTTCTCTGCTCGCATTGTTTTTCCCGGGAATGATTCCATCAATACCATGAGCTCTATTAGCATTATTTTTGGTAAAGGTCTTATTGTTGAACATAGATTGTTATTCAATCGAAGACTACTTAACTTATTAGATGGCTTATTTTCTGTCGTAGGTAGCAATTGTTTCATTGGTGGCTTCCGAATCTTTACAAAACATTAAATCATACATCTGTCTTTCGATTCCATCTGTATCCACAGAAGCATCCATAGAAGTATCTTCAAGCTCTTCTATGCGGCGCTCTTCAATGAAAGAAACAAATACATTTCCATGATTATCGGAAATTATTTTACATTTTTTCGCATCAACAATTGTATCTGCTAAAGCCTTGTGTACAATTGTTTCAGTGTCTATTCCATTGATTTCTTTCGTATTCTCTGAATCTTTTTGCGTTTCAGAAAACCTTTTGCTTCTTTTGTAAATTTAAAAATATCTCACAGCTCTTCGCTAATTATCGATATTTAAAATTTGATTCTGTCAATACGATGTAGAAATTCTTTAATACTGAAATTAATCGTACACATAGTACTCTCTAATTGTCTCTAATGAACATGCAACGCATATCGATTTTCAACCTCATTGCACTCTCATAATGATAACATTAATTAATTTTCCAAAATCAATTTGCACTGAGCGTACGTTAAGCTTTAAGCTAGGTTAACCGATATATATATATATTCCCGAAAGGGATTACGCCAGACAAAGAGAGCATTCCCGCATGCTATTTAAAGTATTATCGTTGCAAATTGCAATTTTAATTGGTTTAATTACCTTTTCATATCATTGTAATCCATTATCGGATTATCCTCGCCGTTTTATCAATAATTTTTCGATAGCGTTATTCATCATCGAAATTGTCCCTTTCCATACTCCCTCAAATTCTTCCTTCTGACTTCCGGATTGACATTTTTGCCGAGAATAAGGACGATATAGAAGGCACAAAGCGGCGGCGGTGGTGGTAACGTCGTCGCCCTCAGAACTTCAACTCCTATAGAATCGAAATTGATTGATGGTCTGCAAAACTTTTTTTCTTTTTTCCTCGACATATAATGTCCTCAAAAATGTTCCAGGAACACAATAAAAGTAGATAATAAATGAGATTTTAATATCGATGATTTGTAGCATCGCTGTTTTCTTTTTTCCATTATTTTTGGAGCGGTACGCCTTGTCCATTGTAAGGGTGACAAGAAGACAACCTAAAACGTAAGGAATGTAATCCAAAAGGGTAACTCATAAATCAATGCCGACATATTTTGCAAATTAAGAAGTAGTTGCACTCTGCCTAACTCACCATCGTTACCATACTGGCGCTCAACTCCAGTTCCTGAATAGTCTAGCAATTAGAAACAATAGAAAACTGGAAATAGATACATTATGACCGACACGAACTACTAATTAATAAACTGGTGAAATTCCCTTTGAACAAAAATAGGTACAACAAAAGCTTAAATTCATAAAAATTGTAGTTATTTACAATGGTTACTCCTCTATAGATGTCGACCGCATCCTTAAGGAAGTCCAACATATGCAGGCACTATAAGAAATTCCACGACCTTGATCCCAGTAGAAACTCGCGACAAGAAATTTGTGAAACTCCCTTTCCATAGAATATCGAAAGGCATCAGTAAAGTTTTTAGGGGACAAGACATGAACGTATGTTTTAGTTCACGAAATACACTTAAGAACTTTCTTGGTAATCCAAAAGACAAACCGGACATGAAAGAAAGGTCGGGAATTTATAAAATTGCATGCAACAACTGTGTTAAAGCCTCCGCATGTTAGTGTTAAGTGGCAGAAAGCTAGGTATTTGTAAATATGTATATTGTGATGTTACAAATAACGATTAAAAGATTTGAATAGTTTTTCACTTAGAAAAATGAAATTTATCTGTTAAAATTACTTACAGTTAACGTTGTGATGAGTGTTTGATGTGTGTGTGTATAAAATCCTTATGGTTCCTTATATATATATGTTGATTCGAAAGTTTCCGCGGGTACAATGTGTACTGGAGTTCTTCAGGGTGTCTCTCCCCGTATTGTGTTTATTCTGAGAAGGATAGTTCGCACGACGTTTCGGCGTAATCTCATTCGCCATCTTCTGGTGCTCTTGCTCACTTCAATCGTTGAGCTACACTACTCAGTGTAGCTAGGTATTAATTAATTTAAAGAAACTAATAGGTATTAATTAAAAAAAAAATAGAAGAAACCTTCCGAGAGTATCAGCACACTCCTCATCACACAAAATATTATTAATTAATTCGGAACAGCTGTTTCAAAGGCTCACTGGGCCCCCATTTTCAACCGAGTTACGGAATAAATCTGAACGAAAAAACTATAAACTTTTTCCTTAATTCTACCATGTATGTCTATCCCTCCTCTCGAGGAAAAAAGAAAAAAGGAAGGGTATATATGTACAAATGTGTCTAAACACGCATCTGTGTATATCTATTTCCGAATACCTACTTTTCTATCGTTTAACTCTAACATGCTGGGTACATGTGAAACGGCCAAGGGTCTCATCCCGCCCTCGTAGAATAAAGCGACACGAAAGGAAGGTTACTTCCCGCTAATTCTCTATCTACGCACTCTAAGGATACTAAACAAATCAATACATGTATTGCAAAACACCGAGACTCGGTCTTCGTCAAGTGTGGACTGTTCTTTTACCATAATAAATCAAACAGGGAAGAGAAATGAAGTGGCGCATTCTCTTTGTTAAGGAGCTTCGAATGTATTTTCATGTATAGTGTCTCAAATGCGTCCAATTCCCGAGGTGAAGTTACGTTTTTAATTAATTTGAGGTTCTCTAATTTGATTGCATGTCCTGTGTCATTCATATGGTCAGCTACACTTGACGCTCCTGTTCGACCGAATCTATAGCATCTCATGTGTTCCTTAAATCTAGTACCTATCGCTCGTTTTGTTTGTTCAATATAGGCTTTATCACAGTCGTTGCATGCAATTTTATAAATTCCCGACTTTTCTTTCATGTCCGGTTTGTCTTTTGGATTACCAAGAAAGTTCTTAAGTGTATTTCGTGAACTAAAACATACGTTCATGTCTTGTCCCCTAAAAACTTTACTGATGCCGTTCGATATTCTATGGAAAGGGAGTTTCACAAATTTCTTGTCGCGAGTTTCTACCGGTATCAAGGTCGTAGAATTTCTTACATAATGCCTATGTTGGACTTTCTTAAGGATGCGGTCGACATCTATAGAAGAGTTTTTTATGAATTTAAGCTCTTTCTTGTACCTATTTTGGTTTAAGGGAAATTTCACTAGTCTATTATCCTTGCTATAAACTCACCCCGCAGTGACTTTGTGGCATACGTATCTTTTTACTAGAAGCATATGGTAAGTAATTATGATACAGAAAAACCAAGATCTTTATAATTAAAACAACTCTGCTTATAATAAGTGTACTTACAGCTAATTTTATACTACATTTGCGATGGGAAAATACAAAATCTAAGTTATAGCCGGCACATTGAAAATGCCGCGCTTCCCAATGCGTATAGGGGGATGAATACTAAAGGGATTTTTTTTTGTAAGTTTCTGTGGCTTCTGCTCTTAGCACCAAATTCAAAAAATATAACAAAAACCATGTGTCCCAAAGACCCTAGATCATCGTTGTCGAGGAAACACTTTCATTATATAAACGAATTAACGGGAAAAAAAGGATAGAAAAGGATAATTGGATTGAAACTTACGGAAGTTCTGAGGAACAACTTCAACATTGCTTCACGTCAAAAAGTTTGACGTTTGATGTCTTTGTGAATAGATTCAAAATAATAGCCTCGAATCAATTTGGTTTCATTAACTTCAGGTCTACACAAGATGCTCTTTTTGAGGCTTTGGATCACGTCTATAGTCTTCTTGACAGTGGAACTCAGGCTGGTGGCCTGTTTTTTGATTTGACACACGCGTTTGATTCTGTAGACCATGAGCTCCTGCTCCAGAAACTGTCAATTTGTGGTATACGGAGACGTTGCAAGTAGTGGATGGCATCGTACTTAACCGGCCGTATCCAGCTTGTGTCAGTTATATGTGGTGACCGAACTGCATACTCTTCTGCTGTGAAAGTTACGAGGTGTGGCACGGGAATCCGCCTTGGGACCACTTTTGTTTGTGTTATTCATCAATGAGCTACGTAACTCCTTTTCAAATAGGGATTTGTATCAATTTTCTGATGATATCACAGTTATGGTATCGGGCCGTAATGAAAAGGATATATCTTGCACTGGTTGTATTTACGATAGTAATATGTCATCGTGGTGTGACCGGAATGGCGTACTTATTAATAAGTCTAGAAGTGTTTTACTGCCTCTTAGAGCCACGAGACGCCAGATTGATATATCACCTTTAGTACCTTTGTGTGGTAAGTCGATTCCTGTGGCGGTATGTACTAAATTCTTGGGTTGCCAAGTGGATATCCTTTTATTTATTTATTTATTATAATAATAAAAACCAACAGGTAAGGTCCCACAATGGTAGAAAGAGAAATACATGCATACAGTATTACTATCGTGGGAAGACCATATTTCGGCGGTTTGTTGAAAGTACTTGTACTACTTCTGTTTGCAGAAAACTTACAAAACTTACTATCGCGGTAATCTCATAGGAATTCCGAGAATCGCGTGACAGAGAACTGTATGGTTAGGTGCTAGAAGGGTGCTAAGTATTATGACATATTTCAGCGGTCTGTTTAAAGTTATGATCATTGAATTACGCCTTGTTCAAGCTTAGATGTTGCGTCAACGTTGATACACTGTTGATGTTTTACCATGCGCACATTCCATCTAGACTGAGGTATGGAATTATATTCTGGGTTCAGTCATCTCATTTTTTGCGTTGCTTTATTATTCAGAAACGACTAGTACCCACCATGTTTCATTTGGAGAGATCTGCCTCTTGCCTACCTATATTTAAGGCCAATGGTTTAATAGCATTGCCTTATATGCTCCTCTATGAATGTGCTATGTTTGCAAAAAAGCTCCGTTCTTATTTTACTTTAAAAGAGGGTATAAATATCTGGACTTGGGCTGCGTGGCGATGACACCGGAAATGCAATTGGACTACCGATAACAGCAAAAGATAGCATTCAAAAAATATAAATCGACCTAATTTTTCTAAAAACGCTAGTTTCTGTCCTTCAAAAGTTAGCCTGGGTGGGGGGTATACTTTAAGACCTTGCTGTATAATTCAATCCTTCGAGGACATAATAACAACAAAATTTCTTTCCGGGTGCAATTTAATTAAAGATATAACCTTCCACGCAATTTAAAAATAATCTCAAAGACATCCATTTCTACAGATTACTTCAACGCCGAGTTTCAACGAACCTTTGATAAATGCAAGAAGGTTGATGACTTGGCGAATACAAAATTAAGCTCGACGTTGGGCTAGGACCACAGTCTGGGGTAAGTAGGCGAAAAACCAGGGTCTGCTGGAAACCGGAAATTCGTACTCTCTTGCAATTCGTTGTCTAAACTTGTTTATTAGGTTTACTTCGAGTGAATTTACTGGGGAAGTTGAGAAGTTTCGTCGTATAGTTTGCAATACCCCGAAGAGTTGTTCGAATGTTGCCGTTCTCTTCTGGACTCTAGCTCGCCGTATGTGTGATTAAGAGCCAATAAGTTCTGTACTTATAATCAATTCTTTAGTAGCTCTCCGGCGGTTAACTAACTTTAGTTCTTTAGATAAATAAGTCCTTCATGCATGACTGGGGAAATACCATGAAAAATGTAAGAATGAACGTCGCCATAGAAGTTTAAAGTTATTTCTAGCGTGTTTTAAGCCAGGTAAGCCTAGGTACGTAAGTTTGCTCATGGAGATATTTAATTTTGTTTCAAGTGTGCTATATAACTTTGAAGAGCCTTCTACCTATATACGAGGGATGATCGTAAAATAAGGTTCCCAAAGCCCTACAGCAGCAATAAGACGTGTTAGGCGAAATCTGACAACATTGGCGTATGCAGCAGCTCTCCCACTCTGTATACGTACTACTCCCGTCTCGCTACGCCGCTCGGTGTTGGCTAAGCAGCCGTCCGAGATGGAACTCCCGATCGCCGCTACCGTCAGTTGCGAAATTCGCGCTGTGATACGTGTTTTAAACGCGAAAGGGGTTTCACCTATAGACATTCATCTTCAGTTAAACGAAGTTTACGGAGAACAGTGTATAACTGTTCAACGCGTCCGCAAATGGTGTAGGGAATTCACTGGAGGTCGGACGAAAATTCACGATGAAGAGCGGGGCGGAAGACCATCAGTTTCAGAGGAAATCATTGAAAAGGTCGAGAGCATACTGCTTGAAGATCGGAGGGTCAGCATTCGTCAACTCGCTCTTCGGATTCCTGAGATTTCCAGCATCACAACTGAAAAAATTTTGACCGAAAAGCTGGGCTACCGCAAGGAGTGCGCGCGGTGGATACCGCGAATGCTCACGGAAGACCATAAGCAGAAACGCTGCAAGTGTGCCCAGGCGTTTCTTCAACAATGTCAAGACAACAAGGAGGAACTTTTGGACTCCATTGTTACGGGCGACGAAACGTGGGTGTTTCATTTCACTCCCGAAAACAAGCGACAATCATGCGAATGGCGCCACTCAACTTCGCCGAAGCCAAAGAAGTTTAAACAAACGTAGTCTGCTGACAAAGTCATGGCAACCGTCTTTTGGGACAGGAAAGGACCATTGCTAGTCGACTTTTTGCTTCCTGGGAAGACAATAAACTCAAACAGGTATTGCGATGCACTGAGCAAATTCAGACGAGCGATCCAGAACAGCCGGCGAAGAAGACTGACTGCAGGTGTGACGCTTCTTCACGACAGCGCTTGGCTGGTCTGTCATGCCCCCCCCCCCCAGTTTCCGGAAATAGCTCCAAACGATTACCACTTGTTTCCAAAATTAAAGGAACATTTGGGTAGCGTACGCTTCGGGATCGACGATGAAGTCAAAGAAGAAGTTATTCGATTCTTGAAAGGACTGGCGGCAGAACTTTACGACATGGGGACCCAGAAGTTGGAGCACCGTCTGCAAAAATGCTCGGATAGAAATGGCGATTATGCGGAAAAATAGTTTAAGTTTTTACCTTTAAAACGATGTGTAATGTTAAGGAAATAAAGAATGCTGCCTATTTTTTAAAAATATGGGAGCCTTATTTTACGATCATCCCTCGTACATTCTGAAGAAGAATAAAATTTGTCGAAACGTAAAATGTTACGCTTTAATTCTCTGTTAGACAACTGCTGATGTAAAATCTCAAGGGATTCTAAGTTATTTAAATAATTACCTTTATTAGCGATGTGTAAAATGGGAAAATTGTTCTTCACATCGAAATGGTGATTAGTGTCTTTAAGATGATTAGCGAAGCGAGAGAAGCCGGATGCATTGGGTTGTTAGCATCTCAAATGTTCTTTGATACGAGTTACGATATGTTCTGCCAATGTATCACATGTGAGTTTATAAGCTTCTCTCTTCTTCATATCATCTACAACATCCTTATTGTCCAACAACAAATTTGGGAGAGGATGTAAAGTTCTGAACGCAACAGAGAAGTAGGGTCTTAACAAATTAGCAACTGTATAAAAAAAGGGACCGATGTATCGTAGCGAGATATGAGAGTTTTCTACCTTAATAGTAATACTTGTTTGATCTAGGTAGGTAATTCTTTCCAACTTCTTTCTCAGTCTTTGGTTAAAAAATTTGCCAATGGCACTAGTTCCAGAATGGCTCATAGTAGCCATCTGCTTTATAATAACTAACTCTTTATTAAAAGATTCGGTGCAAAGTGGTATGTTGATGAACCTACGAAGGTAGTTGCAAAATGAAGACAACATCTGACTGTGTGGATGGTTGAAACTGTCATCAATGGTGATGCCATTGTGAGTAGGATTCCTGTAAATCTCAAACTCTTATTCTGTATTATCCAAAGACTTTAAGATAGTGTTGTATCCACAACAAACCGCTGGTTCATAATAAAAAAAAAATATATGATGACTTACCGAATCCGTCCATACCTGTCGTTAGTGCACTTTGTTGGGAAAGGAAAGGGAAGAAAAGGAGAACATACAATTACATTAACAACTGGACTTCATTTACTATATAAATCAACCGAAATTATTTCGGGCTGTTGCAGCGCACCCGTCTTCCGCATTATACAAGATTCTACTCATCCTGTCTTAACTACAGTCATGCGCACTGGGACAGCCACAAAATCTAAATACTGACGCGAACAAATAGTAGTGTCTAAAAAATTAATACGATTGTTATTTTAAATTTCTAACGTAAATTTAATTGAATTATGTCAAATGTAGATATAAAATAGAAAGTCATTCAGATCAAGATGGCTACCAGTCCAAATCACAAAAATGTCTTCCACATATCTAGCGTAAAATTCCAGTTAAGAGTTTCAAAGTAGTTCATAAACAAGTCTGCAAGTATTGGAGAAATTGGAGAGCCCATGGCTAAACCATGAGGTAAACCCTATAATTGGTTATTGAATTGAAAAAAGTTTTGTTCTAGGCAAACTGTAACAATAGTAATTAGCTTCTCTTGGAATTACCTACCTAGATCAAACAAATACTACTATTGAGGTAGAAAAATCTTATATCTCGCTACCATACATCGTCCCGTTTCTTATACAGTAGCCAATTTGTTAAGCCCCTTCTACTCTGTTGCGTTCAGAACTTTACATCCTCTCCGAAATGTGTTGTTGAACAATAAAGATATTGTAGATCATATGAAGAAGAGACGGGTTTATAAACTCACATGTAATACTCAATATAATTACGTTGATAGAACATATCAGAACTTTGATACTCGTATCAAAGAACACTTGAGATGCTTACAACCCAATGCATCCAGCTTCGCTAATCATCTTAAAGATACTAATCTCCATTTCGATGTGAAGAACAATTTTGACATATTACACATCGTTAATAAAAGTAATTATTTAAATAACTGAGAATCCCCTGATATTTTACATCAGCAGTTGTCTAACAGAAGGCATTCTCTTAACGCGCAGTTAAATTTTGGTTCAACACCAACTTTTTAAATTTTATTTAATGCAAGATGTCATGTGTAGTTTTCTGTATCTTCTCTCCTATTTGTTGTGATGGTCCTTTCTTCGAATGATAGAGGTCGCTAGATATTTTGGTTTACTTTTAACTAAAAAATTTTATATATAGTTTTAAATATAACAAAAAAATATTAGTTTTATTATACTTGCATTGGATCGCTTAAATTTTGGGTCAAGGATTCTCCAGCTACTATATTGATAATTATTAATAAAACGAAGATATACGCTAACAACCTAAAATCGTTCTAATGAAGACCGGGGTTTTCACCCCCTCAAGATGTTCTTCCACACAAAAAAGAATACTTTTAAGCATGTCTTAGGGTGGACTACCAACACACAAAGTTTCAAATCTTTCTGAATTTTCGGACTGGGAACCTTCCCTCTGAAGATAATTTTATGTTGTATTTAGATCCGAAAAGAAGCGTTATTAATGACATCAATGAATGAATGAAATGACTTTCAAAACATTCGTTATGAAAATTGAGGATTTTTTCTCGCAGACATTTATTTTTGATTAGGTAACATCTTACAATATTCCTCCCATTAGTCTTCCAAGAGAGATATTAACGTTTATACAACAAAAATTCGTCCATATTTCATCAAAACGAATTCCGTCCTAATGAAATTCTACCGAAGCTATCGATTCTCGTCTGCCCAGCTGACGCGCTCATCGCAAAGAAGTCATTAATACTTTTCTTTATCTTTCCAAAATAAAACTCATGAGACGAGTGAATAAAAAGCAGCGACAAGCGAAAAAAGCCCGAGAATCGGCAGGCACATTTCCGGCATCTTTTAATTTTAAACGTCGGAATTTTCGATACGCACCGGTCGTGTCTATTTACGATCCCCCCTGTTTCCCCCATCAAAAACGAGCAGGGAAAACTTTGCCGGGTGGAGAATTCGGCAGGGGCAAAACAGATTGGGGCGCCTTAGACGAAATATAGTCGTGAATTAAAATTGATACAGTTTTCTTTATGGGGGAGAATGCGGAGAGGGCGTGGGCGAAATGCGTTTCGAGAATGGATTGGGATATCTGGGGGAATGTTAGGGAATTTCGGGGATTTGAGAGGGAGCTTTGGAGGAAGGAATTTTTAGGAGGTGGGGTCGAGCGCCTACTTCCGTCGACTTGTTCACGTAACGCGAAACGTGACCGACGATTTATTGATGGAGATTTATTTGATATTCGAGAAACATTCGCGCATGAAGCTAATTCGTTTTTATTACAAACGACTGGTGATGTTGCTACAGCGATGGGGCCTCTAGCAACTGTTGGAGCACGTATAGAAGGCGTGAGTTATTCGACAGCGGTGGAAAAGATACGATTCGATAGCTAGTAGGTGGAGGTGGTGGTGTAGAGGTAATTGATTCGTGTATATCTAATTCAAAAGGGTAATACATTTATAGAGAGTTTCATATTGTAAGAAACAAACAACTTTGAATTTTTAATCCACTCAACTATAGACAACAATGAAGATGAGGAGGATGATAAAATGGGATAGAGTAAGTAACGAGTCAATTAAGGAAAATATTAATCAGGAATCGATAATAAACAGAATAACAAAGGGACAAATGAACTGGTACAGATACTTGATGACGATGCAATCAAACAAAATAAGAAGAAAAGTAAGTAAGTTGTATTATTTTTGCTGGTAGTGATTCCAATGCCAGGAGCTATTTATTAGCATTTTCTTGGTTATTGTTTCTAGGCACTTTTTTCATGTGTACTTCTACATTAAGTTCACTTTCGTTTGAACATTATTCGGTTACAAGCACGGAAGTAATTTGTTGCATTACGTACGGATAGGTCGTACTGTTTTAAACAAGATAATAGTAATAATAATAATAATAATGTTAATTGTCCAACAGGTAACCCCACTTACAGGACAAATATACACATTGTGAACACAATACATATTAATTGATAAACATTGCACAACTATACACAAAAATATACTGGCTGTTTAATAAAAAGGTGATTTAATTAACCAAACGCTAAACTACGATGCGCAATTTTTTTTTTGATTACGCCTTTTTATTGGGGGAAATAAAATGCATATTTCTCATGCTTCAACTCTCAATAGTTGTTCTAATAATGAAGTTATTACTAGAGCGGGCCAAATTGCGCCATCCAACAGAATCGGAATCAGGCGCAACGGCCACTTATTGTAAATAACGTATATGTGAGTCACAGCAGATATGTGATATTTCGAAATTAATACACAAGAGTAAAAAAATAAAAGCTGACGCAATAATAATGTTTAGTAGTTAGAGCGGATATATATATCTATATATATATATATATATATATATATATATATATATATATATATATATATATATATGTACACGCTGAGGTGTTTTTATTTTCATTATGATTTTTTATTTGATTGAAAACGGTATGCGTTGTAAATGGGATGTAATAAGGAAATAACTGAGAAACTGAACGCTTTTTTTATTCTGTTGTACTTAATAATGTAACTGTAAATAAAGATATAATAAATAAATTCTATCCTTCTTAATAATGCGGATAGGCTTGTTTAAAAAGTTGCACCATCAGATAAGTTTCCACATTTGCCTCGGTGAAGGATGTTCGCCGAGACGAAAAAATGTTCTTATATTTCGAAAACGACCGTTCCACGTCTACCGAAGTAAGACAGGCGTAATTAAAATAATCTTTAGACTTCGTCAAGGAATCTGCAGATGCCCCATCGCACATTTGTCTTAATCTCGTGTAGTCCGGATTCTTTTTTAAAACACTATCGAACTTAGCTAAAACTCGTCCACTTGTTGCATCGTTTATACTGTGTAACAATGTACTAACTTCGTCCACGACTTGCACTGATTCTACCAACGACAATCCAGAATTTTGCAAATTTTCTATCGCGTCTACTAACCCTTTGTAATTGTTGCTAATATTCTTTAGATGTGTTTCAACAGAAATATCGAGAAATCCCTTCTGGCTCATCCTAATAGCTCTAGCTTCGGCAGGGACGAATTGCAAAATAACGGATTTGACTTCTTGAAAATGTTCATTATAATAAAAAGCGGCTTTTAACCACGTTCCCCAACGCGTAAGAATGGGCTGTGGTGGTTCTCGAATACCAGGGCATAACCTGTGGAATGCCCTAGTCCTCTTAGGACTTTTGAGAAACACTTTTTTTGTGTTTGCTATTAATGCATCCACCTCCGGGTAACACTCTCGAATAGTTTGTGCCACAAGATGTAAAGCATGGACTTTACACGTAACATGTAAAAGTCCTTCACACTTTTCTTTAAGGGAACGGCCTACACTACACATTGTTGCTGCACCATCGCTCATGAACAACAACAGTTGACTGGTTGACACTTGAAATTTTTGTAACGTTTCGAGAACTACGGCCGTAATTGCTTTACTAGTACACTGTTTTAATCTTCTGCTGGCTAATAGAATTGCAAAATTTGGTTTAATAGGATCTAATACGCGCACTATTATATTCAAAATAGATTTTTTTTTGCAATCTGTCGTCTCATCAAGACATAGCCACAGCTGTTTATCTTTTAATTCGGCTTTAATTCGATTTTCAATGTCCTCACGTATTCGTGGAATGTCTCTCCGTAACGCTGTCCGAGTTGGTAGTATCCACTCGGTATTGTATGTACCCCAGAATTTTCGAAATGCTTTTTTATCAAGTATACGAAGTGGTAGACCACATACCATAAACGTTAAAAGCAATTCTAATTGAAATTGACGTTGTTGTGACACACCGTTTCTTTTATTTCTGTGGTGTGCGCTATTTATATGTCTTTCACAATCACGTTTGCTCCAGCACAGTAGTTTCTTTTTACAAACTTTACAGAAAATTGTACTCCCATTGTAGTGTAAATCCACAAATTCACTAAGAAATTTATTAACTTTCGTAGGTAATGGCCGTTTATTTTTAATAGTTACGTTAGACATAATCACTAAAGCGAGCACACCGACGCTTGTTTCTAGTATGCCACGAAGTGGTGCAAACGTAACATCTGCAGACTCGTCATTTGTTGATGAATAGAGCGCGTCATCCGTAAATGAATAAGCGCGCTGTTAGTTCGTAGCCGTCGATGAATGAACTTTTTTTTTGTAGTGGCTCACTGTGAACAACGCCCTATTTATCAACGAACACCCAAACTGCAGGTGTATATTCGCGCGTCTTCACGACGTAATAGACAGTGGTTTTGGTCCTCGTCCTAATAATTACATATTTAAATTACCTATGTTTACATACATATATGCGCCCGGCAGCCTGATTGCGAACCTGGCGCGTGGCGCTCTTGGCCCGCTCTAGTTATTACAGTTTCAATTATCCAATATAAATTTCGTCGTATTTCTTTTGTTTTTCATTCTAGGGCTATAGTATTGCAAATGAAGTTTCTGCTGTGTGGTATCTACCAAAGAAAGCTACAAACCGTAGTAAACCTTGTCAAGACATTCCTATTTCTGTTTCTGATGCGGTGATAAACGAACTGTAGCCAATGAGTGATATTCAATTTCAAAAATATAAACAATTCAAGTTAGCGATTAAATGCCACGTGCAATTCTTTTTTTCTCAACACCATAACTTTGAAAAACCTGTATATTATGTAGAATTTTTCAGTAAGTAAGACACTTTTCTTACCGTACATTCTTCTATTTTGTTATAATATTTTTCAACATTCAGGATATTACCAATCAACAACCAGTTATAGAAATCGTACCGAATAAAAAATTTCAACACAGCCTACTTTTCATCTGCCAAAACGGTAATAAAAACGCAATCGTCTATCCAAAAAAGTAAATTGGAGTCAATTGGTAAAAGGCACCTAACCAAAACAGTATTTGTAGCCTGGTTCCTATCTAGTTCGCGGCATTATTTAAATCGATGTGGAAAAAAACGAATATCATGATTGTCAATCTAAACGATTTACCGTCGGATCTCAGACGCTTATACTTCAAAAGAAATCTCATTTCCAACCGTAAATAGACGAGAAATTTTTCATCTAGTCGATTTACGATCGATCCTACGGACGTAGACTTCATATCTTTCATATGTGTTTTACTCTCGAGGGAAGCCACCAACATTATTATCTATGCAACCATTTCTCCACATTTACGTCAGACTCGTATCTAGCATTCGATTAGATTGCGAGCGGACTGGGAAGTGTAAAATTTCCTAAAGCAAATGTACTTTTCGCTGAAATGTTGAATAGGATTTCGAATAAATGTAATTTTGTAAAACGTGCATCATTTACTTACGTAAGTATGTATTTGTATATCGATACATACTGTGATGTTTTAAGGAAGCGAACAATAAAAAAAATTTTTGGGAAATTAATTAATTGTACGGTCTGTAGGTCGGGGAGTGTTCCAAGACACTCTTTCGGCAATTTAAGTTAAACTAGATATCAATTAATGCAATTTTACAAGTACTACAACATCAAAAGAGAAAACCAACCTGGAATTGTGACGTTCCAATATAAATTCTATCTATGTATGTTACGTATTCCTAAACCATCAAACTTGACTTTCACTTCGTCTTTATAGTGGAATTTAAAAGATGCACACTTAGAGAATAGTAACACGTGTTACTTGGATGAATATTTTGACTAAAAGTGAGAAATTGATTAGCGTTCCTTCATTCCTTTATTTCATTCACGATAGCGATTGTTTAATCACGGCTAATTTGGACAACTATAACTTTCGAAATATAATTTGATAATAAATTTCAAACGAATATTCTTATTTTTTAAAATAGCGTAATGCATGCCATGCAAGGACGCAACTGGGCGATTGAATTTATGCTACTCTACAACTTTTAACACCACCAACAACTGTACAATATTAAAATTTACTGACAAACAAGACGATTACTTGACGAACAATTTTTAATTTTCAAAATTATGCTGAAGATACAAATGAATTTATGTTGTCAATTGTTGAAAGAAAATATTCCATTGAAATTGAAGATTTTGGATGTGAAGAAAATGAACATAAGACAAGTTATGAATCCGTTCCACCATGATCGTCGTTGACTGGACTCTACAAAATCTCCTACCAGCCCCGCTCCAGCGTTAGGTGGCCATAAAAGGAATTATAGCTACTGAGAAAGAGCTCCAGACGGACTTTGATGTTAAACAAGCGAACACACTGAACTCATTAGACTAATGACAGCTACGTTCAATGTTGTAAATTATAACATTATAATACGTACGAATTTTTATGTAATCTCATCGATTCTTGATCGGGATAACAGAAATTTGTCAAGAGGCTCTATTTTAACGTTAAAATCAAATACCATGTTAGAATTGCAATCATAGTATTTACTAATATGGAGCATGAATTTCACAATAACTTACCGAATCATTTCTACAACTTGAAAGAATAAAGCATAACTAATAGTACGAGCCCGAATCGAAACGCCAGAGTATGGAATGGAAACGCCCAGGATCCCCTAGCGTGAAAAAATTCAAGACCTCGCCATCGGCTGGGAAGGTGATGCTAACCGTGTTTTGGGACGAAAAAGGTCCTATACTGGACGACTACTTGGACAGAGAGACTACCATAAATAGTGCGAGGTACAGTGATTTGATTGAAACCAGCAATTCGAAACAAGCCGTGGCCGACTCTCAAAGAAAGTTTTGTTGTTGCAACACAACACCCGTCCGCACACGGCCCATATATGAACAGGTTAGGCTTTGAAACCCTGGAACACCCTCCCCACAGCCCTAGTCTCGCTTCCTCAGACTTTCATCTCTTTGGACCGCTCAAGGAAGCTTTGAGAGGGCGTCGATTTGCCTCAGACACAGACGTTCGGGATGCGATGCAAAACTGGCTTCACGACCAACCGACGACCAACCGAAAATCTTCTACCAGGAAGGCATACAGAAGCTTGTGGCTCGCTGAACCACGTGTATTGCTAAAGGTAGAGACTATATCGAAAAGTAATATATCTGTTGTACGCCTATCTTTGTTTAATACAGTTGTAGAACTAAAAGTGTAAGTAATTTTTGACTGACCCTCGTATGTTTGCCTCCATTACATACCTACCAAGGAAGACAGTAAACTTTGGTATACATTGAAATCCCCGATGGCTTCCTCTATTTCCACTTTCCGTTATTTCTATAAACGAATCAATCAGTCCGAAAACGAAAACATGTCGATACGTTATGGAAAACGCAAATCGGTATAAACACGAGACAAAGTTCCCGGACAATCCGTTCCGAAGAATATTCCCGGCGGCCTTGATTTGGTACGTCCTCACTTGACAAATATTGATGGGCGAAATGCTTACTTATAGTTGGATGCTTGCGATGCATCACGTTTCAGCGTGGCGCTGTCAAATATAACGCTAAAACAAAGTAAACTACACAATACATCGAGAGTATGCCGTCAACATAACTATTGGTAGGGATTCCGTATTGATTCAAATGAAACTTGATGCTGAAATAAGGATACTGTTTCTATTGACGACATAAACAATGATTAAATGAAAGCTATTGGCTTACTTGCTGATCCATTAAATAAATCCAATAACTGTTCCACGGTTACATTTCATGATGGATAACTGTAATAATTTAATTGTATGTACTGAAATCTTAAGGCTTAAGAGTCAGTCCAGGGGCAGGGTTGCTTGTCGACTCCATTGTCGACCTCAACGTGTCGAATAAACGTCGATAATGTCGAATGTCGAGAACGTCAACAAAATGCTTTTCGAGCTTATGTTTAGTGTATGTTTTGATGGCTGTTGATGCAGTGTATGGTTGTGATAATGAGTGCCAGAAAAATTAATGATAATTTTGATAAATTAAAGTTCCAACTAGTTAAGGTGAATGGCTGGCACGCAGCTCGTTGCTAGGTTTGCAAGAATGGTAAAAAAAAACAGGCTCGCGACGGTTGCAGTCGCACAGGTAAGACAATTATCGTGTTTTGTGAAAGTTACAGAATTTATAGCAGAAATGCCTGACCTAAATAATGGTGGCGTTAAAATTCCATGTGTAGTTTGTAATATTCCTTTAATGTGTTGGTCGAAAAGGAATTGTCTACGTCACGTAAATAGTAAATAGCATTCTTAGAAAAAAAAATTGCACACGATACTACGACAAATTTAAATTTAATTTATGTGTTACTTTTATTGCATGTAATCGACCGTTTAATTTACTAGACAAGGAAGAAGACATATGCTTCCTTGACTAGTAAATTAAACGGACGAGGAAGCATATATCTTCTTTTGGAATAAATATTCGGACTGCAAATTACCAAGTCGGGCATCGTTACAAAGAATTGTGCTATCTGCTCGTGAACGTGTTGAAAAATCAATTAAATCGGTGTTGAAAGATAAAAAACTGTGGTTATGTGTGGACGAAACAACAGATCGTAAAAAACATTCTGTGGTTAATGTAATTGTACGTACAATGGAACCACATCAGTCGTCACCTTCAATTCTATTAGCTTCCAGACGAGTACAACAATGTACTGCCGAAGTAATTTCAAAGTCAGTGTTAAATATATTGGAAAAGTTTGAACTTTCAACAAACCAACTGTTGATGTTTATGAGTGATGGTGCCGCAAACATGCTTTCTGTAAGCCGGTCTCTTAAAAAACATTGTGCTAACTTGTTACATATTACGTGTAAAATTCGTGCTTTCACTCATGTGGCAGATAGTATTAGAAAATGTTATCCTGAGGTAGACGCTTTAATAGCGCATACAAAAGCAGTGTTTGTCAAATCCCCAAAAGGTATTCGCAAATTTCACAGACTGTGCGTGCCCCCGTATGTTTGAGCCACCAGAACCTATTCTTACACGTTGGGGAACATGGTTACAGGCCGCGCTTTATTATCATAAATTTTCTGGGAATATCAAGAACGTGGTTCTACAATTCGATCCAAAGGAAGCGGCGGCTATCAATGGGAGCCAGTCGAAATTTCAAGATAGTCAGGTTAAAACGGATTTAAAAACTATTCAGAACAATTACTTCGGACTAGTGGAGGCAATAGAAAAATTACAAAGCCTTGCAAATATTTAAGAAATATATTAAACTACTTCTATCCTCCACGTAAAGCGTTAGTGAATTTTCATGAAACCCTAAATCGCAAAATTGAGAGTAATATGCTGTGTGAGGAAAACTTTCTTCTGGTAAAAAATCTAACATCTCCCTTACTCCAACATAGAACAGACTGTTGTAGCGTCGAAATCTTGGCCAAATTGTTTCATCACGAACCTCAGTTCAAAGTTATTGCCGTCCTAAATCACTCGATATTGCGTTTATACGCTAATTTCGACGAAAATAATGATTTCGTCGCGCTCGAAGAAGAGGCCAATTAAAAAGTTAGGCGCGCCGGGCCGAAGGAAGGTGAAGTTTTTCACCTGAGCACACCGAAAGGAGTGGAATCATAATTAATTTACCGAAGGAAGGATTAATTAGTGGATTAATTAGATGTTCTAATTACTTCGGGGGGGAGGTGACCTCCCCCTGCTCCTCCTGCCTCTTCCGCTTCTTACACACGACTGGGGAGCTTCTTCGTATTTAACTTATACGTAAACCTTTCTAGGTAAAAGACGAGATTGTTCTGGAGGTTGAGTTTAGTGCGGAATGAAGGTTATTCGATGGGAGACCAATTTGATCTTTGGACTTAGTTCAATTTCGTTTCATTAAAGAATTATTACATTCCAGATAGGGAAATATACGAGGTGGTACCCAAAGCTCCCGAAATTTAGATCACCCCATTAGTCGATGTGCAAAGCGCTGTCATTTTAGGTGGAAACGTTCTTTATTGGAGGCGATTTGAGGGAACATCATTACAAATTATGTTTGAAACTCGGTAAGATTGCATCAGAAATACACAAAATATTAAAGGAAACATTTGGGGAGGACGCTTTAGGTCAAACGTAAACTCCTGATTGGTTCAAGCGTTTCAAAAGAACATTCCGCACAACCATCAACCGATACTACACTCGAATATGTCGTTGCTGGTAGGAATGCAGTTACGAATGAACCAGAATACAACTACCTAGACTATTACCATTCATTCTTGAAAAATCACTAATTGAAACATAGTTTCTCCGACAAAGATATTTAATATTGTCTTTATTTAACCATGTTTCGGTTAGACATAAAATAATAGGATTATATTTAGATACCAAGACATCCAAATCATTCACCTTATAATTTACACTTCCAATATTTCGTACAAATAAGAAATTAACAAATTCTAGACAGTTAGCTGCAGAGTTACTAATTTCTTGTAACAGAGTGATTAGTAGTCTAGGCAAACAGCGGTAACAGTCAGTGTAGTAGGTATATGGTGCGGAGTCGGCGATTATTTATTTCACGCGTTCACAGCGTCAGTACTAAATCGATGCTGTATGCGAGTAGTTCTATGTATATGTAGGCTGTCGTAACTGTTTCGTAATTGTACGCTTATATTTGCTTTAAAAATGTCGCAGTTAGGTATAATGGACATGCCGGACTTAATTTTTGATGGGGCGCTAAAATTCAATGTCTAGTTTGTAAAATCCCTTTAATGTGTTGGTCCAGAAGCCATTGTCAACGTCACATCGAAAGCAAACAGCATTCTTCGGCAAAAAGTGGCATACGATACCAAGAAAAATTTTCATTTGATTTATGTGTTACTCTTATTTTATGTAATCTATCGTTTCGTTTACTAGACAAAGAAGCATTTATCTCCTTCTGGAATAAATATGCGGACTGTAAATTACCTAGTCGGACATCGATACGAAATGTAGTGCCATTTGCTTGTGAACATATAGAAAAAAGAATGAAAACGGAATTGAAAGATAAAAAGCTCTGGTTGTGTGTGGACGAAACAACAGATCGTCAAAAACATTCTGTGGTTAATGTAATGGTACGTACAATGGAACCACATCGACCGTCATCTTCCTTCTTACTTACTTCCAAAAGAGTTATAAATTGTACTGCCGATGAGATTTTAAAGGTGGTGTTGAACTCGTTGAACAAATTTGAAGTTTCAACTAAGCAACTTTTAACGTTTATGAGTGATGGTGTCGCAAACATGCGTCCTATGGGCCGATCTCTTAAAGAACACAGTGGTAACTTCTTATATGTAACGTGTAAAATCCATACTCTAAATCTTGCGGCACAAACGATTCCTACATGTTTTCCACTAGTAAATGCATTGATTGCTAGTACAAAGGCAGTGTTTCCAAAGTCTCCGAAACGTACCCAACTATTTCACAAACTGATTTACCTGAACCACCACAGCCGACTGTTACACGTTGGGAAACATGGTTGCAAGCTGCGTTTTACTACAACAAATATTTTGATCAAGTAAAGAAGGCAGTTTTAAAATTCAATCCGACAGAAGCTGCAGCAGTCAAGAAAAGCCAGGAAATATTTCAAGATAGTCAGGTTAAAAGAGATTTACAAACTATTCACAACAATCACTTCGGACTAGCGCAGGGAATAGAAAAATTACAAAATGTTTCGATGTCGCTAGTGGATTCGGTTCAAATTGTGAATGATGTTCACGCACAGTTATGCGCTGTAGAAGGCGAAACAAATTGGTGTGTAATACGAAAATTTCAAAGTGTTTTAGAGAAAGACTCCGATTTCCTTATATTAAGACAAATTTATGAAGGTGCGTGTGAAGATGCATTCAGTTGTTTCAAAGATTATTTCAAAAATGCAAATATAACATCGCTAGATGTCGAACGGTCGTTTTCGGCATTAAAAAACATTTATTCCCCACGTCGTACTCACTTGACTGAAACAGCTGTGGGAACATATCTAATGATTCAAATATTTAACAGATGTTAGCCAGTTTGTGATTTCACGGAAGACTTTTAAAATGGTAAGTGTTTCAGCACGTTTTATAATTTATTATAAAACGTGTCCAAAGTAAGATAAAAGAAATAAATAGTAGTGCTCATTCTCTGAATCTTGTTGGACAGACAGCAGCTAGTGTATGTGTAGAAGCTATATCTTTTTTTGGGATTGTACAAACATTGTAGAATTTCTTATTAGGTTCCACATACAGATGGAATTTGCTAAAATAAAGAATTAATACAAGAATTTCATTAAATTCTAATGCAAATGAAATAATTTTTCTGATGAAATCTCTGTCTGGCAGAAGATGGTCAGCGAGATATGATGCCTTAAAGTCATTAAAACGAAATTATCATCAATTTTAATAAGCTTAAAAAAATTATCTCAAGATACTGACCAAAGTTACGATATACGAAATGAAGCAACAAATATGAATAAACTATGTGAATTTGAAACATGTATCCTTAGTTTATTTTGGTACGATGTTTTAGAGAGAACAAACAGAGTAAATTTGACATTTCAAAAAGAAGGTCTTATTTTAAAAGAAGTTGTAGATCAAATTACCTCTTTAACAGAACACCTAAAAACTGTTTGTGAAAATTTTGCCCAGTATGAGGAAGAAGCGAAACATATTTTGAAGGTTTCGACTGCATTTGAGTTTGAAGATTCTTATAAAAAAGAAAATACAGGCTAAATTAAGAAAAAAGTATTCCACCTATTCAGAAAACTTTTCTCCAAAACGAAAATTTAGAGTAGAGGTATTTTTAGTAATATGTGATAGCATAATTTCTGAAATGGAAAGAAGATCTTCTTGTTATAAAGAATTGCAAGTATGTTTTTCGTTTATTTTTAATTATGAAAAGATAAATTTGAATGACAAACGATCCGCAGCTCAACGGCTTCTTAAAAAATATCCGTTAGATTTGGAAAATGAATTAGAATAGGAAATAATACATTTTCATGAACATATGACAATAAACGAACAGAGCTTAAAAAATTGCAACAGCCAAGAAACATTAAAAAGTGTTAAAGAAGTATTAAAGTTAAACTTCTATCCTAATGTAGCTATAGCATTTAGAATATATTTAACTTTAGCTTGCGGAGTTTGTGAAGGAGAAAGAACATCCTCAAAACTGGCGCTAATAAGGAACCAAAAAACAAGTGTCATGAACCAAAATCGGCTAAATACTTTAAGCTTGTTATGTATAGAGCACCAATTCGTAAAAAAAATAAATTTTAAAGAAATTGTGCAAAAATTTCCTGCTTCTAGAGTCCGTAAAGTTAATCTGCTATAGAGCCCTAATGTGTAGACCCCATTAAATATTTTTATTAAGAATAAAAATTTTTTTATTTTAATTTTTACTAGATTTTACAGATATTACATATTTATAAAACATCGAGTAATAAACCCAAGACTGCGTGGAATATAATCAATAAAAACACAAATGTTAGAAGAAAACATAGGGAAATTAATGAAATTAGAGTAGACGATGTTAATGTTAAAACACCAGTCGAAATAGCGGAAGCCTTTAAAATTTTTTTTATAAACAGTGTTACTAATTTTGTACCGACAAGCTTAAATTGCAATACTGATGGCTGTAATATTAAGTACAACGACAGAACTATGTATTTAGACAGAGTTACCGAAACTGAGGTGGCCTTTGCTGTATCGAGATTGAAATTATCTAACTCTTCTGGTATAGATTTGATTAGTAATAACATTGTAAAAAATAATATACAATTTCTAATACAACCACTTACAGCTTTGATCAATAGATCGTTTATAGACGGGATTTTTCCCAAATGTTTAAAAACTGCAAGAGTTCTGCCGTTGTACAAGAGAGATGATGAAACAAACTTAAAGAATTACAGACCTATTTCATTATTCAGTCAGTGGTATCAAAAATAATGGAAAAAATTATCTGTGAAAGGTTGACATCATTCTTTGAGTTTTCCAACATCCTAAGTGTGTATCGGCATAGTTTTACGAAACATAGATCAACGGAGACCGCAATGATTCAGTTTGTCAATATGCTTTACAATGAATTAAATGAAGGGAAAGGTTGTTTAGGTGTCTTTATGGACTTAAGCAAGGCTTTCGACTTGATTGATCATCAAATATTGATACAGAAACTGTATATGTATGGAGTACGCGGAAAAACACTTGAATGGCTTGCGTCTTATCTAACTGCTAGATCGCAAGTAGTGGAAATTCAGAGACAGCGGTCGGATGCCTTGCCTCTCGATAGAGGTGTCCCTCAAGGATCCGTGTTGGGCCCCTTATTGTTTATTGTTTATGTGAACGACTTGTTGACCACTGTAGCACATTCGAATACAGTAATGTATGCTGATGATACCAGCTTCCTCGTATCTGAATGGACTAGACCGCATTTAGTTTTGCTCACACAGAAGCTACTTGATGCTTTTGTTAGTTGGTTTAATAGCAATAAGTTATATGTTAATAATGAAAAAACCGTTTGTATGCGTTTTAGTCCAGGTTCTAATAAAATGCACGAATGTGACTTAATAAAAATAAATTCGCGCACAATCCAGCAGGTCCAACATACCAAATTTTTAGGGGTCTACTTGGACAAGGGTTTAACATGGGAAACACATGTCACAAATTTATGTAAACAGCTTTCAACATCATGCTATGTAATATATAAATTAAAGACTGTTGCTAGTAATGAAGTTGTAATGTCATACTATTATTCGTCATTTCAATCTAGAATAAAATACGCGGTATTGTTCTGGGGTGCTTCTTGTCACGTTGGAAAGGTGTTGCGAATACAAAAATTGGCTATTAGAAATATGGCTGGTGTATCTAAGTGTACTTCATGCCGCTCCTACTTCTCTTCTATGCATCTTCTTACCGTGACTGCTCTTTATATACTAGAGATTGCGGTGTATGTTAAAACTAACTTAAGTTTATTTACTAGGAATGCTAATTTTCATATGTACGATACTAGGAATAAAGATAGTTTATCCGTACCAAAACATGAATTGGTGACGTATGAGAGATCTCCAGTGTATATGGGGATCAAAATATTTAATTCACTGCCTGTTTCTATTAAAGATTTAGAAAATATAAAAGTTTTTAAAAAAGAACTTAAGACATTTCTTTATAATAATGTTTTCTATTCGTTAAATGAATTTTTTAATTACGTTTCTACTTACGATTAGTTGCTTAGTATTGCTAAATAATATGTATTTAGGTAAATTGCATATGTTATTTTCTATGGGCTGCATGTTACTTGCACACATGTCGTTTTTTTTTCATTGATATTGTAAATCTATTTTTTTTTGTATATTTGTTTGTTGACTTATCTTATGCCGTATGGTCCACTAGATCAATAAACTATTATTATTATTATTATTATTAATGTTTTTATTAGGAATGTAAAATTTTGTTTAAATATTTTGATTGAAAATAAATTTGTTTACAATTTTTTTGTTCATTGCTATATTATTAAACATTATTTGTAAATATATGTTTTTATAAAAAATTTTCATTTTAGCTACTGGTTTACACATTTTTGAAATTGCTTATTTTACAATTTGCAATAAAGGAGGGGGGGGGGCGTTATTACTTGTGCCTAGGGGCTCAGAAGGCTCATAACCCACCACTGTGCATTTGTTAGATTGAGACTGGCATTCGATTTCCAGCACACTTAGGGCACGTATCCAAGTCAGTACAGTTTTTAGCAAAGTGGTCGTATTTACAACAATTATAGCAGCGAATTATGTGAAAGCTCTCACATACCTGACGCTTACTCCATCCTACGAACAAGGAACCTCTTCCTACAACTACCTTGAATGTATTGGGATCCATTTCGAGAACAACACTCACATTAGTACTTTTACCCACTGTACGCGCAATATTGCATAGATTTTATTTTACCTAAGTAAACTATCACGGAAAATCTCTCTATCGGCAAGTTCATCAGCACAAATGTTATACACTATAACTTTAGGATTCACCTTCGTTGGAACCACCGCACTGTAACCTCCCATTTTCTCAGTTATATTTGATTTTAACAGTTCTATATTTTTTAAATCACTACATTTTATTAAGACACTTCCATCTTTCCTTTTCTTAACGTTGTTTACTTCGATAGATAAACTTGTGAGGTTCACAGCTGATTTTATCTTGTTGTAGATGTCATCAGCTGATTTTTGTTTATCTGCCGATTTTACAATCAACACATTCCTTGACGCATGCGCCCCGGCTACATCATTGTTCGTTAGCGCCCCCTTCGGGATAGTAGCAACATCCACCAACACAGATGGACAGTTGCAGAGAGTTCTAATGATTCTATTTTTTGCTTTTGCAGATGAACATTTTCTAGTTCCTTAACTAGATTATTTAATACATTCATTTGACTTTTTAGCATTGCATTTTCTTTTACAAGGACGTAATTATCATCATTTATAATAATTGTAGGCTCACCACTACTAGACTCTGAATCACTCGTCGTTGCACATACGTTACATACCCAAGCTTTCTTCTTTAACGTTTTATCGTATACTCAATGGCTGAATATGGATAACCGTTTTATACTCAGATCTTTCAGTAGGTATTGTTACTTGCAAGATGCGAACGTATTTGTACGATCGAATTTCGTTTTGTATAGATGTGCAAAATATCAATGTACGATGGTCTACGGGCCTGATAAGTAAAGCTGGCCACGAGCGGTACCGCGCAGTAGCGTAGAGTCGACCAGGCCTCACGTTCCACTAGAAAACACTTACCATTTTAAGAGTCCTCCGTGAAATCACAAAGTGAATAATGTCTGTTAAATATCTGCAACATTAGATATGTTTCAACTGTTGTTTCGGCAAAACTAGTACGGCATGAGGAAAAAATGCGTTTATATGCGGAGAACGAACGTTCTACATCTAGTGACGTAATATTTACGTAAGTAAAATAATCTTTCAAATAACTTAACGATTCTGTTGACGCACCTTCACAAATGTGTCTTAATGTGCCAAAATCAGAATTTTTCTCAAAACACTTTCAAATTTTTCTAGAACAGAAACATTTTTTGCGTCTTCAATCGCGCATAGCTGTGCGTGAACATGTTGCACTATTTGTAGAGATTCTTCTAACGGCACCGCAGGATTTTGTAATTTTTCTATTGCATCTGCTAGCCCGAAGTAATTGTCGTGAATAATTTTTAAATCCATTTTAACCTGACTATCTTGAAATTTCGACTGGCTTTTCTGGATAGCGGCAGCTTCCTTTGTATCGAATTGTAAAACCACGTTCTTAATATTGTCAAAATATTTACGATAACAAATCCCCAACGAGTTAGAATAGGTTCTGGTGGCTCTGGTATACGGGGCACAGTCTGTGAAATTCGCGAATACGTTTCGGTGATTTGACAAATACTGCTTTGGTATGCGCTATTAAAGCGTCTACCTCAGGATAACATTTTCTGATACTATCCGCCACAAGATTGAGAGCATGAATTTTACACGTAATGTGTAACAAATTAGCAGAATGCTTTTTAAGAGACCGGCCTACAGAAAGCATGTTTGCAGCACCATCACTCACTAACATCAAGAGTTGGTTTGTTGAAAGTTCAAACTTGTCCAATGTATTTAACACTAACTTTGAAATTACTTCGGCAGTACACTATTGTATTCGTTTGGAGACTAATAGAATTGAAGGTGCCGATTGATGAGGTTCCAATTTGCGTGCCATTACATTAAGAACAGAATGTTTCTTCCGATCTGTTGTTTCGTCTACACATAACCACAATTTTTGATCTTTCAACTCCGATTTTATTTTTTGTTCTAAATGTTCGCGCGCAGATGGCACAATTCTTCGTAACGATGTTCGACTTGGTAATTTGCACTCCGAATAGTTATTCCAAAAGCAGATAAATGGTTCCTTGTCTAGTAAATTAAACGGTATATTACATGCGATAAACGTAACGCATAAATTAAATATAAATTTTTCATTGTCTCGTGCGCAATTTCTTTTTGAGACATGCTTTTCACTATTTACGTGTTGTAGACAATGTTGTCTGGACCAACACATTAACGGGATTTTACAGATTACACATTTAATTTTAGCACCTTCATATATTAAGTCTGGAATTTCTGCAATAAATTTTCGAAGTTCGTCCGACCGCGGTCGTTTTGCTGACGAAATCATAATTTTTCTAGGACAGATAAACAATTGCGCAAATGACCGGCAGCGAAAATGTCCGTACTGCTCCGCAGACGAAGTAATAGTACCGTTCCTCTCGGTCCGAACTGATTCTACGCCGATGAGCGGTACCGCAAAAGGCTCCTGTATGAGCGGTCTTCTTCATTTCAAATGTACAAATCTTACAACCCCATTCCTGCTATAGGAAATGGCGCTAACAAAGTTTAAAATATCTCTACGGCAACATATCTACGAGAGGCCATTGAGGTATTCTGTTTTTCCTTGTTTAATTTTTTGTTTTCAGCTATATATTTTCTTTTTTGTTTACTCATATCACAGAATTTAAATATAAGTTAAGTAGCGTTCACAAGGGCATCGTGGGGGTAAGGTAGGAATTAGGAATGTTCGCGCAATGCAATTAAATACGACCGTTCACACAGCGGTGTAAGGCAGAATTATTAATTGGTGTACAGCGAAACTATACACATGTTAAATTATGGGCATTATAGCGCTACCACGGCGTTGTATTAATGCAATCGACCAATCACAGTGCAGGTTGCGGTTCCTGTCAATTTGTATGCATGCACGTGCATACTTTTGAGGTTATGACAAAAGAACACATAAATATGTACAAGTGGATTCCGAAACTAGAATGGTCACAGAAGCGCATCAAGAAGATTTAAAAATATTTGATGTCATTATATATGCTGGGTGTCTCCAAAATGTTGGAACATAGCTTAACTACAGACTCCTGGGGTTAAAATAAGAAGATTTAACTCAACTTACCTATATTCAAAGTCGCCTCGTTAAGTTGGTACAAGACGTGAAAGTTGTTTGAAAAAAAAATAATTTTGCGTATAAAAATAGGAAGCTTTCATCGATTGTTATAATTTTTGGTATGGAGTGCTTTGTGACTATAAGTCACGTTTCGAGATGGTTTTGGCCTTCATCGGTAGGTTGTAAGTGTATTAAATTAAAATGTCGCCATACAAATTTAGTGATAACTTTCTAGTGCTTAGGCTGAGGACTTTCAATTGTTTGTTACGAAAAGATATTTTCTTTAGGAACATTTTGTCTATCTTTGTAATTTTTGATAACTGTTATGGTTTCTCCGGAAAAAAAAATAAAATCTGATCTGATGATATGCTTTTTTTGATAGGAATAATCTAGCAATAATCTAGTTAACCGGAATACTATCTTTTAACGACAAATGAGTATCATATGTTTGCTACATGTCAAAAGCACAGAAGTTTAGTGTGGTAAAAATTAAGTAATCACTTTGGAATTTTTGTGATCTTCGTTTGGTTTCTGTTTGTAGTTGGACGTGTTTTAATAATTTCGAGGTTGTTTTTTTTGAGTTTCTTATGCCATACATTTTGTATTTTTTTGTTTATAATGTATTTAAGATTTTTTTCCGGAGAAACAACTTTCACGTCTTGTACCAACTTAACAAGGCGACTTTGGATATAGATAAGTTGAGTTAAATCTTATTTTAATCCCAGGAGTCTATAGTTAAGCTATGTCCCAACATTTTGGAGACAACCTGTATTTATATAACAATAATGCGGCTACAAGTGATATAGGATTGGAAATCAGCAAAACCTGGGCGCAAATTCACTTAGGAAATATAAGCTCAAAAGCCAAAGGTTCAGAAGACTCCAACAAGTGTTCCTGGTGACTTAAACATTTTATTCAACTATGTGGGGTATTGGCACGAAGGACTGAATTACAAGCTTAAAAGACTCTTCCCTGACCAATACACAAAAATACTCCAATCATACATATCTGACAGATACTTCAGGATTAAACAAGAAGATGCCATTTTAGAACTGAAGAAAATACAAGCCGGCGTGCCACAGGGTAGTGTACTAGGGCCTGTCCTTTACCTTCTGTACACTAGTGATATGCCAACACTCGAACGAAATACTATTGCCACATTTGCCGATGACACCGCAATACTGGCTCTAGGCAAGGATAATATAGAATCAACAAATAAACTACAAACGGCCATTACCCAAATTCAACGCTGGACAACGAAATGGCGAATCAAATTAAATGAAACCGAATCAGTACATATTAACTTCACTAACAAGAAGATCGTGTACAGGCCAGTCTATATACACCAACAAGTTGTCCCCTATGAGAACACAGCCAAATATCTTGGCATGACTCTAGACGCCAAACTTAGGTGGAAGCCACATGTAAAGAGAAAACAAGAAGAGCTGAAACTCAAGTACAGAAAAATGTATTGGTTAATGGGACGTTGCTCTGCCCTTTCAGTATATAATAAGCTCTTGCTTTACCAACAAGTCCTTAAACCAGTATGGACTTATGGTATCCAACTCTGGGGTTGTACCAGCCAAAGTAATGGAAACAACCACGTAAATGTTTCTTTAGGTTGAAGAACAACCAGAAATCACACCTGGTCAAATCAGGCGAATGGGGTGGATGTTCAATGACTTTTACCTTATTTTCACGTAAAAATTCAACTGTCTGCTGTGCAGTGTGTGACGATGCATTGTCGTGATACAACATTAACCCGCGAATGTTGGCTGACTCAAGAACTGCTGGTAAACATTTTGTGGTGTACCAATTTGCTGTGACTGTACGTTGATTTTCCAGCTTCAATTGCTTTTACTAACCCGGTACTACGGAAGAAAACTGCGTACATAATTTTCTTGACAGCCCTTTGCCTTTTGGGCATTGTTGGTGTTGGTGCATCTTCGTGGATCCACACGCGGCTCTCCTGGCGGGTAGGAATACCGTAAAATGGGATGTAAGTTTCATCACCTGTTACTATTTTTGATAGAATGCGATGTCCACCATTATTTAACATTTCCAATGTTTCCCGAGCGATTCTTACTCGCTCTGCTTTTTGGAAATCGGTAAGCGTGTGTGGCACCCAACGAGTAACAATTTTTTTCAGCCGAAGATGATCATGTAAAATTGAATTCACTGCTGCGGATCCAACACCAAGAGTTGCCTCAATCACTTGATAGGTGCATCTTGGATCTTCGTCGATCATACGTCTCACACGCTTAATCTTTCCAGTGGTAACTGAAGAACAGGGCCTACCGGTACGTTCCTCATCACCAAGCGATATCCATCCTCTTTTAAATTCGCAATACCAGCGAAACACAGTTGCACGTGAAGGACTTTCTTCACCAAATGCGAGTTGCAATCGTTCAAGACTTTGTTGTTCACTTAAACCGACCTTAAAATCGTAATAAATCATTGCGCGTACATGTTCTCTTGACAAGTCCATGTTTCGATGACAAATCGTACCTACCACGTTTACCCTATGACAGCAGCGACTCAGCTGACAGTCAGAGTTTACTACTTAAGGATGGCGGTATTTAGAAATGCAGTGTTGCCAGCTCTAACTTCTCCACTTTTGTAGTATCTCAAAATACATAGCGTGTCCCTCGTACTAACTAATGTAGTCGAATTTCTTTAATGGATTACTATACAGTTTCGAAAATTACCTTCTTACCCTTTCCATGTAATTTACCACCATTTACATTTTGAAGCGCCGATCGAAAATTCATAATCGACGGTCTACCGCAAAATCGACGAAGATTTTACCGTAACCCCCCTTCCTCTTCCTCCTCCATCTTTCCCCAGTTAAAATTTTCCCGGGATGCAATTGTTTTCACCAAATATAGACAACTACTAACGCTGCTAACCCGGAGCAGCGCGGAATAATTGAAATTAAAATCCCATCGTGGTACGCCCCGTTCTGACGTTGCTAATCCTCGCGGGTCAATAAGGTTGAATTTACTTCATTATCGAAAACACCATTCTTCCCCGTACCGGAGCCTGGCTTACCGCAGCGATGTAGGGAAGAAGTGGCTTCCATTTCAATCGCTTTAAGGCACGAATTTACCTTTAATATTCGCCTAATCGAAATTATTCTCTTGCGATGAACATCCAATAAAATTCATTCCATACAGACTAAATAAGGAGTTGTGCAATCTTTCGTAGAAGTGGTGATGTTCTTAATGATTACCGTATCTAACCGTAGACATTCTCCAGCAAGTTGAAGACTTGTTTATAATCTAATGATTAAAGCTAAGTAAACGGCATTTGTAAAATTATTTACAAATATGGAGTGTTCCAAAATGCCATAATCGCCTTAAACTTCTTTACTTTTAATGGATTTCTGTATCTTTTATTAATGATTTTTGAACCCATTTAAATTGTTTTTGTAAGATTAGGGTTTATGGACCTCGGTAGGGAACTATAGTATACAGGATCGCTAAAATAAGATTAAATCGAAAGTGGGTAATAACGTAATTTTTTATTTTTCTCGATTTGAACTTATTATAATGCGGGAAAAAACTATTAGTTTCTGACACCAGCTAGTTTAACACAACATTGGTTTAGTTGTAGCCAATCGTATATTTACAAACAAATTGTAGTTAATTGTTCTACAATTATTTGCTGCTTTATAAAAAAGTTTTCCGTGTACCCTAGGATCGTCACCCCATGTAAAAAAGCACTTTGGAAATATAATAAGCTTCAAAGGCTTCCAGTTTGAGGGACCACCCGGTATACGAGGTGTGTTAGAAATTTATAAGAACGGGCACCTTTGGAGCGATCTGGCAACGGTGTATTTGTTCTCCCTCACTAGGCATGTTTTTAGCCCGCTTCAGACCTCATCGACTTTAAACTTCCTACTGTAACTACGTGATTTTTGAGAGCGTTATCAAGAATTTTTGTTTTTTGTTTGTGGTCACACAGAATCGAACAGCTTTTTGGGAAAAACGTTATGCCTTAAGTTTTGTGTAAAAACTTGGGGAATGCGCTAGTGTCTTTTAAAAAAGTTGAAACGGCCCTTGGGAACTTTTGCTTATCAGAGCAAAATTTTTGCTGGCACAAATCTTTTTGGGGGGCGAGAACTGGTGGAAGATGAACCTCGCTCGGGGGGCCCTTAAACTTAAAAACCAATGAAAACTTCGAACGTGAGAGCGCCTCGTGAGGTCAAAACCTTTCTTTTTAACAACAAGGATGATGGGACCAATTACAATTAACAGTTTCACCGTTCATAAAAATTTTAACTGAAAAATTGCACATGTGAAAGGTCTTGTCAAAATGGGCCAAAAAAACCTCAAAATTGAGTAAAAGGGACATTCAAAAAAATGTGTGCCTTGATCTTTGAAGAATTGTCAAAGACCCCGTTTCTCACTGTGTGATCCCGGGTTTTGAAACTGGTTTTTGAATACGACCCTGAGACAAAGCTGCAAAGCCAGGAGTGGCACACTAAGAATTCTCCCCGACCGAAGAGAACATAGATGGCACTGTAATCGGTGAAAATATGTAGCTTTATTTTCTTTATGGAAACCCCTACTTTTTATTACATATTGCCAGTGCTAAAAAGCAAGTAATGTTTATTGAAACTTTTCTTTTGTTAAATTTCATAGATGGCGCTGAAATTTGGTAAAAAAAGATTACCTTTTATTTTTTTAAGGGAAAACCCCCCTTTTTTACTTTTATAAAATTTCCGTGATTGTTGTTGCTGTTCCCTTTATTGGTAATCGAGAAACAAAAATGTATTACGGAAATTCGAAAAAATGCAAAATGGGGGTTTCCTCAAAATAAATAAAGGAAATTTTTTTTTTGAAGCTAAAACGTCTTTTTTGGGGCCCCCGGAGGCGAACAAATAAGGTATGGCGAACTTTTTCGTGGGATTCAATTTCTCGAGGATTCCTCTGTTAAGATTGAAAGGGGACACCGTGTTTAAATTTAAAAAAATTTTCCAACAAAATTAAGAAGTCAAAATTTTATCCCGATTCAAACAATTGTAGGGGGGGCCAAACAAGAACAAATTTTTATCCCTTTTTTCGTATGTCTAACAAAAAAAATTGGGAATGGATTGCGTCATGCTCAGTACTGTGGGCCCCATTTTGGAAAAAATACTACCTTATTATTGGTTTTTTGCAAACCGATGTTGTAACAAAACCCAAAAAAATTTCAATACCAGGTGAAAGCTTTTTAAACTTTCTTAAAAACCTTTTTACCACAATTTTGATTTTCCCTTTAGATAGAGACAAACTATTTTGTGCTTTCAAAAAATTTATAAAAAATTTCTCGGGTCCGCCCTGTTATTGTAAAATTTTAAAAAAATAGGAAATAATTCGTTTTAACCTCGAGTTACCTTTAAGAATCATTTATGTAAACAAAAATTTTTGGTAGTTTCAAATTTGAAAGGAGATGTATTATGGGCCCTAACAAATTTCACGAAGGTAAATGTTTTATAATTGCAACTCTAATCTTAGTTGTTAATGCTGCTGATAGGCTGTTATCGTTGTTCTTTTTTATTTTTTTTTGGTGCGGGAATTTCAATTTAAAACACAGTTAAATTTTTATTTTTTTTAAAGACCAAAAAAATGCACAAAAAAAATAAAAAATATACTAAGGAGGAAATACAACGAATAGCTTGAAAAATGTATTTTTATTTTTTTGAACCTCGCTTTGTTATTTGTTTCAAATAAAAGGGAAAAAAAAATCCAAATCGCCCCTTAGCCATTCTTTTTTCTTATGAATTAGTGAAGATTCTTAAAGAAGGGCAAAGATTTAACATCTTTAAAAAATGACCCTCAAAGAAATAAAAACTAAAATAAAAAAAAATAATTCTTTTTCTGTAGTCTTTTTACGCCCAAAATAATCGTTCTGCGCTTTAGAAATTTTGGGCTTTTGGGCTCACGATATTGGGGGAAAATCACCCCGCAAAAAAAATGTCAGAAAGAGGAAAGCACTAGCCAACGGACATTTTTCTCCCAAACCCGGCGTCAACAGCTTTGTGCTGAGCACTTTTTTTCCGCTCCCTACATTGCGTCCACTTCTCATTTTAGCCACTAATCCCCAAAAAAACAGCACTGAAATATTCCTGGCACCCCCCTAGTCCCAAAGAATATAGTCATGCCCCCCTGCTCCATTTTTTAAGAGGGGTCCGTTCACAAAGAATTTGACCTCCAGGGCAAATTGTAAACCCAATTTTTTTACAAGGGTGCCCTTAAAAGATTCAGAAAAGGGTGTTTTCTGTGGACAAGGGGATGCTCCATCATGGCAACGCTCCATGCCACACAGCCATCTCCATCACGGAGTTTTGGACATCAAAAGACATCCCTGTGGTTTCTCAGCCCCCCTATTCACCTGATCTCAGTCCTTGTAACTTTTTCCCTTTCCCCAAACTAAGAAGTGTCTTAAAAGGACGTCATTTTGGGACTTTGGAGAACATCCAAAGGAATGTAACGGACATGCTAAAGGCCATACCGGCTGAAGCCTTCCAGCGCTGCTATTACAACTAGGAACAACGACTGCGCCGGTGTACAACTGCCCAAGGGACCTGCTTTAATTTTCTATCACACCTCGTATTAAGCCACTTTTCTGTCGATAAGTAGTTTTATATTTGCAAATTACATATTTGTCACTAATATATGGAGATTCAACTTGAATTATCCTTTGTATATAAGAATTTCATGAGCCTAATAGAAATCTGGTTAACAACTATTTTTAGGAAGAATCTTTTAGTTCGACTATCAGATTTTAGAGGGTGTATATCTTCTACAAGAACAATTTACATAAATATGTACTTCGTCTTTTAAGTTGGGTATAAATTTTCGGTAGGCTAGCAAAAAGGAAGATAATAAATATTTTACGCTATCGGGCGACATAAAACTCGCACGTAAAAAAATATCTCATCAAAAAATAAAAACTATCCAGCTATCGCCGCTTTTCCGCTGATGTATTTTTTACGCGCGATATAGATATTCGCAACGTCCTGATTTCGCCGTTTTACCATCCTCGTTGTTTGCCTGAGGTTCGTAGGAAAGAGGAAATATGGCAATCGGTTTACGTTAGCGAATAAAATGTATGGCGTGTTATAAATATAAAATACGTCAGGAATGGAAGCCATTATACAGCAAGGTGGAATATACAATGTGTGATCCGACCAATAAATTTTAGTTTATTTCGCTCCGTTTTCGCGGTGTTTTCTTCTGCTGCGTTTTCTGTTTGCGTGCATTTTAACTTTCCCCGGGAGAACAACAGAAATGGTAACATTTATTTACGTTAAATGTCGGCTCAGAATGTTAGATGCTACAAATAAAGCGTTCGCTTATGGGAGCTAGTTTAAAACGTTGAAAGACAGCAGCTAGTGTTTTTAAAGGAAACACGTCGTTTTTTAATTTCGCATACTAACGTTTGCTGTTGTTGAGAGTTCAATTTCATTCTCATTGTGACTGGAAGTGTTACCAGTCTGTTCTGGACAGTCCCAGGTATCTTAATGCTGTCCGCTTGTTGGGACCTGTTCAAATATTTTCCATGGTAGTTCTGATCCTTTCATAAAGCGCATACACAGGCGGTCAGATAGAGGGTTCTATGCTCGAACTGCTCCTGGCTAGCCAGTCCACTTCTTCATTGCCAGGATTACCATTGTGGTTCTTCAACCATATTATATTAATATTGTTCATTTCAGAGACTCGATGTTATTGGCTAGTTCAATGCTGATACTACTCGCTTGCTGTCGGGAAAAAAGATTTATATTTCTGTCACAATCTTTTGGCCAATACGCGTGCGTGCTAGGGGGGGTTTAAAGCCAGATTTCCCCCAGAAAAAACGGCCAGATTCTTTTTAAATGGAACTCCTCAGAAAATATTCCTTGTCCAGTTCCTTTGTTGGTTTTTGACCCATCTATGAAGAGAGTTGTCCTCAACAATGTCGATCTGTTGATGTGTCAACAGTTTGTAAGGTTTGTCGTAGATAGAAAAGGGTGAAATGTTATTCGTTCCAGCTTCCAGGATTGGCAACCTATTGCGAGCGTACTCCCAGAGCTTGCGGTGCAGTTCACCGTGTCTTACAACATCCTCAATGATAGCCAACGCCACCTCTTCGACTACTAAGTCAAGAGACGGCAGACAAAACATGATCTCATATAAACACAAGATGTGGTCGATAGAATTGCAAGCCGAAAGCCCTGATTCGGCGATAAACGGTTCGAGGGGTTACAGGACGACCTTTATTATCTAACCATAGATTAGCATTTGATCTGGTATTGGAGAGTCGATCTCTTAGTGTCATTAGGCGAACGTGGCGGGGCCCGTCTCTTAGTTCTTCTTTGGCCCCTTTTCCCTTTTGGGGACTTTATGACCCTCCCTATCTAACTGTAATAAAAGCATGATGGTAGATTGGCTCCGATTAAGGCGATTTGCAATTTTTCTGAACAAAAAACTGCTTTCGCGTAAGTCAACAACTCGACCTCTATCGAATTCACTCAACTGGCGTTAATTTCCACGTCACCGTACTCTATACATAATCAAACAACGTTAAACAAAAGTATGAGAAAACGGTGAAAATTGAATCGAAACTCGCCAGAAATCCACCTGACATTAATGTCAGAAAAGGCTTTATGAAGTGTCAGCTATGCCAAGGCCACTTGACCCATCGCAACAAAATTATCGTAACTGCTTCTATCCATCGCATATGAACGCAGTAGTTTAAATAGATCCAAGCTGAATCAAAAAGTGGAAAGTTTTTTGAACAAGGCACCATGATCCATGGTGTCAAATGCGCGACTAAAATCGGTGTAGACTACATCTACACAGTTTAAAATTTTGCCGGTGTTGGTGTCAATTTATACCTAGTCAGATGTTTTCGTGTTGATTTTTACAAAAATCTGAAGACAATTTTTGCACTCGTCTTTTCACGGCCCCAAAAGTTATATTTCGTAGTGTTAACAGCTTGGGTTTAATGTGAAAAATTTTCTATTTTTCCCGACAAAAAAAGGGTTTTGCATGCTTTAGCCCAAACGAATTCATTCCTCCTACATGTGATTTTGCAAGCACCCTTCCCCCTTCCAGCCTATAGACCTTTGACACACGCAAAAGCAAGGCCTGATAAACGTTGAAAAGTGGCGCAATAATTTTTTCCCGATCCAAGTAGTATATTTAATATATATTATTTTTCTTACGTTCGTATTATATTTAAACTCTTTGGTAGCTATGGGAAAAAATTATATACTTAAAACAAAACAGGAAATAAGTGGTGCGATAACAGGTTAACATATGAAACCGTATTGGGAAAAAAGGGACACATATTTTACATTTATTGTAGGAATAATTTAAAAGTCAATCGACAAGGATCGATTTGTTTAAATTTGTAAATTACACGGGAAAACTTTTCGTCAGATCATTGTTGTTGCTTTCAAATATGTAATTTTTTGTGTAATCGGGAAAAAAGTTTATAAAATACATTTAATTGAAAACCCCATCGAAAAATTATAAAAAACAATGTTTTCCCACAAAATTTTTTCACTGTTTTCAAAAAGCCCCAATAAAAATTGCATGTGCTAACATAAATTTCACAAAAAATTTTAAAAATAGTATACCTGGTACGCCCGTTTGTCCCATTGTTTCTTATTAGCGGTTTGTAAAGCCTGTACATTTTATTTATGCTAATTTTCTATACCTAAAAATCAATATTGTACCTAAATTTTCTATTTTTTTTTTTGAAAGGGATTAAAACGATATATGCAGGGACAAATCTGTCTTAAGATCGAACCTTTTTGATGTTTTAATTTAAAAATTTCGGGACCTTACATATAATTTGTAAAAAGAAAGTACATATTTAAAAAAATAATTTTTTACCGTGCGACAAAATTTGAAAACTGTTTTTTTTAAAAAATGCAAACATTGAAGCTTAGCAAAAGCAAAGACGGGATCGACATTATCGAAGAAACTTTTTATTATGTATTATATACCGGGTTGGAAGTTCAAATTTGAATTCTTATTTTAAGGATAAAATTTTTAACACATACATATTGTTGAATGCTTTTTTTAAGTCCTTTTTGCGAAAAAACGAGCAGGTTGTAATAAGTCCCAAAATTTTTAAAACGGCTCCTTTTTTTTTTTTTTACTTTTTTTTCTTGTTGTTTTATCTGGCATTTTCCCATTAACTGTTTTAAAATGTGTTTGTAAAAAGAAAAACTATTCTCATAACATGTTCTTTTTTCGTTAACTAGAGTAAAAAAAAGAAAAGACCCCTAAATAGAGAGATTGTTTTTCGCGATACACATAACGCCGAACACGCACATGCTCACTGGGCGAAAAAGGAGACTTATCCGGTAAAAAAAGAAAAGAAACTATCCCTTAATTTTTTTTGTTTAAATTTATTTAACCCTTTTAAGATAGAAATAATCAAAATACGAGAATGCATTGGGGTCATTGTATATCTACGTCAGTGAGTACGATGAAAAAGATATTTTAAATTTTTCAAATAATCAAGTCTTGTTGCCTTTTGTTACCAATTTCTTATTCCCAAAATAAAAAAATTTTTGACTTTTTTTACTTTGAGCCTGAAACTTTTTCATTTAGGTATTAAGAAAAAATTAAAAAGAACTGGGAAAAAAGTCATTTTTATATCCAAAAAAAAATCGAAAAAAAAAATTAGAATTGATAAGGTTTTCATTTCACTGAAACATTTTTTTCAGTATTTCGTATACTAAAAAAGAATGAGTCTGTTTATGTGCATTTTAGCCAAGGAAAATAAACCCAGATCAAACAAAAGAATTTATTTCGTCGACGCTTTGGGGGCAAAAAACGGTTTGTTTTATACCCAAAATATTGAAATAAAAAAAAAAGGAAAAAATTGAAGTTAAGCGGGGACGGGCCCCCCTTTTCATTGAATTGGACCACTACCCTCGACAATAACGCAAATGCAGAAATGGTTTGTGATCAGTTTTACTTGACAGGGAATAGCATAGGGCGGAAAAAAAAAAAAAAGAAAATTTGACACGCAGGTGCGTTTTTAATTTTCTGTATTCATTTTTTCCGCGTGAAGTCATTTTTAATATTTTTTATTAGCTTTTGAGGACCCTACCTGTTCGCGCATCAGCAGGATACCAAATCATTAAGAAATGAAACACCGGGCAATACGGATCGCTGCGAAAACTACCGTAAATGTGGCTGTAAGCTATTTGATGCAAAAAAGTTTAAAAAAAAAAACCAAGAAAACTAGAAAAGAAGTAGTTGCAAAATCTATAAAGATACTTCCAAAATTAAAGGACATCAGAAGTGCATGGGGTTTGGAGTATTTTTTCTATTTTAACAAAATTTAAAGACCTAATTTTGTCACACAGTTATTCAGCGTTACGGGGAAATTGTGTTAGCAAGCACATCTAAAAATTTTAAAAGGGACTAGAATTTTTGGAACCCTTTTTGTTTCAACAAATGAATTCAATTTTTAAAAAATTTTTTTGAATATTTCATAGTACTACCCCCTGCCCCAATGCGTTTTTTTTAAAAAGGGAAATTTGTACTTTTACATTTTTAAAGTTTTACTACAAAATCTTTGGGAAATAGCTAAAGAACCGTTGTATCCCGAAAAAAATTGCTTGACACTTATAAAATTGAAAAAAAGGTGGTTTTTAAATTGAGATAAGTTTTATTGTTTTAATTCATTCAACTTTTTTTTTTTGGGGGGCCTCAAAGAAGTGATGGTGTACATTTTTGTTTTTTAAAAAATTTAACGCTGCAATGTCTACGTGGTATTTGTCAGATTTGGGGGATAAACTATGATTTTAAAGATAAACTTTTTTAGGGAAACTTCAAAAAGAAAGATTTAAAGGGAATGAAATTACAATTTTTTACTAAAAAAATCACCCTTTAAACTAACACAGAATACCTAAAGGCACTTCAAACTGGCTTTGAAATCCTTGGGCGTTGTGGATTTCACGTTTTACGCGATAGATGAGTCCACATTACACTACACTCGAAGCGGGGGGCCGCAACGATTTTGTCTTTGAGTTTAATTGTCGAAAACCCATCTAATGTAATATGTTTAGTTTAATACTAAGATATAGCATTGTTACGAAATAATACGTTTCCAGCTTTTGCAACTAGTGTGGTAGTGTAGTTATTCCCCCCCCCAGGGGCCCCTCAAGAAACTTAAAAATAAAGGGGTATAGTTTCGGGAAATTTACTAATGTGTGAAACTAACAGATTCAAATTTAAAGAGTGTAAATCATCTGCTTTTCCCTTTGAATAAATTTGTTCGGTAATAAATACATACATATGTATATAATTTTGCACTTTACTCATAAACATTCAAACGTCAAACTAGCAGAACGCACCGCATTGGGTAAGAGTCAGTCGGGTTGTCAGATAAATTTTAATTCACTTGAGTTTCTTCCTAATTTAATTATTAAAAAGAAGAATGATGGTTTTTAAAACGACATCGCTCAGTTTTCGTCCATTTCTCCGTAGGGATGCTCTCTGGGACGGTTTCAGATAGAAAATTAACCGCTGAATGATTGCGGACCAAGCAGAACCTTCTAGCTTGTTTGGTTAGGCAGCTACAGCGCTTCAAACTTAAAAAAGGAATCTTCTTTTTTTGAATTTGAGGGCGCTCTAGCGTCGGAACGGTTATAGCTAGAGGGTTGACCTTTTTTTAGTTTTAAAGCCTCTCGCCGAGAGCTTTCGAAACGGACCCAAACCTAAACCCCCTAACTCGTTTGGATGTCGAGATACAAGAGGCCGTAAAAATTTCTAACCAAAGTGATGAAATTTTTGAAATGGCCAAAATGTGAAAATTGGAATTAATCTAAAGGTACCGATTGTAGCCCTATGGTCGCACATTTGCGGGAAAGAAATTTCAGCCCGATATCTCTAACCCTTTTTGGGAGATATGGGGGGTTTGAAGTTTTCGGAATTCCAAAATGAGGTGAAAATGAGGCTTTAAATCGACATCGCTCTAGTTTTCGTCCCATTTCTCCGTAGGGATGCATCTCTGGTCGACGAAGTTGACGGTTTCAGATAGAAAAAACCGCTGAATCGATTGCGACCAAGCAGAACCTTCTAGCTTTTTGGTTAGGCAGCTACAGCGCTTCAAATTAAAAAAAGGGAATCTTCTTTTTTTGAATTTGAGACGCTCTAGCGTCGGAACGGTTATAGCTAGAGGGTTGACCTTTTTTTTGTTTTTAAAGCTCTCGCCCAGAGCTTTCGAACGGACCCAAACCTAAAACCTCCTAACTCGTTCGGAAAGTCGAGATACAAGAGAGCCGTAAAAAAATTTCTACCCAAAGTGATGAAATTTTGAATGGGCCCAAAAAAGGAAATGGGAATTCATCGACGACCGTTGTAGCCTATGGTCGCACATTTGCGGAATGAATTTCAGCCCGATATCTCTAACCTTTTTGGGAGATATGGGCGTTTGAATTTCGGAATTCCAAAAAGACGGAAAATGAGGCTTTTAAATCGCATCGCTCAGTTTTCGTCCATTTCTCCGTAGGGAGCATCTCTGGTGACGAAGTTGACGGTTTGATAGAAAATTAAACCGTGAATCGATTGCGACCAAGCGAACCTTCTACTTGTTTGGTTAGGCGTACAGCGCTTCAAACTTAAAAAAAAGGGAAACTTTTTTTTTAATTTGAGACGCTCTAGCGTCCCGGAAAAGGTTATAGCTAGAGGGGTTTACCTTTTTTAGT